>QLTV01000331.1:1588898-1643522 GCA_003457575.1 Thermophis baileyi
GGGCCTCCTCTCCTCCCTTCCCAAAACCCAGGGCTCTGAACCAGTTGTTCCTCTGCTTGCCTGCAGTGTGGCTGTGTGCCGCTTTGCCAACACGGGCGATGACTGGCATGTCTTGGTGGGCGTGGCCAAAGACCTCATTCTGAACCCGCGTTCGGTTGCCGGAGGGTTTGTCTACACTTACAAGCTGGTGAATAATGGTGAGAAGCTCGAGTTCCTGCACAAGGTGAGCTCCTTGCAGCAGAGCTCTGATGAAGCCGGAAGAGACGAGAGGTTTTCTTTTGGCTTTTATGAAAGTGGGAATTGAGATGCCCCCCCCCCCCCCCCGCCCCCCTCCCCCCCCTTCCCAAAACCCCAGGCCATGGACNAAAACCCAGGGCTCTGAACCAGTTGTTCCTCTTCTTTCCTGCAGTGTGGCTGTGTGCCGCTTTGCCAACACGGGCGATGACTGGCATGTCTTGGTGGGCGTGGCCAAAGACCTCATTCTGAACCCGCGTTCGGTTGCCGGAGGGTTTGTCTACACTTACAAGCTGGTGAATAATGGTGAGAAGCTCGAGTTCCTGCACAAGGTGAGCTCCTTGCAGCATCTTGCCGGGGGGGGGGGGTTGTCCTCCTCACAGAAAGCAAAAGGTGGGGCAGAGCTCACACTGGAGCAGGGGGTCTCCAACCTTGGCAACTTCTAAGACTAACTTAAAAGCCTAGCTTGGGCTTCAGCTTCTCAGGGCCTGCTCTTCCTTTGCATCCAGACGCCAGTGGAGGAGGTGCCCGCGGCTATTGCCCCCTTCCAAGGGAGGGTGCTGATTGGCGTGGGGAAGCTGCTGCGAGTCTACGATTTGGGCAAGAAGAAGCTGCTCCGGAAGTGTGAGAATAAGGTACGGCAGTCGCCCTGCCAGAAGAGCTGGCACTTTTCCAGCCAGAGTTCACTGGTAGCAAGGGGCCTGGGGTTCCAGGCTGGCCTGCGAGAGTTTTGGGTTTCCTCAGTGTGAGTCATGGGGAGTTGGGGAGGGTGGTTTTATCTTCTTTTTCTGTCCCCATGAAGGTCCCTCTTGGCTGTCGACAGTGGGAAGTCTGGTCGGTTGTAAGAGTTTAGAACTTGCAACGTGTAGTTCACACGTTTAGATTGCTGGAAAGGGATCCCTGTAGCCACACCTGTCTCAGATACCCGAAGTGCCAGTGAATGTGCCACTTATAGTGGCCTGGAGCTGGGGGGGAGGGGCAGAAGCCAATTTGTGGGCAATTTCTGGCCACCCTCTGGGCGCATGAAGAGCAAGGCTTCTGCTTGGGGGTTTGCCAGGCCACTGCTTTGTGTGTGTGTGCTTTGTGTGCGTGCGTAGACTTTCCAGCCTTTGGGTGTAGCTGCAGAGCAGGCAGGCCTTGTTCCTGCCTGGAGGAGCTGAGAGGGACGGTTCCTTATCCTGTAGCCTTGTTTGCATCCTTCCTGACCGGGGTGGCATGCAAGCCTGGCTCTTTCGTGGTTGCCTCGTCTCCTTCCCGAAACACAGCGACGCCGGCAAGGCTTCCGTTTCACCCTAGTTGTCCAAAGCACAGAGCTGTTTTCCTGCCTTGGGTTCCTGCCGGAATTGAGGGGGTTCAGGATGCTTGTCCGGATCTCATGGAAATCCAGCAGGCTTTCCTATTATTGCTCTTCCATTGTGACTACTAGCTGTGAACTCAGGCCAGAGTGACACATGGGTTTCAGTTGTGGCCTTCTTGTGCCCAGATTCCTTTTCTGAACTGCTTTTCCATACAGCACATTGCCAATTCCATCTGTGGGATTCAGACTGTGGGGCACAGAGTGATTGTGTCTGATGTCCAGGAAAGCTTCATCTGGGTTCGCTACAAGAGAAATGAAAACCAGCTGATCATTTTTGCAGACGACACGCACCCCCGCTGGGTCACCACTGCCTGCCTCCTGGACTATGACACAGTGGCTGGAGCTGACAAGTTTGGCAACATCTGTGTGGTGAGCTGGGCTGGCTTGGAAAAGAGTCCACTGATAGTTTGGATCTTAGCAGTAAAATCCAGGTGCCACCGGAGCGCGTGGCCTGCAAGGTGGAGCAGGCAGTCTCACCCTTTGGAGGGGGCAGCTTTGAAACCCGTGTATCAGTTTGAATTAGTAATATTTTTCTATTGATTTGTGGCTGAGGGAATCGCTTGTTATTGCAACAGAAAATGTCCAAGACAAGGCCTCCCTTCTCAGCAAGAAGGGAAGGGAATGCTTGATATTGAAAATGGAGCCGGCAGTTGAGAGGGGACTTTGAAGTAGTAGAAGGTTCCCTCAAGGTCAGGTTTACCCTTAGCTGCTCTCAGAAGGACTCCAGAGCGCTTGAGTTCCTCCTGCCCTCTGCTTAACAGGGTTGGAGAAAAGCCAATTTTGATTACCAAGAGGACTTTCCCTAAAGTCCCAGAGACCCAACTTTATCCACTTGTGACCCACAGGTTAAAAACTACCATTGCTCTTGGCGATAACATGCTGCTGTTTGCTCTCCTGATTTTAGGCTCCCAGCTTCTCCCAGTGGCTGGGGAGGGGGGGCTGCTCTGTTGAGAATCATTTGCAAGCAGTGTGGTGAGTCCTTTCCTTCCTGTGCAGGTGAGGCTGCCACCCAACACAAATGATGAGGTCGATGAGGACCCGACCGGCAACAAGGCTCTGTGGGACAGGGGCCTCCTCAATGGCGCATCCCAAAAAGTAGGTCCTTTCTAGGGGGTGGCTCTGTTAGGACCCCCCTTTTTTCGATTATTTGTAATCTGCTTCCAATTAAGATGACAAAAAAAGAAATTACTACATTCAAAACCTGAGAAAACTAATGATTGAGAAATCCATTCTAGCTGACTTCATGGTTTTTATGCAGTAGAGCAAAAGCAACTTCATCTTAGTTAGGCATGTTTTTATTTATTTACTATTTTTATTTATTTATTAAATTTATATGACATCCATTTCACTATCCAAGTGACCTGGCCAATAAAAAAAAAGTATGTAAAAACATTAAAACATTAGAATTAACAGGGACCAGGACCAGTTTTAGTTCCTAAAATTAGGAACCAAGTTCCAGAGTGATACAGTTCTTTCTGAGTCCATGAGCCACCTCCAGGGTGTGAGCCTAACAGCGAAGACTTTCCTAGAATCATGGAATGAGGGGCTTCCTGGAGCTGAAGACAGGACACCCAGCCTCTGTTTAAGACCTAAGAAAGAAGAATCTGTGGTCCTTCAAGCGAGTCTCGGCTCCACCGTTCAACAGGCCTGACTGTTAGAATACTTTTTCTGATCCATCAAAATCTACTTTCTCGTCATTTAAACTTTATTTTCCTCCTTTCTGAATTGCCCATCTTCCTCAAAGAGGGACTGTTTCTCGTCTTCAGGAACAGCTCTGAACAATTCTCTCCGGTCTTCTGCATGATATTTGAAGACTGCTTTCCTGACTCTGTGCAAAGTTCTTTTGGCAAAACATTCTTAATCGTTCTGAGCAAAAAACTCTTTCCCAGCGCGTTTGATCCCATGACACGGTTGAAAGCAAGGCGAAATTTTGTGATTTTGCCTTCCAGTGATATGTCTGATTTTATACACTTCAGTTCCTGCTTCTTCACGCTTTTGCTATCCAAGGAGTGTGCAGGTCCCTTCTCCACACAACAGCTTGAATCAGCTTATTTTTCTCCTGTCTAATTTTTCCATGGTCCACCTTTTGCAGCCACAGGTAGCCACGGGAAATGCAGTAGAGTGCAGACAAATCTGCTCTTAGTTGCTAGACTGAGGTTCTTGCTTTTCCATGCTCGATTCATGCTCATCATTGCTGTGTAACCCAATACTTTATTTCTGGGCTGCATTAACCGTTTTGATCAATCTGCTATCCTAAGAAAATAAATACTCACTTTGATCTCTTCATCATCAACTGCTATTTTGACATTTCATTCCTCACGGTGGTCATGACCTGAGTCTTTTTGACATCCAGGAAGAGGTCAAATTTCTTGCTGCTGCTTTAATTCTTTTGATCAGATGTTTCTTGTTTGATTTGGTTGTTTCTTAGCAGGAAAGTTGTGTCATCAGCATATAAAAGATTCTTCTTGTACCTTCCTCCAATCTACTCCAGTTTTTCAGGTCCTAGAAAGGTGAAAGGGCGTGAACCCTGTTCTGAACCTGTTGGTGGCTCCCAGTGCTATTGGCACTGCAGCTGCCTGATTGTGTACAGCAATGATGGTCACCCCCAGACTTCGTTGTCTGCTCTTAGGGAGAACGGTTGCCCACCCAGCTTCCTCCTGCTTCGGCCTCCCTTTCGCCGTCACCCGGAGAGGCTGGGCCTCTTTGGGGCTGGCATAAAGCCCTTTTGTGTATACTTGCCATGCTACCTTGTCAACATCCTCCGTCAGGATACTTCTAAGATGTTTCTGTCCTTCCCATCTTTATTCTGTCTGCAGATTTGATAACTTGTTTTGTAATTCCTTGTCCATGTCATTCATAAATGTGTGCAATGGCACAGCATTGATGCTCCACTCAAATCTTTCTTCAACTTACTTGCTGGGTAAACGTGTTCAGCCAACTCTGTATCCAGCTCGCCATAGCATAATTTTTCTGATGTGTGTTCCTCTGTCAACTAAACTGATCAGTCGTATAAAAAACAGATGGCTTGATATGTCTTATCCTGCCGGAGCCTTTGTTGTTTCTAAACAATCACAAAGTTACTGCTTAATAATCTGCTCCAAAGTTTTGCTGGCTATTGGCATCAAGTTGAAGAGTCTGTAGTGACCTAGGTGTGTCTCCCCCCCCAAAAAATTTCTTTCTGAATATTGAATTCTGTGGCTTGACGTTTTCCCTCTGTGATTTCTCAAGGAGCTGTAGCCCCTTAACGTGGAGGCTCCTTCAAGATTCTCCGAGGCCAGTGGAGCTGCTCTGGAGACGTAACTGATGCCAGGAGATGGCACTTCCCTTCAGTTGCCTCTCCATCCTTAAGTTCTTCCGTTCAGGTCACTTTGACCAGAGTTCCCCTCGGGGAGGAGGCTGAAGCAAAGCATCTTTTGGCCTCAACATCTTTTAGCAGCAGGCCCACCTGGCCCTTCCTTTTCTTTTTCTTTTTTTTTACTGTTTTTCCTACTTTTGGTTTCCTGGGAAACCGAGGTGTTGGGCACTTCCACCTCATCCACACACTCTTAAGCATGTGCTTAGTCACGAGTCTTGTTTCTTACCTGGAAGGATTCGTCTTCCTGAAGGGCAGGGAGGGCAAGGGGGGAGGAGGCCCCCAGCATTGTCTGAATCCCCACCAATCTGACTTCCAGGCTGAGGTGATCATGAACTACCACGTAGGAGAAACGGTGCTGTCTCTGCAGAAGACGACTCTCATCCCCGGAGGTTCCGAGTCGCTTGTTTATACAACCTTGTCTGGAGGCATCGGCATCCTGGTCCCGTTTACGTCACATGAGGTGAGAGATGGAGGCTGTGCTGGAAGAGTTGGTTCTCTTCGTCCTCCTGGGTGGTGATGCCACCCAGACAGATGCCTGAGTTACGAAAGACTTTGAATTGAGCCTGAAGGGAGGAGGGCCTTGTTCAGGAGCCCTCCACTCCAGGTGGATCAGGACTGGCTATACTCCATTGTAAACTCTTCAGGTTGGCTGCTGTTGGACTCCTTACCCTTCCGTCAGGGCCAGTGTCACTGGAATAAAGGGCACATAAGTAGCATCACATGTTCCAACCACCTTGACTTACAAATATACTCCTAAAACTCGAAGTGAAAGTTGGAGTCCATCCAGAGTGATGGCATTCTTGAGTGCCTCTGCCCAGTTGACCCTCTGAGGTTGCTCAGGCCTCTTGCAGTCCCTCACACTAAGCACAAATCAGAGGGATGCCTGAATCCAGTCTGTACGTGACCCCAAGGAGGGATCACGTACAGACTGGATCACATACAGACGTGATCAAAGGGATGATGGAGAACCGCAGTTCTATCGACCCGCCCTCCGTTCTACAGTTGAAGCTTCAGCTTGTTTGGAGGTTCTAGCAGGGACACCAGCCATCATACACTCTTGGCCAAAAATTGGTACCCTCCTATCTGTAATGGTTGTCCGTTTCCAGCTTTGGGAAGGATACACATGGAGTAGGGAAGGTAGAAGAGGACATCCCCTAGCCAGCCAGATCTGTCAATCAATCCTGGCAGTCAGTGGGCAGGGCAGCTGTCGCAGCCATGTTGCCCTGGCATCCCGTGCCAGTCAGCTCCTTCCTTCTTGCAGAGCTGAGCAGCTGCACTCTCTCTGCTGTTTGCCCTATGACATTGTTCTCATCCTCTGATTCTTTCAGGATCACGACTTCTTCCAGCATGTTGAGATGCACCTCCGCTCTGAGCACCCGCCTCTCTGTGGCCGAGACCACCTCAGCTTCCGCTCCTATTACTTCCCCGTTAAGGTAGGTCCGGTCTCCAGCCTCATCCTGGAGTGCAAAGCAGCGGGGCCTGCTGGGCCCTCTGCCACCAGGCGGCTCTTGCTCTGCCTCTTCGGCCAGAGCTGCCGCTCCAAGGCAGCTTGAAGTCAGCCCCTTCCTGAGCAGCATTCGGGGTCGTCAGAAATGGCCTCTTCCTTTCTTGTTCTCTGCCCTTCCTCCGGACAGACAGGCGGGTCCTGAAAGGGGCAGAGCCCCTCAGATAGTGGCCTCCTCCTGGCCTCCTCCCATCCTTTGTAAGCTGGCAGTGAATAGCGGGCAATCTTTAATACATTTTAAACTTTAAGACAATTTGATGAGATGAGATGGAATTTATTGGTTTTAACTACCCTGAATCTTGGCAGTTTAAAAATGTTTAGAGGAAGCAAATAAATGACTTTCCTCCCTGCCCCTGGAGGCTTGTGTGGTCAAGAGATGCCCGAGGAGGCAGAAGAGAAAGGAGGCGCTTCATGTGCTCCAGAGGGCAGACAGCATGTTTTTATTCTAGTCTCGGGGGGGGGGGGCTGCTCAGCCTGAACCCCCCAGTGGCGGGTAAAGAGCAAGAAAAGTGCTGGGCCCTCTTGGTGCATTATCTGCCTTCCCAGAGGAGAGCTGTTCCTCAGTCAGCCGTTCCTGCAGATCTCTTGTGGGGTCCCGAGTGACAGCAGCCTGTTTTGGGGCTGGCCGGAAAAGTTGGGATTGCTCTCCATGACAGCTTTTTTTTTTTTTTTTAAATAGATTGGATTTATTTTTTTAAGTGAGTGTGTTTCTGTGTTTAAAAATTGGCTCTTGGGTAATCCAATAGTTGGGCAGTCGGGTAACTTTGCATCCGATGTGCCCATGCTGGCTGTGAATTGACTTTTTGCAGCAACTATTTTTGTATGTGCTCTTCCCTGGGTCTGAAACTTCCGCCTTCTTTTTCCTATCAGAATGTTATTGATGGGGACCTCTGCGAGCAGTTCAACTCCATGGAGCCCAACAAGCAGAAGAACGTGTCTGAAGAACTGGACCGGACTCCGCCAGAAGTCTCAAAGAAACTAGAGGACATCCGTACGCGCTATGCTTTCTGAGCTGAGCTGTTGGAGGACTTGATACGGACTTCTTTTGAAGATGTGTTGAAAGAAACTTCTTGCCTGTCCCCATTTTGTTTGCCCCCGTTTCGATCCTGGAGCTCAGTAGGTCAGCATACAGAGATCGAGCCCTCCAAGGGATAGTGCCCCATAAGCCCATTTCAGTGGAGCTGCCATGCCACAACCCCCACCCCAAATCCCGGCCAGTGGGTCATTGGTAGCTTCACAGTGAGCTGACCTGATTGGTCTCATCCATTCTGAGTAAGAAGGAAAGCCACGGGGAATGACGGGGGCTTGAAGCTACAACTGGTTTCCCTCCTAACCAGCATTTTGGAAGTTTTGTCTACTTGGTCATCCTACTGTTTCTATTGTTTTTAACTTTTATGTTGTAAATAGTTTTGCATCAAATTAGTATTTTGCTCGTTGGAGAGATGGTGGTTGCAATCTTAAAGAATTAAAAAAAAATACTGAGCTTGCTAGACAGTGTCCATGTGCGTAGATTTAAGGAAATCCTCTGGCAGAGCTAGTGGGGCGATCCATCCTTTGTGGGGATGAGTTGCATTTCAGTCTTTTTTTTCATAGCTAAGAAACATTTTGATGTCCAGATCCATGCTTCTTTTACCAAAGATAACACGGGGTTTCTTTAGACCTCCATTTCTGCTAATGGACTAAGCCAAATTACTCCTGTGATGTGTGTTGGTTCAGTAGATTGGTCCTCTTAGAAATTTTCCTTTAAAAAGTAGAATTGTGAAGCGCTTCAGATTGGGAAATGAGTGAAGGCAGGGATCTTTTTAAAGCAGCCATGTCTTTTCCTGCTGCAGTGGCCCTCGGAGGCATCCTTTTGCTTTCAAATCGGAAGTTCTGCACAGCCCAACACCTCAATCCTTTGGCTGTCGAGCTACTCTGTTAGTATAGAGATTGCAAAAGTGCTTGTGCAAGTTGTAAGGCAGAAGGGAGATGCAGTACAAGCAGTCCTCAACTGGAACTACAATTGTGTGGAAGGTGGTGCATGGAAGAAAAAGTTTCCGGAGTCCAATTTCTGCTTGGCAAAAGCAGACACCCAACAACTTGGCTTGAAAGTCAAGTGGAGCACCAGGGGGAGATGTTCATTCCCCCCAGCAAGATGTAGCTTTGCCAGCAGGGCTGCCCCCCTCCCCCCAGGCAGTCATTGGAGAGGAAGGCAGTTCTTCAGGCAATCCACATACCTGGAATTCAGTGGTTGGAATTGCAGAAATAGCTGGGAGAGAACGGAAATTTGTGGGCCTGAGGAACTGAAGGCTAAATTGCTTACAATTTTCACATGCCTACAAACCTTAGAGCTGTCTCGAGCTCTGGAAAAGGGGGGCCGGATTCTCTCCTTTCTCAAATCTAGCAAAGCTGGGGGGGGGGGGGTTTCTGATGCTATATATAAACTCAGGATCACATGTATTTAACACACAACAGTTGGGACCTTGGAGGTCTTCTAGTCCAACCCACTGCTCAGGCAGGAAACCATATACTATTCCAGACAGAGGGAAGGAAGGTAGTTTCATCCCAGTGCAACAGCATAACAGATCAGGAAACGATCTGTATTGCAAGAGGTGGCTTTGTCAACCAATTGGACTTTATGCCCTCCAGCCCGCCTGGACAGTTGTCACACAAATGCTTTTGGCAACTTCACCGCAAGGCTGGAAGTGAAGGCTCCCATTCTGGATGTAGGCGCAGCCATGATCACCCAATATCCCGTATCGACGGGTTGAAGGCAGTTCCATCTAGCCGTCTAAGAATATCTGCCGTGCTGCAAACTGTAGAGATGAGTTTTGCTGGGTAATTGTGGGGTTCAAGGAACTGATAAACCTCTACATTTTTTTTAAACCAGGAAGGGCAGAATAAAGAGGAACGATTTGCATTAATTACAGTACAACTTTTATTAATACTGAAATCTTCACAGTGCATTTGTTACCTGTAGCGGTGAGTATTTTGAATGAAAAAAAATCACATAACTAAATTGGAAGAAAGGGCACATGTGGAGAAGCTCGGACTGTTAGAAGGAAAATAAATTATGGGATGGAAAGGAAGAACAAGTTAACAGCACCAGGACAGTTACATCAGCTGAAAGACATTTTAGAAGGTTTGTTTCTTCTTGTACAAAACAAATTGGAAAAGCAAAAAGCAACAATCTCACATAGTCACGTTTGAGATGTGGGAACCACAGGAGGGCTGACGTGTTAAAACGAAAGTGTTATCACAAGAGCCGAAGAGTGAGGGGCCTACAATGATGTGGCGCACAGAGACAGGTAGAACTGGGTGGGGAGGAAACGGCTATGTACAAGGTGAGGCCTTCCTCTTGGGATGCTGGAGCCGTCGTGCTGCCCCCTCAAAGGCCTTCGGGGGGACGGACGGACAGGCTGCCTCGCCATTGCCAAGGAAGCCCCCAGCCCTTCTGAGCCCACTGCATAGCCTCTCGTGCCCTGAGCTCTTTGTCCCTCAGAACAGGGCCTTGTCGGACTTAATGTTCTCCAGTGGTGTAAACGGGAAGTCCCAACACCAGGTTGGGAAAATCAGTGCCCTAAAACCTACCCTACATTTCCCAGTTCTATGCTTACATTTGATGTGTGCTTCTTGAAATAACTCGAAGTTTTTTAAATATACTTTCCCCCCCACTGTGAGCATACTGGAATCCTTAGTGGTGCAACAGCAGCAAACATTCAGTTTCAATTTTGCTTTCTCCGCTTCATTCTCATGTGCCACATGTTGACCTCTGGATGCCACCTGTACCAGACATGCCAAGCCCAGCATCAAAAGCTCTGCAACTAAAAACGGGAGAACGAGCAGGGTGCAACAGTTCCCCTTCCTCGCCCTGCCAAAGGAAAGGCAGCTTTTCTCAAGCCTCCGTGTCTCCCTGCCGTTTACTCTTCCACTCTGCAACCTTTCAAAACCGTCTTCTCTTTCCCACCATCACTTTCCTTTTGCCAACAGAGACTAATTTCTAGTTTCAGAGAGAAGTGAAGGTCACCATATCAGCATTTGGGAGAAGAGCCTTCACATCTCTTTAGATCTGGATCCAGACCATGGAAAAGCTGCATCTCATGCCAGCTGTGAATAAATGCATTAGGGCTACGTTTGGCATCATTTCTGCCAACATCCCCACTAAAAATCTTCCTGCCAACTACAAAAATAGGCAGATTTTTGTTTACATCTGTAAACAAAACTGGTCAGGACTATACAATGAGGCAAGCCTCTTCGACACAAAACGTTCTGGGGAAAGTGCAGAAGAGTTTGGTGAGACAAGAATGAACAAGGTGGATAAGTGAGCGAGGCAGGACAGCCCTGGCACAGCTGCCACGAAAGCAGCCCTGGCGCAGGCAGAGGCCAAGGAGAGGCGCGATGAAGTGCCTGGGCTCTCACTCCAAGGCAGGTCAATGGCTCAGGCCACCGGGGCGAAGCTAAGCAAGCCTGGGCCACGGCTCACCTCGCCACTTCCGTCCTTGGCCGTCAAAACCATCCCACCGTGGAATTGCCGTGGGTTCCCGAAAGGAGAGAGCGGAGCCGTTTCCTAAAGTCCCTCTTCAGGGCTTTGTGTTTTGGCCGTTCTCCCCCCCTCTGGTGCAGCTTCAGCATCGCTTGGGCTCTTCCAAGGGAGCCTGGCCACGTGGCTCAAGTGTGCAAGAGGATTCTGAGAGGGCCACGGATGGCCTTGCACATCACGTGGAGCTAAAATCAAGCCAACCAAGACTGGCTTCGTGGAGCTTGTGACCCTAGCCAGCACTAGCATGTCAAACCAAAGGCATCAATCACGGTGATCTGCCAGACCAATCGTGGTGGTTGCAGAGCTGAGGGCTTTTGCTCTGTTCAAACCATTCCCCCAAAGCATCAGCCAAAGGAGAATCTCCTGACCCCTTTTTTGTTCGGTCAGTCAAGAGTCCAGATTGGTCTGAGAAGAGAGGAACCTGCCCAAGGGCAGCTACCCCAATGCTCCCTCAGACCAGCCTCCTTTACACCCCAAATCCAGGGGGCCTGGGGCCTTTAGATGGCTTGGGGCAAGTGCTGCGTTCAAGATGCCCCACTCTGGCATTGCTCCCTCACCCCCTTCAGGGAAAGGCCTGCGAAGCCCACGCCCGCCTGAGGCAATACCTGGCACAGGTGCCACGAAGCACGTACCCACATCTGTACCTGGCCTCATCTCCAGCCTCCACCATCTTTCTCGATAGTCATTCTTGCATTCTGCCATAGAAAAGGCTCGGGGGTGTCAATGTGCCCATGCGCCTCCATGCAAACCGTGCTCTAACTCCTGTGTCAAAGCACACCGCTTGCCGTACCCGTCCTGCCCCAGGGAGGCCTCTAAGCTCTGTGAAGCTCAAGCCAGGCGTGGGGGCCGGGTTGGGCAAGGAAGGAGGCAACCCTTCTAAGGAAAGTCAGTCCCCTCCCTGAGACAGTCTCACCGGAGAGACCCCCTCAACTAGAAGGGAGCCACTCCAGAGAGAAAGCCGCCTTCTCAGGAAAGCCCAGGAAGGGGGCCTGCTCCTTGCACAGTCCGCAGTCCACACACCCCTCAGGAAGGGGCTGGATTTCTAGACTCCTCCATTTTGCAAGGAGCCAATACTTGCCAAGGAGGAAACCACAGAGAAGAGCAGAAGGGTCTTCTTTCCCTGGGAAATGAGCTCTGTTCTGTGTGTGGAGGGTTCCTCCGCTGCCGCTCCAAGCTGGAGGGGAGGCAGGCGCCAGTTTCCCACCTCGCTGCAGAGAAAGTGTACAAGGGACAGGAGAACAAGGTAGAAAACAGGCTCCAAAACGGTTCTGGATAAGCGGGGGTCTTGTGTGTGGCTTAATAAAGGCATTTCATTTAGTCTCCTTTTAACCCAGATCCTGACCGTGGGAGGCGTGGCAGCCTTTTGGCAGTTCGCCCAGCCTCCGCCACGTTTCCCAGTCCTTTACTAAGGCTGGGCGCCTTGCGCTCAGGAGGAGTTCGGGTCAACAGCTGAGCAGAGCAATCACAAAAACCGTGGCGCTGACCTATCGTTGGTGAGGGTTCGACGAAGGCGCACCCCACGGCGGATGGCTACCAGCATGTCTTCAGTGGGGGGCTCGCTGGAAGCGGCCGGAGGGGGGTTGGGGGTCTGCTCCTCAGGACCAGGGTCCGAGAACACCGTGGGGAAAGGGAACTGGCCATCTCCCAGGGCGTGAGCACTGGCTACCAGCTCGCCAATCTTTTCCACCAGGCTGTGGCGGTTGGCGGCCAGCTGCTGCTCCTCTTCTGTGGAAGGCTTCCCGGCCCCGGCGTACACGGAGATCTCCAGGGCGTTGCCGCCCCAGCTGGCATTGGGCAGGCTCAGCCTCTTCGGGGAGGCTTTGGTGAAGTCCAGGCCATGCGGCGAGCAGGCATCGTCGGCGTAGAAGACACATTCATCGCTGCCCATCCGGAGGGGGCTGGCGTGACTGGGCGAGTCAGGCACAGTGGGGGTCTTGACGGGGACGATGGGGGGCCTGATGGGAATCGGACCGGCGCTGGAGACGGTTCGACGAACTGTGGGCTTGGTGGAAGGTGTGCGACGGATGGTAGCCACGCCTGGCGTGGTCCCGGTTGGCAAGGTAGTGCCAATGGGCAGGCCGGCTGTTGAAGCCGGTCGCTTGGTCTGGATCATCCGCCGATAATTTTGAGCAATATTGCTGTTGCGAGGGATGGTTGAGGATTTGTCTAATTCATTCTGGTTGTCTCCCTCGATGTCCCCATTCACCGAATAGCAGTCATACTCTGAACCTGAGGAAGGGACAGGCGGACGCATCAGCAGCAGGGACCAGCAAAGGACCCCGAGTAAGAGGATGACCATGGCCGACATGGGCCATTACCAAAACATGGCTTCAGCGCAAAACAAGGACGAGGCGTGGGAGCACGACACAGGCAGAGACCTCCCTAATTCCTAGGGGCATGGGGGAAGCAGAGTCACTCTTACTATATGGCCAAAGTGAACAGAAGTAGTTTGAGCCTTCTGTGGAGTTAATTTCTGGAGTTGGTCACTGATCCAGAGCAGGGGGAGGCCACGGCCCACGCCAGCCGAACCCGAATCAGAGCCACACCTCCCGCTTCAGCACAAAGCTGCCCCAAGCGCACGTTGCTAAATTGAGGCAAGGCACATGGTGGGGGGCACAGCGAGGGCCTGCCCCCTTCTACATCAAAGCTCGGAGCACATTTAACCCAGCAAAGCCCAACCGCCTGCCGCTTCTTTCCACTGCTGGGAGAAACGGAGAGCTGGGCAAGGCCTTCAGCCAGCAACGGGGCTGCTGCTGCGGACAGGTGTGCCCCACCAGGTGATGTGGGACTCCTGGGAAGGCCAAGGAAGGCCCTGCCTGGCTGAGAGCAGCTGCTTCTGCCTCTCGGCCTTCCAGAAGACCCTTCAAAGGGGGATCCGGTTTCCTGGCTATGAGGGAATCTGCCAGAGATGCCCAACCTCTGCCATCTTCTCCAGTGGCTCCCCCTCAGCAGGCCTGGTTGCACCCCCCCCCCCTCGACCCTCCCGGCCAGGCGCCTGCCCCCCTTGAAGCCGGCCTCCTACCTTGAGAGGGAATGGTGTCCTCAGAGCAGGAGGGGGTGGTGTTCTGTGTGCTATAGCCACTGGAGAAGTGCAGGCTATCCCGGCTGCTCTTCTGGTGCTCCAGGCTCAGGCCATGGGTCAGCACCATGGCCAGGTCACTGGCTGCCGGAGACACCTCCTCCCCGTGCTGAAGGGGAAACAAGCTCTGGGTCAATGTTACGGCCCTCTCGGAGGGAGATGGGCGGTTCAGAAATGTGAAATATAAAGAGAGCAGCAGCAGCAGCGTCCCAAGCCCCCAAGCTCCAAGCAGGGCTCCTGTGCTCAGGCGGACAGGCCTCCGAGGCCAGGGGTGGAGGTGGGCTCCTCTCACTGGTGCCAGCATCCTGAGGCCGCCTCACTGCTGCCAGGGCAGTCCTGACTGGCTCCACCCTGAGCACCTGGGCTGGGCAGCGGGGAGGAGGGGGCTGCAATCAGCAAGGCTTCTGAGGTGGGACAGAGAGCCAGAAAGACAAGCGCAGTTCTCATCACACACACACACACACACACACACACCCCGCCCCAGTTCCTTGGCTACTTCCGCACTGACTCACAGCTTGAGGAATACCTGCCAGGGCCAGCGGCTGCTCGGCCTGCAGAGCCTTCTGGGGTCTTTTACCTGGGGACCAGGATTAAATGGGGGAGCCCTTTGCTCGGCCTCTCCTGCAGAGAGCAGCTGGCTTCAGCTCCAGCTGGTGAGGAAGGCAGGGAACATCCCTGATGCAGGACACTTTCGAAATTGAGCCCATTGAAGGGAAAGCAATGAGAACCCTACCTACTGCCCCCCCCACCCCCCACCCCCACCTTCTGTTTTGTCTATTGGAAGCGAACCATCTCTTTTACTCCAATTATTCAAACACCCAGAAGTAAAATCAGCTCCTGGTCCTCCACCTGACCTCCCTCGAACCTGCCTGGATCTGGGCAGGGCCGGCTCAGGGGAGATTCAGGCAGTGGCCCAAACAGAGCCCCAAATGAACCCCCAGACCCAAGGGCGCTTCCTGGGACCCGGCCGTACCTTGGCAGCAATGGAAGCGGGGGACAGGCGAGGCCGGGGACCATCCTCCAAGCTGAGCCCCGGATAAATCAGGGAGGCCGAGCTTGGATCTGCCTCCCGGAGAGGCTCCACATGATCCTTTCTGCGCTGCAGAGCATTTGCCCCCGGCTGCTCATAGATGGGGAGCTTGGACCAATCCTGAAAAATATAAATCTGGCATGACTGGCAATCCCAGTGCTGCGAAACCAAGCAAGGCAAGAAGGGAAAGGGACTGGGCGAGGCAGCGGGAGGGGGCCATAGCAACTCTTCAGCCTTGGAGGGCCCATCTCCCACACTGGCACCCAGAAGCCAAGTGCCAGGACCATCCTGCTGTGCCAGGGCCCTGGGCATCCCCTCAGCCCTCCCAGATACTCTGCCCATTTCCACGAAGCTCCAAAACGGTTCTGGATAAGCAAGGGTCTTGTGTGTGGCTTAATAAAGGCATTCGATTTAGTCTCCCTTTAATCCAGATCTCCTGACCAGGTGCCTGTGAAGGCATGGCAGCCTTTTGGCAGTCTCCACCACGTTTCCCAGTCCTTTCCTGAAGCCCCTGGAAGGAAGGTGCCCGGCGCTTCCCGGGTCTTTGCAAAAGGACCACAAGACAGGGAGGGGGCTGGAAGTCGAGCCCCATGAAGACCTGCCAAGGGATGAGCTTCCTCTGCCGAGGGTGGAAGGAGGACTGAGGGCAGCCTCAGAGGCGGGAGTGGACAAGGCCCTGGAAGACAGGACCAGATCCAGGGAGACAAACTGCCAAGAAAGAGATGCAGGAGTAGTTTCTGAAGAAGAAGAGCTGTCAACCCACGGAATAGCCACCTACAGAACCTTCTTTGTCCCATCACATCAACCCCTCCCACTCGGCCAGGCAGGAAGGATGCGGTGGATCCCGTCTGCCAAAGGAGTCCAACTGGAGGGGGAGGGGTCCAGGAAGAAGGCCTTCTGGGTCGCTGCCCCCACCCAGTGGGATAGCCTCCCAAACTCTGCCGGCCTTCTGGAAGGGAGAGAAAACGTGGCTCTGCAGCCTGAAGCCCAGGGGAGCAGGAAGCCGTGGGGCTGGTTAATACCTTGAAAAGCCCTCCCCGCCTTTGAATTAATTTTTTAACATTCCTTGCCTCTTTTATATACTGTTATTTTATATGCTGTTTTTATGCTTTTAATATTTTATTGTACACTCCCTCTGTGAGAGAGATGGGTGGTTCTTAAAAGTAATAAAACAACAAATAAGCCAACTGCTCCCTGGAGGTCTGCAGACTGGCGGCCCCCAAGGCCCCAGCATGGAGCAGAGCCTGCACCGAGCGGGAATAGGCCACTGTGTCTGAGGCCAGAGGCGCCGAGGGACATGCAGGAGACTTTGTGGTTGATCCGATCCTCCGAAGGGCATCCAGTGTCTGCCAAGGTCCTCCTGCCACCCTTTTACCCCCTGCTGAGTTCCCGAGGTGGCAACCGAGGGAGGAGAACTGGTCCATCCCAGGGCAGGGCAGGTCTGCTCAAAGCTAATCGACCTCCCAGCGGAGGGCAAGTGCCCGCTGGGTCCTTGTGCCCGGGGGGCGGGGGTGCTGAGCCTTGCAGGCCAGAGGGCAGGGACTGCATCCTCCTCATGGCAGGTACATCTCCCCCCAGGAGGCTCTTTCCTGGCCCTCCTGCCTGGTTGCTCCACCAGAGATGGGCCGGATTCCAAGCCCCTCGTGGAGACACAGCTTCCGTCTCTTGAAAGTCAAGGAGGCCCCGGGGGTAGCTAGGCCCCCACTCTACCCGCCAAGGGTAGCTAAGACTCCCCACCAGCTGAGCTCTGCAAGGCTCCAGGCCCAGGGAGTCCAGGCTCATGGCTGCTCATGGAGCTCCCTGAGCTGGTCAGCCAACAGAAAGCAGAAAGCATCCAAACCAGCATGGAGGCAAGGCCATTCACCCGCCTCCCAAGAGGTTGGTGGCATGCATCAACTCTTCACCAGGTGCAGGTGGGACCAATGTTCCCTCTAACATTGGAAATCGCTGCACGGCAGTTGGAAACTGCCGCGCGGCGATTCCCTGTCACGTGCGCGGCTGCGCAGCTTAGAGGGAACATTGGGTGGGACCCAAGATAAAATGGGGGGATGGCAAGTGTGTGTTGGGGGGGGGGGCTCAAGCTTCACCTTGTGGCCACCTGAATACAGTCCAGTGGCAGAGCCAGAACTAACCGAGGTTGGGGAGTTGCATTCACTAACAGATTGGCAAGTTTCAGAGGCTTCGGACGATGCAGAGCTGGAGGACTTCTGGCAGGCCCCAAGTCAGGTCAGCAGCAGCAGCAGCAGCAGCAGCAAAAGAGACACGCAGAGAGGAAGAGAAGAAGCTGTTAGGGAAGGTCAGGAGGACGGTGGCGGCAGCGGCAGCAGCAGAGTACAGCTTGAGTGACATGTGGGGTGGCAGGGCTGGACTGTCCTGAGGCTGGGAAGGCGATGGAGGAGACGGGACAAGGCACAGGCGGAAATGAAAGCGGCAGGCAGCTGGGGGAACCTCTCAGGAGGAGGAGGAGGAGGAAGTCCAAACCTTCACCAGGCCATCATGAGGGGGAGGGAAACTCCCCCCTTCCACCTGCAGTGACAGAGATCTCCCGAGAACTGGATTTTCCCTCCTCTTGACCTCCACCTCCCAAACTGTGAGCAACCAGAAGGATCCTGAAACCACTCTGAAGCCAGAAGCCCCCCCTCCCCCCCCCGGTCAATGTCTTCATGCCAGGGTCATCTTTAGAGAGCTGCTGGAGGAGTGCCAGTGTTAGCCTTCGAATTGGGCAAGGAAAGCCACGGATGTCCTCTTCTTCCTCCAGTCCAAGAAGGGGCTCCTACTGGCAGCAGCTCCAAAGAGAGTTCCAGCTGCTCCCAGGGCTCAGGGTGCCTCTGGCTCCCTCACGGCCCACCTCCTTCCTCAAAAAGGAACTGGCCCAGTCAATCCTTTCCAGAGGGACATAATGGAATCAACCCAGCACAAAGGGACAGCCCTCCGTGTACATCTCCATTTCCAAGGGGGCTGGCCAGGGAAGGAGAGACTCTTGAATCGCTCCCAGGACAGGAGGAGGTCTTTCACCAGGGGTGAAATCCAGCAGGTTCTGACAGGTTCTGGAGAACCGGTAGCGGAAATTTTGAGTAGTTCGGAGAACCGGCAAATACCACCTCTGGCTGGCCCCAGAGTGGGGTGGGAATGGAGATTTTGGAATATCCTTCCCCCAAGAGTGGGGTGGGAATGGGGATTTTGCAGTATCCTTCCCCTGCCATGCCCACCAAGCTACACCACGCCCACCAAGCCACGCCCACAGAACCAGTAGTAAAAAAATTTGGATTTCACCACTGCTACCACCAGCTTCTTCCAGGAGACAGCACCTGCCTGCCTGCAAGGGGAGGGGTCACTAGCGCAAGTGGAGCCATAGTTGTGTCCTGGACTTCCTTCTTTGTTCACCCTTAGCTCACCTGGCTGGTGATGTCCAAGGGCATTGGCGAAGGAGGCTTGGAGAACATGGCATCCTGCGAGATGAAGCCCGAGTCGTGTGATGAGACACTGGACAGGCGGGTG
Source organism: Thermophis baileyi (assembly GCA_003457575.1). Taxonomy (NCBI): domain Eukaryota; kingdom Metazoa; phylum Chordata; class Lepidosauria; order Squamata; family Dipsadidae; genus Thermophis; species Thermophis baileyi. The sequence continues at coordinate 1,607,475 of QLTV01000331.1, forward strand.
TTGGCATTTACCGGTTGTGCCACACTATGGGAGTAAAATGTGAAACCAGGTGAGATGCTGCACATCTAGGGAGCCACCAGAGCTTCCCCAGGAAGTGAAGCAGGAGGACATTGGTTGCAGATGTGAGAGGTTCCTTGAGGCCAGGTAAGCCAAACGGTCCTTTACATGCCATGCTCATGCTGGCACTGTTCCTCTGGGGGAGGGTAGCAAATACAAGCTGCCCTTATTTTATGCCGATTCAAGGCCTGCAGAGTAACACCTTCTCCACCGTGAAGAAGCCTTCAAGAAGTCAGCTCTTCCTCTTCAGCTGGGATCAATAAAGTAGGCTGAATCTTATGACCAGGGACTTATATGCTGCAGCTTACACAAATACGTATTTTAATTCTTTCCTCAGCTAAAGGCAGAAGCACTTTCAACGTCTATGAAGAATTTTGGGGTGAGATCAAGAGCAACATGTCTTAAAGATTGGAGCAATACTTTTCCCAGCTACTTCCAGTTGACAGATGTTACTCCACCATCAAAGACAAAAGGCTCCATGCTTTGCTTGACCTGAAGGAGAGAACTGCCATGGCTCGAGTTCATTAGTTATGTCTGGTTCGAGGCCAACGCTGGCCACAGCTGCTCAGGTCTGGCTCTCTTGGATTTTATTCCATGGCAACTCAGTTTGGGAAGTATCTGGTACGTCACAAAGACTCTGGCCATCAAGACACGGTTACAACTGGGGTATCGTTGAACCTGCTCAAGCTTTGTAAGGTCTGAGCCCACGAGGAGCCTGGGAACAAGAGATTCCCAGTAGCTGAGCCAAACATACCTGCACATGCTGGATTTGCGGGATCCTGAGCCGCTAGGGGAGGATGGAGGGGTTTGGTAAGACCAGCTGTAATCAGAGCCCTTCAGATCTTTGATCACCTGCAAGAAAAAGTCGTTTTAGCCGGGTCTTTACAGCATTTCTGGCCCTAAGAGATTTTGCCCTCCGAGCAGAGCCCCAGAGGCATTTCCAAACCGAGGAGCAGCCCCGCCGGCCATTGGCCAATCTCTGTTCACCCAGACCGCAGCCAAGATGCTGCCGTGAAGGGCCACCAGCTGAGCTGCTTGTGCCACCAGGCCTTGCTTGAAGCAAAGGAGGAAGCATTAAAGGGATGGATATCAGCCCAATTGTCTGGTGTTCCTTGGAGGCACCAGCATGGCACAACTCTCGCTGAACTGGGGGCCGGATAACAAAAGCCGTTGGGCAAAATTTTCCCTCAACTGGCAACAACCCACAGACTCAATCTAGTTTCCCAAACTATTCCAATCCTTTGCTCTCCAATGTTGGGGTCCAGGCCCTGAAACCCTTCGGTTCTTAGCTCCAAGGAAGAGATGCCCCACTTGGAATTGCTCTGGAGCCACGAGGCCCGGACTGCCTGCAGAGCCGCCAGCACGGATGAGTTTCTGGAAGGGGTCTGGCCACAGCAAAGCAGAATGCCCACCCATAGTCCAGCCATCTTCAACTACTCCAGAGGAAGTACAAGTTCACATGTGACTATGTGAATCCACTGGGCTTTCATGGGAGCCATGAACTCCTGAGCCTTCCTGGATCCAATTCCCCAGAATGCAATCTTTTGAAATGGTTTTTCCTGTCTTCCCTTGCCTTTTGGGCTTGCCAATGGCTGAAACTATAAGATATAGAGCAATAACCCTCCATGCTCTTAGTTTCTTTGAACTGATTGAAATCCACTGAGGCAGGATTGTTATTCAGACTGGTGATACGGTAGTCCTCAATTTATGACCATTTAACAATGGTATGGCAGCTTCTGAAAAAGTGACTTACAAGCCATCCTTGAAGTTATGACCATCACATTATCCCCGTGGCCACATGACTACAATTTCGGCCCTTGGCAAGCAGCTCACATTTACGGCAATTGCAGCATCCTGCAGTCACAGTGTTTCAGGCAGGCTTCTGACAAGCAAAGGCAACGGAGGGTCGACTTTGCTTAACGAACCTGTGATTCACTTAACCATTGTGGTGAATCACTTAATAACCCCGGTAAAAATGGTCATGTGATGACTTGCTTAATGACCACATTGCTTTCGCAAGTGAAATTCTGGTCCCAATTGTGGTCATGAGTCCAGCGCTAAAAGGGTGAATAAATAATTGTAATAAAAATGGTTTGGGCAAAAAAAGAGAGGGGCCGCTGATTAAATCTGCAAGACGTATAGGTGACACTTCTAGATAAGATAGATTTAAAAATTCAAAATAATTTCATAAATACCGATAACCAGGGAAAATGAATTGTATCTTATCTAGCAAAAATCTCAGATCCAGCTTAATGTCAACTGTCCCAACCTGGTCAGTTAGAAAAGAAAGACCCTGGCCCACAATTAGCCAAAAGAATACTTGACTAAAGCCAAAGTGGTTACAGAAGAGGCAAAGCTGGATCCAGGCTTTTCCCCCTGGTTATCAGTCAATCTTCAACCAGGTGTCTGGGAAATGGTGCCGCATTCTTCTGGAGTGACCTTGAGATGGGCGGTAGTGCTTCCTTTCGATTCCTCTGAGCCCCCTCCCTGCCTCCCTCCCCCCCCCCCCGTTACTGATGTCAGGCTGTCAGCTTAGCAGAATGGCAGCCATGACAAGTTCTTTTTTATTAAAGGAAAAAGAGGAACAAAATGACCAGATAAAGCTGGCTTTGTGACACCGTGAAAAAGCGCAGAGCTGTTTGAATATGAATCAGCAGCATAAGCGCCCTAAAAAGGTAAGGACCACGTAAGGTTGCCTCCACAGAAAGCTACTACTGAATGGATGTCGTCGTCGTCGTCATTGTTGTAGGTCAGAAGAAAGAGCAGCTCCAGGCTTTTGTGCCCTGGTCGGGCTTCACTTAATGCGACCAGGTTCCCCTTTAAGGAAGCCAGGCAACCAGAAAAGCAACAAGAGAAAAAGGCAACCGAGTCCTGAACATCTTATGAGAACTTTAGTCCTGAGAAAAGACGGGAGGGGAGGGGAGACCCCCGGCCGCATTTTAAGTCCTTGAAGTCCTTATCCTGTTCTCTGAGCATGGCATACATGGAGTTTTAAGTCCCAGATTTTGATGAAAGCAGTTGAATCAGAGCAGGGCCCACCTCTTCCCTGGATGCTGCAAAGCCCTGCGCTGAGGGAGGGGCTGGCTCAGGGGAATATGGACCACCACGTCACGTGACTTTTGTGCTTCTCTACCTGCTCACTGGCTGTTGGCAGTTTATGTGGATCTGCTGTCAGCACCACTAGGTCATCAATGATGCCCTGAAGGTGGGTGATCTCTCCCAGCATGGCAATCTCTCCGTTCTGCAAAAGGATAAAGGAAAGGATGAGCCTTGGCCGTGTGGACAAAAGATCCCCGAATCAGGAGAGAACCAGCTCCCCCCCCCACACACACACACTAGAGCTTGCTCTTTACCTGGGGAAGAGCAGGAGGAAGGGTCAAGGTGAGCCCCACTTTCTAGGCCAGGCAAGGTCAGAGTCCCTGAGGCCGTGTCGCCCAGGGTGCCTACTTCAGCTTCAGCACCCACAGAGAGGTGGGCAAAAGGGAGCCTCTTTTTGGCAGAGGCAACACTAGGTGTCAGTCGAGGTCAAGGATGTTTCCCTTCGGCCCTCTCATCTCCATCTGGAGACTTCCCAGCTTCTTCTCCATTCCGGTTTGCTCTTTACCTCCACTGAGCATCCGGGTTCTGCTGCTACATTTCAGCTGGTCCTCCACAGGCCGTGCAATGCTCCGGACTGTGCAGGAGCCACAAAGCCACAAATCTGCCACTTGAGGTTTTGTGTAATTTCAGAAATCAGAAATGTAACTCAGGTTAATCCATGTGAAACCTGCTGGGATTATAGTTACATTACTGAAATTAAATAAAAAACATCATTCCAGGCAAGCTTTCTTCCCTTTAGTCCAAAGAAAAAAATTAAAAAATTCAGAATTAGGAACAGTAAACAAAAAGAGCAATTTGGGAGTTTGCCTATGTGATCTTATGGAGAACCACAAACACCTTAAATGTTCGTGCTCACGTTCAAACCTTCAAAAAAGCTTAATGAAAAACGGGGTTGGCACCAAATGTGGCAACAGATGCCAATATTGTTCCCATAAGTGAGTTGCCAAGAGACGCTCCTCTCTGCTCTGCTTGGGCCAAGCGAAGCATCAGCTGGGAGAAGAGCCACAAGCCAGATTCACGTTTTTAGCATCCTTCCTTGGTTCCTGGATTTTTAAGATTTTCCTTCCTCCTGAAATACCTCTGTTCCTCTCTGGGATGGGGAGGGTCAGCCCAATCCTGTGACTTGCTAACCCCAAAGCTTTGTGCCTGGAGACCCAACCCGGAGGGGCCATCAGACATCTCCCTGGGAGACCGGACGCACGTATGGAGGAGGAGGGCTCTACCGAAGACTCGGTCTTATCTCGGGAGGGAGGGTGGCAGGCAGCTGGTCTCACAGTGATGCAAGAACAACAGTGGGAGGGAGGCTGGTCTTGGGTCCCATTGACTGGCAGCCTGGCTGGACCCCGAGAGAAAGGAAACGCTGGGCTGACCAGCAGGACCTTCTAGGAGGTCAGAGGATGATGGGAAAAGGATAGAGAACCGGAGCCACATCAGCAGGGCCCCGGGGCTACAGAGACATGCCGGTGGGTTTTCAATCTGGACCGGGGGGGGGGCTGCTGCTACCATCACACCCCGACACAGTGCCCCCCTCAGTGCCCCTAAGGGCATCTGAACTGCACTGAGGAGGGGGTCTACCTAAGGCCTCCTAAAACCTGTCCTGGCCCATTCCTGAGTTTCCATGTGGAGAATGGAACTGCAGAGGAACACAAGGTTGCCCACACACCCCTACCCCCGCTCGCTCGTGCAACCCCTCCCCCTTGTGGGCACAGCCTGCTCATTTGGCTGCCGCCAGCCACCCTTCTGCCCTGGAAACCGCTCTTGGGGAGAAGGGCGAGGAAACGGGCACGTCTTTTCTGGCCGCCTCTGCAGCTCCCAGAATGGCTGGGTGGGTGGAGCAGCCAGAAGGACTCCAGAAGACTAATTAAACGTGGAAAGCAATGGGGAAAAGGCAAAGGCCCTAAATCTTGCATCTTTTCACTTGCACAGCATCTTCCAGACAAGAATAAATATTTATCCCAATATTCATGGCGGGGGGGAATTGGACAAAGGAGTCAAAGAAAAAGCTGAGATCGATTCTTAATTGGAATTTTCAATAAACATCCTACTTGGTCTCTAATTCTGCATCGCCTCGGATGCCACTCTGGGATGAACCAAGGGCCAGTCTAGGAAAGCCACCTCCTCCTCCACCTCAACTCCCACCAAGAGAGAAAGTCCCTCCCCCCTCTGGGTTGGGCGGGGGCGACACCTGGTATCCAAACACCCAAGAGGGGACTTTCCTCTTCATCACACCCAGATTCTGGATGCAAAGTTTGGCAAGATACATCATCCTCTCCAGCACTGCTGGGAGTAGCTCAATGTAATGCCCTGGGCATAAAAATATATTTCTTGCACAGGTTCCACTCCACTTGCCTGAAAGCAGGACACTGGGCTAACCTGAGTTCAAGCAGAATTGAACTGAGAGCAGCGTTATTATTGGGCAACAAGAGCCAACTGTTTGTTCCCATGCTTAAAAATCAAGATCTGCCTGAAGAAAGGGTGGGGAATCCCTTGGGCGGTTGCCCGGGCCCTAGAAGAGCTGCGCCTGACCATGGAAACGAGGCACGTACCACCACTGGCTGCAGGTACGCGCTGAAGGTGCAGAACCTCCCCCGTTCCTCCACCAGGGCCTTGCGGACTGCCTGCTTCTCCGTCTCCTCCAGCAAGAGGTACAGGTCGTTCACATCCTGCAGGGCATTGTCCAGCTGAGGCTGCAGGTCCCCCCTGCCTAGAAACAACAGCAGATGAGACCATCATCGCTTCTTTACCCAGAGCCTGGGCCAAGGCTCTCCTCGGGCGTAGGTCTGGCTTTCCGCAGGTGTCAGGCTGGGACAAAACCTGCCGCACACTAAATCAAACAAACTACCGCAGGCTTACTTTTGCAGCTGAAGGTGTCTCTAGGATTAAATGATTGGGAGTCGAACAGCATATTGTTATTACTGTTAATAATAATAAAAACAATAGAGCATATAGACAGGAGGCAAGATCAGAGTGGGATATGAAATGTATGAAGTGCACATGGGAGAAGAAACAGGCATTTCTCAAGACCTAAACTCAACCCGTGTTCCATTGTTCACACATGGAATTCAAATTTATTTAGCATTTGCTTATCTCTAAGGTATCATGCAGCACAATGCAGTACAATACATGGATAGTTCCCAAGAACCATTCATATAAGTTCCCAAATAATTTTCTGGGCCAATATAAATCTAAATCTGGGAAAAGAAAACACAATAACTGAGTCCATTGCATGCTAAATCCTTCCAAAGAAACCATAATGGCTTAATATGATGGCTTATTTCAGAGAACACCCTAAGAAAATTGCTTGTTGGTCAAACTTGTTAGATGAAACTAGCAAAGCTTGTCCGTTGGCTTGTAAAAAAAACACGCCAACTTAAAAAACCTTATGGGAAATCTGGCCTGCCCCAGTCCTCAGAGCAGCACTATAGGTGGCATCTGCTGGTTGTAAAAAGTTATGACTCTATTTGGGGAGGGGGGGGAAGCCCCATTCACTGACTGGCGCCTGCTGGCACTCACTAAAATGTTGCCCAGTAATAATATATTCCAATAAGCCTGGACCATTCAGGTCAACCTTCTGCTGAGGCGGCCATGAAGAGCAAGGCAGAATGAGCAGATGATCCTATATATATGGATACTATACATATAGCATAATTTTGTATTTATTTATTTTTTTGTTTTTGTTTGTTTTGTTTATGTAGTATATACTGGAGGTCGTGACCCTTTGAGAGCTGTGTGCAATGAAATTTCATTTTAATATATGCCGATTAGTGTACATTCAAAGTGACAAAGTTATTCTAATATATATGCATTTTCTATTTAGATATAAATAAAGGTGGCAAATTAACGAGAACACCATTTGACAAACTTAGACCTCCAAATATCTTGGAATTGATTCCTAGGCCTCAGGGCCTGGAGGTCCAAAACCAATTTCCAAAAGAGGAGGCAGCACTTCCATATCAGGTGGGCAGAAAGTGTTTGAGGCAAAAGAGGAGCGGGGCTTCCAAACACCAGGTGGTGTTCAGTCGGGTCTCTTAAGGGACACTTTTCCTGTCCCAAACTCCGTCCTTTGGGCTGAGGCTGGAACGGTTCTGCCGAGTACGGAAAGCCTCTTCACTTTCATTGGCTTCCCAAGCAGTTTGGCTGCTTTGAGCCCCCAAGATGGAATGTGTCCTCCTTGATGGAAATCCCTTTGGCCCCTTCCTCAGGCAGTGGGCACTGTCACCCACCCATGGAAGAATGAGCAGCAGGCCGGAGAGACTGGCTGACCGGAGGTTTTCGGCTCCCTCTTACTTCATCCCAGGGAGGCCAGATAAAAGGGTGGCACCCAAAATGCAGAAGAGCTTCCACATTCATCGGCTCTTCTGCAGGGCAGAGTTTGTCATGTTCCTCTAGAAGAGCCTCTCCAACACCCGTGGTCAGGGGGAATACGCCCCACGGCCTCTTTTGCAGAATCACAGGGTGTGTGTGTGTGTGTGTGTGTGTGTCTGCGTCTTTCTCCCCATTTATAGCACAGAGCCAAGCAGGGCCAAGGACGGCTGCTCCGGCACAATATTTGCTGGGCTCCCACCCGGTCACAGCAAAAGCGGCAGGTGGATCCTGCTCCCCTTCAAACAAGCTTCCCACCACAACGGCCAGCAGCCCACATGCATGGAAGGTGGGGGGGGGGGGAAGCCACCCCCATGAGAAGAATCAGGGAAGTCTGGAAATAGCCAAGCAGAGTCGAGAAACCGGCCAAGGATTTGGGGAGCGAAGGCTGAGATCCTGACGTCCTGCCTGGCAGCAAAAATACTGATGCCAACAAACAGGCCATTTCACACAGAAATAACTTCGTCAGCCAAGTTCAAACCAACTCAGAGGTGGGCTGAGTAAACAGCTGGAAGTCAGCTGATTTGTTTCGCCCTTTCAGAAAGGTGAAAGTGCCCTTTTGAAAATGGGGATCCGAGCACATACCACGGCTTGGCCCATTCTGCATTCACCGGCACTCTTGGGGATCACAGAGGTGCTACTGCCTCTGGGATCAGAGGGTGGATCTCAGCATTGGTCCCCCTGCTGATATCCCCAGAGAGGAGAGCCGGACCAGACAGAGAGGAGGAGGAGGAGGAGGAGGAGGAGGAGGAGGAGGAGAGGGGCTGGTGAGGATTGTGCACAGGCCCGAAATGAAACCCAGCCTGGATCCTTTTATTATATGTGCCTTAATATTCATAGAAGAGTACGTACTTTTCTATTATACTTAACACTGACTGTATAGAGCCACGGTGTCTGTTCTTGAGGCACACTCTCGGAGCTGGCTGAGTCTAGCTGCAGACAAGATTTCCAGGCGAGACCCGCACCTGCGTCCCTGTTTGAAAAGGAACCGGCCTCTCTGCAGAAGCTCCGAGGCTGTCCCTGGCCTGCAATGCGGAGGCCACAGTCGGTTGGCAAAGCAGGCAACGGTTCTCCCCAAGGAAGACAATCAAGGCAAGCCGGCAACAAGGACAACCAGGGACAGGAGGGAGAGACGATCTCTTGGCAGGCCAAGGAGTCTCTAAGGGGGGAGAAGTGGAGGCCTGAGGAGCCGAGAGGCTGGAGCTGGGCCCTCCAGAAGACAAAGAGAGGAGTTGCAGTACAGGGAGTCCTTGACTTACAACCATTTGTTTAGTGACCGCTGAAGTTATAACAGCACTGAAAAGAGTGACTACGACAACTTTTCACAACCATTGCAGCACCCCCGCCAGTCACATGATCAAACTCAAGTGGATTCTGTAGACCCCGTTTAGCATGGCTGTAGGAAACAGGCTAACAGAACGACATTTAACAGAACCAAGCTTAGGAACTTCTCCTAAGTATCTGCAGATGTGTCCCTACCAAAGACAGCCAGTTTGGTCTAGTGGGGGGGGGGGACCAGGCTAGAAACCAGGAGACAGTGAGTTCTAGTCCCACCTTGGGCCCAAAGCCAGCAGCGTAATCTTGGGCCGGCCCCTCCCTCTCAGGCTCAGGAAGGAGACCATGGCAAACCACTTCTGAGAAGCCTTGCTAAGAAAACTGCTGGGACTTGTCCAGCCGGCCACCAGGAGAGATCGGCCATCAACTGATTCGAGCACAAAAAAGCCAAAGCAAAGCAAAACCTTCCCAATGACAGTGACAGAAGCAGGGCAGGAATATTGGAAATATTTGGCATCTCAAAAGATGACTCATTTCAGTCTACAGCCTCCAGCTGCAGCAACGGGAGTGTATCTTCCAAACCAGAATTCAGGGCTCCATTTCATTCTGCTTTGGTTAGATCCACTTTCTGCAGAAAATCCAGTTCTGGGCACCACACTTCAAGAAGGATTTAGCAAAATTGGAGGGAATACAGAGAAGGGCAAGGAGGGTGTCTACCAAATAAGAAGCCAGATCCTATGAAGAGAGCTTGAGAGGAGGAGGAGGCTGAGTGGGGACAGGAGGGCCCTCTTCAATGTCCTGAAAGGATGTCACACAAGTTCAAGACTGGTTCTATCTCGTATCAAGAGGGCAAGACCCAGAATAACAGGTTCGAGTAACAAGGAGGCAGATTTCAAGTTAAAGTGCACCACGTAAGTGGCCTTGAGTTGTGATGAATTATGGCAATACAGAAAAGTTTTAATCTGCATATGTAAAAGTAAATAAAGGTTTAAAAATTCCCAATAAAGACAAGTTGGACCGTGGAACCAATAATGACTCAGAGAACTGGCGGGCTGTTCTTCGCAGCGGTCAGGAAATCTGGATTCCTGTGCTCAGTCTTGTGTCTGGCTTGATAGTCCCTTTGATCTATAGGGTCCTATAATGCTGCATTTAGGTCAATGAAGTGAGTGTATTCACTGGATTTGCCAAGAGGGCAGAAAAGAAGCAATTTATACAAGTGGGGCTCTTGAAGCAGCTCTGCTTTCTTCCCATTGCCATCTACACTATAAGATCTGAGCTAAATGATGGTTTCATCAGGCTTCCTGGGAGGGTTGTGGTAATCCCTGGGGCGAGGGGAAGGCGAGGGCTTCTCTCCGAAGAAGAACCAAGGTAGAACCAGAGTCAGGTCCCTGGGAACCTCAAGGGATCCAGCTATGGTGGCCCCTCATTTGAGGTTTTCTTTCATTTCAGGCCCAGCTGGGTGGAATGGTGAAGGAAGAGATCACAAAGCAAAGTAGGAGGGAGGGAGGAAGCTGGGTTGGCAACATTTGACTTACCAAGTAGCTCTACAGAGGAATGTGGGAAGGAAAAAAAGAGGAGAAAGACAAGAATGTGTGAAAGGAGGCAGGTACACAGATCCCCCCCCCGCTTGCCCAAACCCCTTTGCCTCTTACAAAATAAACGCTTTCCCCCAGGAAGGCACCCACATTACTGGAACCTGCCCCTCCCCCTCTCAGCGCTTAGCTTTTCGATCACATCTGGATGGAACATGAGATTCCCCTGAGCAGAGGACCGGCGCGAGGGCCCTGCAGGAGCCAAAGCCAAATCGGAGAATGCCCCAAAGCGCCACCCTGAGCACATTTCAGGTCCCAGACAATCTTCAAAGGAAGGCTCCTCCTCCCCCCTCTGCAGAAAGTACCAGATGCAGAACCTTCTGGAAACATCTGCTCCTTTCCACCCCAGTCCAGGGGAAGCCAACGGACAGGCGCTCAGATGCCGCTTCCTCTCCTTGGCTTGCAGCCCTCCTGCCAGCTGGGTCTCGATAGCTTCCAATCCTCTGCTCCTTCCAGAGTGCCATGGCCAGGAAGGCCAATGATAAACACTGGGAAGAGGGAAGGTGGCCGCTAGGTGTTATCGTCAACCGTCTTCCTGACATTCTAGATGTCACCCAGGCCTTCTAGCTTTCAAGCCAACAGCAGCTGAAATCTCTCAAGGATGCACGTTCCAATTAATGCTGCACTTTTCCTGTCCTGCGGGGACGTAGGTCCAGCTCTACCAGCCTGGCTGCTGTCCCTGCACATCACCTCTTCTATGGGGATGTCAAACGGCTTCTCTTCACTTCCTCAATGCCACCCAATGTTCCTTCCACATCCTCAGATCCTCACCTTTGCGGGCTTTCTTCTGAAGTTTCAGTGTGTCAGAAGACTTCTTCTTGATCTCATGGCGGGCTCGTTTGTACTCTGAAGAGGCAGGAAAGAGGCCACCGTGAAGCTCCTGCCTCGGCTGCCCTCTCCCCTCTGTGGCCAACGAGAGGGCCCCCACACCACAGCCACGGGCTTTCCCAGGGCAGAAGGCAAGCACCGAGGGCCACAACTTTCTCCCATTTCCAGTCATCGCAGGTGCCCACACGCCCTGCCAGCCTCCTTTCCTGCATGGCCCGAGCCCCTGGCTCCACGGGGCAGCTCTACCTTTTGCGTGGTCCTTGTCGAGCTGGTTGGCAGTCTTCTTCCAGTCCTCTAGCCTCTCCTGCAGGGGGTTGATCAGGCTCTCCATGAGGGCGCTGCAGCCACAGAGAAAGGAAGAGGCGAGAGGCCGCTTCCTCTGGCCAGGGCAGAGAAGAGCAGCGGAGCACCTACCCCTTCTCTTGAAGCAGCCCCAGGAGGTGGGGAAGGACGAGGAAGCCTCCAGCTAGTGAAAGTCACCTTTCTCTCTTTTTGCCCTACACAAAGTGGGCCTGGAAATGAGTTCCCTCTTGAACAGGCTGTGTGTGTGTGAGAGAGAGAGGGGGGGGAGAGGGGGAAACGCTTCCTTGCCAAGTGACGCCTTCTGGAACCAAGCAGACCCTCCACACCAGTGGTGGGTTGCTGCCGGTTTGGACCGGTTCATTAGAACCGGTAGCGGAAATTTACCGCCGCTCGCAGAACCGGCAGCGATGACCGGAGGTCCACGCTCCCAAACCGATCCTCTGGTTGCCGCGACTTGCAAATGTGGCTTGCAAAATGCTCACGATGCGAACCGGTAGGGAAGGTAAGTGGAACCCACCCCTTCTCCACACCCCTCATCCCCTTCCACTGGGCATGAAGTCCTTCTGGGTGCAGGTCTAAAGGGAAGCGTTCCGAATGGGCCCAGCGAAGGCTTTCTAGAGCCAGCACACCCTGCGTTTCTGATCCTGACGGCAGCAGAGGATGGGCACCCATTGCCTGCCGACATGCCAGTCGGGCTACTGAGCGGTCCAGTGGATCTCCCCAACTCCCCAGGTTGCAGGTTTTGTGGGCACTTCTACTCTGCATGTCAGAAAAATGCCCAGGACTCCCATCAATAGGGGAAGGGGGGAAGGAGGGGGATTACACGTTTTAGACCCGCCTAGAGTGCGAGAAGAGCCCCCCTGGCCCGGGGGAATTGGCCACATAGCAGAGGGAGCAAGACTGGCCCAGGAAGTGGCCGCCTGCTACAGAAGGCCCTCCTTCAGACCCCCACTCAAAGTCCACTGCTCCCCTTTCTGTGTCTGGGCCTGGAAGTGCAACTGAGCTGCACAAGAAAACGCTTACTTGGTGAAGTGCCTCAGCTTGGTCTCGATGCTGCGGTGGCGCATGCACATCCGGGTCAGTGCCGAGCCAATATCCCTTGTGGCTCCTAGAGAGAAAAGGGGCTCCTTAGTGATTAACTGGAAAAGGCCAGGAGAAAAAGATCTTTCCTGCAGCCCTACTGGGGAAAAACTGAAGAGACAGAGATGGACCTGCAATGCCATCATCACTAGGTCAGCCCCACCTGGGGCCTCCTGGAGGGCACAGTCCAAAGGCCTCCACAAGAGGCAGGCTGGAGACCTCGGCGGCATCTCCCGGAACCCCCAAGGCCGGCCATCGGCTCAGAGTCGCGATCTTCCCTGGCAGTGGCACAACGGAGCAGCCGCCATCTTACCTTCAAGGATTTTCTGTTCTCTGATCAATTCCACCACCCAATCCTACCCAACCTTATCTGGTCAATGCTATAAAACCCCCTGTTCCCTCCCCCAGGGAAAATAGCCAGCTGGAAGTCCTCTCCTTGTGGCAACAGCAGCAGTCATGCCACAAGGAGGCACAGGGGCCAGGAAGAACGAGACGGGAGGAAGCCCCACTTCCCTGCGGCCGGATTCTGGTTCAGACGTTCCTGGTGGAGACCTCCCTCCGGGCTGTCGCAAAGCCCAGCATAGTCCCACCCACTCTGCAAAACATTGGCCTCCATCACTGCTCTGAGCTCATGCTCACATCACCCCCACCCTCCATCCCCATGGAAGCCAGAGCCTCTCTGGGGTGCCATCTACAAAACAGATTCCGAGTGAATGAAACGGGTTTACATAAGGAAAGAAAAGAGGCAGAAGAGGGGAAGAAGTGCTGACCACCCTCTATCACTTTGGTATAGGTGGGGCATGTTCTGTGGGGAAGACTGCTTGGGAGCGGATGGTCTGTTCAGAGCCTGAGAATCAGAAGTGGCTGGAAAACCCTGGACACTCTGTGCATTTCTGAGTTATTTGTTCAAAGAGAATCCGCTAGGAAAAAACGGAAAAAGACTCCGAGCTAAATCTGGCTCTAAAATTGAAGACCCCGGTTGCCAACACTTTTTGTCAACCTTCTTCTATTCCTTTTCAATAAATCTGCTTAAAGAAACTCACCGAGGTCCTAATTCGCTTCACCTCACGGAAGCAACCTCACCTTCAGCCAGCAGTGCTTCAGTGGAAGCCTTTGAGGCCCTGTGGGGACCTCCTCTGGCTATGGGGCTGGACTACACGATCTGCACAGCCCACGGCCTCAGATTTTATGAATTCCTCCATAGGAAACTTCACCCACTTAGAATTTCCTTACCTGCCCAGACCCCTAGGAGCTCCTCACATACAAGAGGGGGGCTTGGGGGTCAAACTGAGGGAGAAATAGAGTTGGCCAAAAGCGGTTGGAGAATGTGGGAGAGATCAAGCCTCCGCTCTGCAGGCATCTTCTCTCTATCTCCAGGCTCTGGAGGATTTCAGAGGCTACCCTCCTCCCCCGCCCCATAACAGATCCAAGGGGCATCTGGGAGGGGCTTCTCTGGGCCTCCCCCCCACAGAGAGACTTCCCACAAGCACCCACCTTCCCTCAGGTGACCCAACGTGACCATCACCCTGAGACCATCACCTCTCTCCCTGGTTTCTGAAGGGTCTCCTGGAGTTCAAGATGAAAGAAACACGATGCCCACCTACCCTGAATGGAGGTTTTGCCACCTCTCTGGCTCTTTGGTGATGTCGAAGTCCCCCTCCCCAGAAGTGCAGCCGGGCTCTTCGTGGGGGTTACTTTTTCTCCCCACCCCTCTTCTGCCCTCACTTCCAAAGGCCAGATGAATGCACACACACACACACACACACACACACACACACACACACACACACACACAGTGCCTGTTCAGAGCATCCTGTCTTACACGCACAATATGTTCATTGGGGCAAGACTTCTGTGTATGGGGAGGGAAGGACAAATCCTGCAGCAGAAATCCACTCTCTGCAGCAGCAGCAGAACCCAGAGGCACGGATGCTCCTCAGAGAGGGTCCAGTTCCTCGTCCCTAGACAATCTTCGATCCAGACTGAAATTCACCAGCAATCGACCCTTTCTGAGCTTCTCTCCATTCTGGGGCCTCAAACAAGGAAAAAAGGCTCTGAAATTCCCATTTTTCAAGGAACCAAAGCACCAGACAAAAAATAAAAACAGAAATGTGGGTGCTTCTCACACTGGGAACCCCAGCCACACAACGGATGGACCAAACGTGGATCGTGCCAGTCTGGGAGCAGGAGGGGCCTTGGGTAAGAGCCCCAATTAAAAGGGAGGCAGCCGCTCGCTCCCTCTTGGGTAGATGACCTTCCTGGGCCCAGGCCCAAGTTCACGGAGTGGTGCCAGAAGGAGAGGGATTCCCAGAACTGGGCCCAGCTGGGGTCGGATCAACGAAACTCCCCCTCCAAGCCCTAGAAGGGGCTTCCCAGGGGGTACACCATTTTGCCTCCCCAAAGCTCCCCGTATCTCCTTACCTCTGGTGTTGGTGGCCATGTCTGCCACTCTCTGGAAGGCCTCCAGGAAAGCCACTGCAGCCAGTATGGTGGTCCTAGGAAGAAAGAGGGGCTTAGGTCGAGAGGGGAGCCTTTGCGGGAGAACAGAGTGACAACACGGGAGCCTCAGGCTGGGGGAAGCTGCAGGCATGAGGAAGGCAACCTTGGCAGAGAGGGATGGAGGCCGTTTCCTGGGCAAAAGGGGGCTGAAGCTTTCTGAAGTCCGGAGCAGGAAAATAACCTTCGGAAGGGGCTCAGGTAGACCCTTCCCCAATTGTCTGGGGTAGAATAGAATAGAACAGAATTCTTTATTGGCCAAGTGTGATTGGACACACAAGGAATTTGTCTTTGGTGCATATGCTCTCAGTGTACATAAAAGAAAGGATGCATTCGTCAAGAATCATGAGATCCAACACTTAATGATGGTCATAGGGTACAAGTAAGCAATCAGGATAGGGTAGAAGAAGGAAAAGGGGGCACCGCAAAACAAGACTTGTGAAATTCTTTGATTAGAGCCGATCTCAATGAAGTGAGATTTAGACTACCTGCCGAGTTGGTTTCCTGCTCGGGCTCATTCCTCTCGCCAATCCAAACACCCACCAACCTGCCTTCAGCCAGACTCTCCCTAGGAAGAAAAATGGAATGTGCCTGCTGGCCTGGAAAGACTCCTTACATCAAGTGTGCAGGACTTCAGCATGGCACAAACTAAGGCAACCCACAGTCGGGTCATGTGGAACAGAAAGACACGGCTTATCGCAAACGGGCGAAGCTCTTCTCCTCCTCAGGGCTCCTCCCCTTTCTCTAGGGTGGCGGGGAGGGGCAAGCCGAGGCGACTCCAGCTATTGCGCTGAGCTGGAGCAGAGACGGGCATCATCCGCACACTAAGGGCCCCTCAGCCAATCAGGCCCAGTGTGTTTGGATGGATGCATGAAAACATGGACTTATGAACCACCAGCTAGGTTCTCCTGCACTTCCTTCCCCATCTTCAATACGTGCATCTGAAAGAGAGATCGACCGGGAGCTCTTCCGCAGACACACTCCTGGCCGGCAGATCTCAAGCAGAGGCACCTACCTATCTGGCACGCACTCTTTCCATTCGCTTCTTTTCTTCGCTGTGCAGGGACACAAGGGTGGAGGCAGTGTTCGGAGGAACTAATCACCCCAAAGGATGCGGCTGCTTTAATGCTTTCAGGAGAGGTGCTTCTTTTTCGCACTAACGTACTTCACAAAATATCTTTTTTGAAAGCTATGCGCAGCCTTAGCAGACAGGCTCCTGTTTCTTCTTGTTCCTTTCTTAGACGTAAAGGTAGCCAAATGCACGTTGCTGACTTTGAGGGGAAGTTTGTTACAAGCTCCCCCTTAAAATTCTCTGCCAAACTGCAGTCCCCAGTCAGCTCTTTGTTCACTTTTCTGTTTCCTGGAAACTAGCTACTTTATATTCCTCCCTACAACAGGCTCTGCGAAAAAGCCCTCACCGAACGGCTCTTAGGATGCATCCCTTGTATCATCACCCTCTACACTACACAACATATGAAATCCCTCAAAATGTACAGCTCTTCTGGTAAATTTCTTCTCTTCCTCCCGACAGCCAAACCCCTGTTAACAGATGCAGCGTGGAAGGCAACCTGGTGGCATTCCCTTATGCAATAACCTTGGACTAAAATGATAATCTGCCAAAAGCAGCGACTACTAACACTTCAGAGAAAAGATCTGAACCTCCTCAAAAAAATGCAGAGGTTAATTTTTAAGATATCGTTTGTTTGTTTGTTTGTTAAATTTACTTGCTGCCTATCTTGTCATGGGGCTACTTCAGGTGGCTTACTGTACAATAGTAAAAAGGGGGGGAAAGGGGAAGAAGTGTAAACGGAAGTAAAATAACAGTTATCGTGTTTGAAGGTATTAAAAAGTAGCTCAGTAGTCATTTTAGCTCCAGGCCAGGCCAAACCAGATTGAAGAGATTTTGAATAACCAGTTTCACCAACCTGAAGGAAGACCTCCGGCCACCTACAGGCGCTGCTCCTCCTCTGGCCGCTTTCTAGCTCAGAGCTTGTTGACGGATTGCCCCTTTCCTGAGGAAGCGCCAGCCCCCCTATGGCCTGCCCTCCTTCATTTCTCCCCCACAAGGTAGGGACTCGGGTTAGGCCACGAGACCCCCGTGACTCAGGCTGACCCAGGCTCAACCGAAATGTCTGCAAGAAAACCACCAAGCTCAGGGAGCACCAAGGAGCTTTCATTTCAACCCTGAGTTACAAATATTAACCAAACCATACAAATTCAAGGGGGCTTCCAGGTGGAGAAAGGATGGCCTAATATGCCTTCGTTTGCAGGGATGGGTGCCAAAGAAAAAGCGGGGCGATGCGCCAGCTGGGCTTCGGAAGCCATTTGAGGGAGAAAGATGAAGCCAGAGCCTCAAGCAGAGCCTGAAGCTCAAAGGACACCAGAGTTTGCATGCTCCACTTTCCAGAGCACGTTGGAGTGGGGAATTAATTTATAGAGCAGAACACCTAAACCTCCTGGTAAGAATACTTCTGACCCAAGGATTAAAACATGAGTAAAGAAATAATTATACGGATTTAAAGAAGTTAAATCTGTATAATCCCTATAGTGCTTTACAGCAAGGGTCCCCAACCCCCAGGCTGGGTCCCACTACTGGGAAGTGGGCTGGCTGAGCGGCTGGCCGGCACGTACACACTGGCCCGCTGTCTGCATGGCCAGCTCCCCTCCCCACCATCCGCCAAGCCATAAAGGTTCGGGACTGCTGCTTTACAGCACTCTGAGCGGTTTGCGTATGTCAGCCTCTTGCCCCCAACAATCTGGGTCCTCATTTTACTGACCTTCAGCAAATCCCCAGATCTTAAAGCAGTAAGTCCTAATGCACCCTGGGTTTTCCTCTGGCGTATGGAAGTTGGCATGGAGGGGGGGGCATGCTTGCCTTTGGTCCTCCAAAGCCAGGCTGGATGATTTTTGGCAATTATCAGCCCCAATGGATGCACCCAGGATAGTATTTGCCCCCTTCCTCAGATTGTGTCAAGGGCTGGACAGAAGCACCTAGGAGAGAGGCCAAGCAGGACCTGGGGGTGTCTGGGGACCTCTTTCTTTTCTATTCTCTCCTGGTCTGTCTACCTGAGAGGGACAGTCCTGCAGACTATTTGGGGGGGGGGATGTTTGACCCTGATGCCCACTGCGCTGAGCATTCAAAGGGAAAGGTGAGCTCTAAATAACAAATGCATTAAAAACACATGAGCCCATTAGGGGTTTTCCACAAAACGAGGAGTGTTGTTTCTGTGCAACAGCTGAATTTAACCAGCCAGCAGGTCCCCCGTCCTCCAAAGCCGTGTTTCCGCAAAGTTCCCACCTGGATGCAGAGCACCAGAAGAGCCTGGGCCTCTTTCGGCAGGCCAGGGCTGGAGACGAGCCCTCCATTACTCTGGGATTGCAATTCTTACAAATGCAGTCAGAGAATATTCTTTATTCTTTATTGGCTAAGTGTGATTGGACACACAAGGAATTTGTCTCACTGTACATACAAACAACTGTTATAAATCATAAGATACAAACAACAGAGCGATAAATGAGAACACACCAATAGGAGAAGGGAATAGGAAAGATGAGGAGGATCATCTTTGGAAAGCTGAGCTCCAAACCACCAGGCCCTCCACTCATCCAAGCACAGAGGGCACCTTAGCTGCTGCCATGCCTTCCGCCGCGCACCAGATCAAAATGTCTCCACCCTCAGTTTCTCCTCCCCAGGGCAGCCCCCTAAGCAGAACAGACTGGAAAATCAACTCAACGGGTAGCTTTTAGTTAGATGCCATAGAAGAACAGAACCCTGCAAACTTGACTGTGTTCCTCCTCCTCATGGTTCAGTGAATGAGGGAGGGCATCCAAATATGATCGCGTGGACTTCTGGATTTTAAAAATGCTCCAGCCCTTTTGCCTGGCAAGGGATCTCCATCAAGCTCGCCATCTGTGCTCTCTCCACCACCGCACAGAACAAGACACATCAGAGGGGGCACTTTGTTGCACATCTTGGTGGCCCCGTCCCCGACACCTCCACTTCGATGTCTCCTCTTTTACCTTCCCTTCTGATAGGACACCACCACCCCCACCCCCACCACAATCCACCCAGGACCCAACTTTTTCTGCACCTCTTAGAGTAGATGTCCACTTTCCATGTTCTCATTCTCTCATTTCAAGGAGGCCAGCCACTGGCCCTCCCATCTGCTATGTGGTCCAGCTTCTTCTCTGTAATTGGCATCTTTCAGTAGCAAGTATGTCCCACACATTTCCATTCTTTTCCCCTGCCTCTTTCCTTCTTCCATCCAGTGCTTTATGTTCTCCATTTGATTTTTCCAGCATTATAGCAGCCTCCCTCCCTCCTTCCCTTCTCCCTTGAGCTACCTCTGAGCTAAGGACCCTCACTCTGAGTGGTGGTGTGCAATTTCATAGCCTCAACAGGGCAACAGCAGCAACCCATCCACACAACAGCAGTCACCCAACTCCTTAAAGAGACCCACAGACTCCAGGGTAATGGATTAGCAAAACAAGTTGACCAGATTGAGGCTGGAGGGTCAGAAGAGGCGTTCCCCTCAACTCACTGGAATCACAAAGCAATTGGGCCACCATGTTTGTCCTACAATTATAAGATGACAGACCTGGGTTGGAAGGGACTTTAGAGGTCTTCTAGTCCAACCTCCTGCCCAGGCCAGGAATCCTCACAGTATCCCAGACAGACAGGGGTCCAGTCTTGGCTTGAAAACCCCCAGCGATGGAGCACCCACAACTAAGGAGGCAGCTGTTCCACTGCTTCATAATTGTCATTGTCAGGAAATTCCTCCTTCCTTCGAGTTTGGCCCTCCTTACGCAACCTGCCCCGGTGGGCCCCCATCCAGCCCTCAGAAGCCTTGCAGAATAAATACCCCCCTTCTCCTCCTCAGGCACTTCAGTGCTCTCTGGGGATCTCGCCCCAACTCGGATCCCTGGGTGCCCTTTCTGCCTCGGGGGGTGGGGTGGGGTGGGGGGGGGATCCCAGGGCATCTGCCCAGGGCAGAGTGGAAGGGCTGCCCTTCCCTGGTCCTCCCTCCTTTGGGGCAGCCTGGCTGCACCGGCCCCATTGAGCAGTTGGCAGAATCAGTGGCGCCTTGTCTCTGGCTCAGCCAGATGGGCGGATCCTTCTTGCTCAGCCAGCTATCTGACACCTGTGCACCTGACTTTTCCTACCTTCACTTCACTATTAAACAACATATTCTTAGCCAGTGTTCAAGTCTATCAAGATCCTTGAGAGTCTCGAGCTGCTTCCTGATGGATTAGCCATCTCTCTCTCCCCACCACCCCGTCCATCTGCACGTTTTCTGAGTGTGCCTTATGTTTTTTCATCTGGATCAAAGGTGCCTGCTGGGGATTCCTATGCAAGGAGAGAGATTAAGGGTTAGAAAGAGGGAGGAAGCCCCCAAACTGCAGGGAGGCCCATTTTGAGCCCCTATGCCTTCCCTTTCTGCAGTGTTAGCAAAGACACGGAGGGTCATTAAACTCAATTAAAACATTTAATCTCCCCTTTCCACTTAAAGAGCAGCTTAATGTCTGGGGCTACCCCAGAAGCCGCATGCCTGGCTTGTCCTTCCCTGGCTATGCCGGGAGAGTCCCCAGAATTCCTTGGTCTTTTATACATTTATCAAATTTCTATTTAGAAAGGAAAGCTACTGTGGAGGATTGTTATCCAGATGGGCAGGATATAAACAATTCCGACCAATAAAGGCATCAAGAAAGTGGGCCCAACCCCCTTCCTTTCCACCTCGCCCCAGCCTGGGAACGGGGGTGGGGGAGAATGCAAGACCATCAACAGACAATCCAGGACTCGCATGGGGATTTAGCATCACATCCAGTGCAGAAAGACTGTATGTGGCTGCTGCAAACATTTCTGGACGCAGCCATTGGAACCGCAACTGCAAATCTCTGGCAAGGAAAAGGGAACATCCCATGTGGTTGGTCCTGAAAAGTCTGCACCAGCCGCCAGCTGCTGGCCAGGCACAATTGAAGGTGCTGCCTTTAAAGCCCGAAACAGCTGGGTTGGGCCGGTGGCGGTTGCAGCTGTTCACAACAGCAGGAGGGCCTAACTCCCCTCCCCCAGTTCTCCAGAAGCATCAACAAGGGGGGGTGTCAGAGTGACTGGCTAATCTTAATTTACTTGACAAGCCCCACACTGAAACCTCCATGCACATTTAACGGAGACGGACAGAAGTGCAGACAGCCTGACTGGGCCTGAGACGCTCAGCCGGTCGGGCCTCCGGAATCCAGAGGTCCTGCCTACCACCGTTTGCTTGCAAAAATGGTCTCCCAGCTCTCTGAACAGCCTTCCAAATAACCAGCCCACTTTACAACAGCAGCAAGCACCAAAATAAAGCACCAGAGGCACAAAGACCACAACCGTTTCTTCGAAAAAGGAGCGATCCGCTTCCCTCGGCTGGGAAGCCAATGGCAGCTGCTCTGCAGGAGAACTCACCGCAGCTGGGAGTGGAGCTTCGTGGCTTTCGAGTTGAAATCTTCCCAGACAGGGTAGGAGCTCTGCAAGACAAGGAGAAAAGAGGTTGAGCACCCCCAGCCTCTCCCTTCCCTGGGTAACAGCAGAGACCCATAAGGCAGGGGGGGGGGAGAGAGACTGCTCCTTTCCCTGGGGTTCCAGAAAGGCCCCGCTGGAGCCAACTCCTTCCCACAAGTCAGAAGCCCCCCCCCCCCGAAGATCTGGGCCTGCCCCAGCCCTGCTCAGAGCAAACCAACACTTTGGTACCTTTGGCGACGCCAGGTGTGATCTAATCAGTTTGTAAGGTAAGGCATGGAATCTGCCAACCCTCTCCAGACACTCGGTGGCCCCTTCGGGACACAAGACGATGCACAATTTCAACTTGATCTCTCAACTGTCTCCTTGTTTTTCAAAGATGTCTCTACTGCTCTACAGGCTTCTGCTAAACCCAGTGACACAGCTCTGCTTCGGGTTGTGCTGCAGCCCCAGCGACCCCTTCGTACGACGAAGACTCCCTAGAACCAAGTTCCCTGAACTCTGGCTGCTCTCAGAACTGGATACTCCTCTGGACTAGTGGAGGTGCGTGTGTTTGGAGCGTTGCTCTTGGACTTACAGTGAACTGTGGGAACTTTGGGGGGGGGGTTGGAGCAATAAAAGGGCGTTAAACTTTCACTCTGGCTGTGTTGCTTTCGTGCCCAGCCCCGGGTCAACACAACCGGGACCCGACGGATTACATCCCAGAGTTCTAAAGGAGCTGGCAGATGTCATCTCAGAACCACTGTACCACATCTTTCAAAAATCCTGGAGCACCGGGGAACTACCAGAGGACTGGAAAAGAACTGATGTGGTTCCCATCTTCAAAAAAGGGGGAACCACACTGGAAACTTTCTTCTTGAAAGTTTCATCACTGGAAACTTTCAAGAAGAGACTGGACTACCAACTTTCAAGAAGAGACTGGACTACCATCTGTCAGAAATGGTGTAGGCTCTCCTTGGACTAGATGACCTACAAGGTCCCTTCCAACTCTGTTAATCTGTTAATCTGTGTTTGGTGTCCACTGGCTTCCGTGTCTACTTATTAACTATTATTATGAGCTGTTATTTACTTTCTTTAAATTAAGTCCATGAATAAACAGGAAGCTAGCATGCCGTGAAGGACAGCTATTGGGAGCCTGCCTGAAAAGCCCACCTGCCAAGCAAAAGCTCCAGTGGAACCGCCTGACTGGAGCAGAAGCAGCACCTGAACCCACAGCAGGGGGCATGGCCTGCCCAGAGCCCCAGAGCCCCTGCCTGCCCTTGGCCTGGCTGTGAGGAGGCCTCCCCAAAGACTAAGACTCGTCCGTCCCAGCAGGCCAGACATGGAAGATGTTGCCAAGAGCAGATTTCGCCTGATCTTAGAGAAAGGGGGTAATCCCCAGATCCCTCTGAGCGCTGGGGAGGATGCCTACCTGAGCTGGGCTCTGGTGCCCCTTTCAGTTCTAAAACGCTTGAAAGCACTGAGTGGGGATCAGCAGGTCATCTGGCTCTTGGTCACTTGCGCCTTCCTCTGCGGCCGCTCTTTTGGGCTCAAGTATCGTGAGGATTCTTGCACTGGGGTTTGCGTGATCCAAATTGCCTGAATTGACAGCCCGGCAGCCCACAATCCGTCATATCTCAAGGACTGCTATCGCCCAAAGTCAGTGGGGCCGAATGGAGGAGCAAAACAGCCCAGCCTCTCTTTGGCTGCGTCTCTCCCCAGGAGCCGAGCCGGGGTTCCCTTCCATGCCCTGCCTCCAAAGCCTTCTCCTCCTAGCAGCCCCCCCCGTTTCCTTTCAGCAGTGCTGAAGGCCAGAGAGCCCCCCACCCACCCCACCAGCTTTCTCCTGAGCCAGGCAGAGGCCTGAGTTTCTTTTAAGGCTCCTGGGGAAGAATGGTGAGCATTTCCAAAAGCCAGCAAACACAAGATCTCACCCTTTCCAAGTGTGGACACAAAGCAGAGATGGGGCTCTAAACTCAGGGAATTCCAGTTCAGCCCCTCTCCTTCTCCCCCCTCCCAGCAGGAAGAAAGCCCCCCCCCCGTCCTTGCAGCTGTAATTAGAAACATCTGATCTCCTTCCTTCACACACAAAAAGGGGTGGAGTATCAAGCCCCCCCCTTTCAACAACTAATTGTGCTTTTTAGTTTGCCTGAAATGAGCCTCCCAGCAAGTTGAGTCTCCTTTCCTTCCCAGCCCCTCTTCACCTGGGAGGCTGCAAAAGGAGGAGGACCTCCCTCCCTGGACACCTGATGGGACTGAGCAACCCCCACCCTCAGAGTGTGTGTCAGTGGGGACCGCTCAGGAGCCAGGGTTAACAGTAAATAGGAGTCTTCTTCCTTGCCACCAGGCATGCCATCTCCTCTACCCAAAACCGTCTGTTCTTTGAATAAACAAATGAATAATGCTGCAACCATCGCATTCCGGGCAGGCTGTTATGCCAAGAAAGAGCCATGAGCTCCTTTGAGGAGATGCTGGAATACAGAGAAGAGTTCAACTGAGGGACGAAGGCATTGTCTTTGGATTTGTGCTGGGTTGGTCCCCACAAATAACACCTTGGAGTTGAATCCAGTCGAAGCAGAACATCCATCACATCAATCAGGCTGCCCTATACCTGCATAAAGCAGTGGATGAATATTTATGGGAGATGAAATCAATGAGACCCACTCAGAGCAGGCAACGCTGTGGAACAGGCTGGCTTAGGCAAGCAACGAGCCTTTCTCCAAACAATGGATGGTCCCTGGAGGCTCTGATCCTTCAGTGGAAAAGGACCCATCAATGTGAGCAGACTTTTAAGATGGACTGGCCAACCCCCGTCAGAAAGAACAGTCATAGCCTTCACATGGACCAAGGCACCTGGTTCTGGATTTTGTTCTAAAACAGAAACATAATTTGGCCAGGCAGATTTCAAGTTGGGCAATATGAATGGAAGTGAAATAATGTTTTTACTTCAGAAAATGGCAAACTTATCAAAGCTGGAAACCTACATTTGTTTCTTTGAATAAATACTCTCAAAGATTAGGAGCAATGGCACTATGAAAATATTTATATTTATTTCTTAGATTTACATGCTGTGGAATTGGACCAACTCATTCAACATTCCATTTACTTTTAAGAAGAGGAAGAATGTTTAAGTTTAAAAGAGAAGACAAAAATTAGTGGAAGATGGTGAGGGAGAATGTTGTGCAAAGATCGGGATTGGGGGGAAAGATATTTTATCGATAAAAGAGATGTGGAGAACTGAGGCACACAACCATGGATGGCGGCAGCAGTTTAAAAGGAGGAAACATGTGAGAAATCCAGGGGGTGGGGGTGGGTGGGTGTCTAAGCTGCCATGAAGGAGAAACCATCTTGCAAGCTGCTCGGGAAGAGTCAGAGATGTGAGATGGACAAATGCAGGGAGTTTGCTGAGTAGCCTGCAGAGCGGCACAAACAAGGCAGCTGTGTGCAGACCCCAATCCTGGGAGTCCTGAGCGTCACTTTGGGGGATGGAAAGCTGTAGAGGGCCTGGGGGATTCTGGCTGCAGTGGCCAAGACAGATGAACAGCTCTAGGGGAGAAGTCTTGCAAGAAGAACCTCCTGCAGCCCAACTGCTGCCCAGGAACATGGACATTGGCTAGAAGCAGGAAAAGCAAGCTGGAAACCTGGGGTGGTAACAGGAGGGCCGCTCTGAGGGGCCATCTCTGTTGAGGTTCAACCAACTTGGCGAGGGCTGGGGAGCTTCTATGAGAGGGCTGGGGAACTGCGCCTCGGGGCAGAGAGAGTTGGGATCCTATCATCAGCCTGCCAATTCCAGGGCCATCAGAGCCTTCGGGCAGAGGCAAGAACTGGGGGTGTTTGGGGAGCTGCTCAGGGAATGGAGCCCTCCCTCATATAGAATTTAGGGCCTTGGAGCTGGTTGGGGCTTTGCAACTGGGATGGAGCAAAGTGAAAGGCGGGAGAGCATCAACACACATGTGGCCTCCACATTGGAAGGTGCAAGCTTAGCCAGGACAAGAGACTGCACTCAGTTGCAAAAGGACCATAAGAGTAGCTGGACTGGAACCTGGAAGGTCAGGCAAGAAGGGAGCCTCTCATTGAGCTGGGGTGAAGAAGAGCTTGGATCCAAGCAGGGATTGGCCCAACCTACAGAGGCGGCCATACTCAAGTTCTGCTTGTCTCGAGGCAGGTGGCATGGCTGGAGGGTAGAAGGTGCTACCCACCAGATCAGACCACTGGAGAGCCGGCAGGTGCCACCGATTCTCACTGGGAAGATGGAGCTATTTAATTGGCCCGCTCAATTATTGGACACACTCAGCTCCAGAGGGCACTTGGGGAGATCCTGGCAGCTGTGAGAGGCAGATCCTGTGCTGGAACTGGGGGGCAACAGTGCCCTTTGCTTACAGAGGAGCTACGAGGAGATAAGCACACCAGGAGCTGTCTGGAAAGCCACTGCGGAAGACAAAGAGCCAACCAAACTGAAGGCACCGGGTCAGAGCTCATGTTCATCCAGGTCTGTAACATAGCAATAGAAGCGATGATGCTTTTCTCTATTCTTTTTGATCTGTGGAATTTGGCTGCCGGCCTTTTTAAGGGGATCCAAACTCTATAAGGGAAGGAGGGGCCCAAAGATTGTTTACTGGTCCACTTGAGAAATTTTCTAGTTTTATCAGGATAAAACTACTCAGGTCTGCTTGAATCTGGACACCAGTTGGGCAAGTCCTGATGAGGTGACTCTAGACTCTAGACGCTCTCTTGCAAGGTCACCTGCGATTAGTTTGAGGAGGGGGGCATGGTTTTTTGCAACATTGACAAACGCCCCCAAAGGGAGGGGGGAAGTTGCATTACGGGGATGAGGGGGCCTTGAAGCAGT
The DNA here is from genome assembly GCA_003457575.1 of Thermophis baileyi. NCBI lineage: Eukaryota > Metazoa > Chordata > Lepidosauria > Squamata > Dipsadidae > Thermophis > Thermophis baileyi. The sequence continues at coordinate 1,633,891 of QLTV01000331.1, forward strand.
AATGGTACTTCTCAAGCCACCATTGTTTGACCAAGGAACCGTGGCACAGCGAGAGCTGCCCATTAAGGTTGTCAGTCATGACTGCCATAAAGCAGGTCGCCCAGGTGACCAACCTGATTTTATGACCTTTTTGCAGTGATCGTTAAGTGAATACCATGGTCACTAAGTGAATCAATTATTTGCAGTTTTGCTGAAAACCAGAAGTAAATGCTGGTTTTCGGTAAAAACATCATAAAAAGTGGTAATATAACTGTGGGACACTGCAAACGGCCATACATGTGGGTCGTCAGCTGCCAAGTGCCCAAGGTGCAGTCATGTAACCTGGGGGGGGGGCAACCATTGGAACTTTGGAACTGGGTTGTAAGTGCCTCTGGAGAAGTCTGTCATAACATCGAACAGTTGCTACGTGAGTGGACATAAGTTGAGCACTACCTGTAATTGTCAACCAGTCTCCAACCTCCCTTTGGGAACGGGACAGGGAGTGCTGCTCCAGAAGGATTTCCTGACCTGGCCTACCTCAAAGGGCTGACACAGCTGGAGGCAGCTGTGCAGTCTTTCCAGCTGTGTGAAACTGGGGCACCTGCCCATGCTTGGGGGTCCCTCACAGGGACCCAACTCAGTTGCCGCCCCTTCCCTTGAACAGCCTCCCCATCTTTTCTCCCCTCTTCAGTTTCAGGACGGCCATTCAATTGTGGCTGCAGCCCAAACGGCTTGAAATGAGGCGTGGACCTGCTGCTTCCAGGGCATTGGCATTGTTTGGTTACGCAAGGGAGTCGGCAGGGATTGGAGTGGCGGCTGCGCTCAGTCGAATGCATTCAGACTGGCAGGCCCTGGAAGGCACCAACGGGCCCTTGAGAGGGGCCTATTCAGCTGAGAGTGTAAAACCGAGAAGTGTCAAGCAAGGCTTTTCTTAACTGGGACTGGGGGATGGTGCCTGTTGTAATGGACTGTGAGTGTTTCCACTCCTTGCATAATTCAAAAAGCCACTGACATGCTTGCAAGAATGCGCCCCCCCCCCCACCAAGGAAAGGAATGAAAGCCACCCTTGGGCTCTTCTGCTGAATCAAAGGAGAGACGAAGCCAGAGAAGAACAACTAAGAGCTGCAGCCACTTTCAAGCCCCCTGATTTGGCACCCCAAGCGGTGAGGAAGGCCTTAGGGGGAAGTGAGGAATGGAGAAACGACCCAAACGGGAGGGAAAAGACAGAGAAGTGGCCCTTTGATACTGAGTTACACAAAACTGAGGCCCAAAGCCAAAACTGCAGCCATGGAGGGGTTGCCAAATCCACAGGGATATACGCATCTCCTAGTCATAACAAATATATTTTCAGGAACTGTGGAGTGCTCCCCACGTGAATCTGTGGGGCTGAGATCACTGGGAAGAAGCTTTAGACAGACAGACAGACATCCCTGGCATCAGACAGGCCAGAGGAAGAGAACGAAGGTTCCTTCATTTCAGGTACAAGACGAATTGTAACAGGAATGGCGGTTGCCGTGGCAGATTGCAGCCTGACAGGCGAGAAGGCTCCATCCAACCTCAGTTGAGAAGATGAGGCCCAGCTGAGTCCACACGCAGCCACCCTCCCCTTGAGGGCAAAGTGCCAGGCCATGGCACTGCCCAGCAGCTTTTGTGTCCCTTCCACAGTCCAAGGAAGAGCACTTGCCCGCGAGGAGAACCAAAGCCTCCTCCTGCTGCTGCTGCTGCTCCTCCCCACAGCCACCGGCTCCAGTGGGGGCCCCCAGCAGCTCCCTAAATCCACGATCTTGCTTACTGGCTGCCTTGCTTTGGATGACCTGGGCAGGCAGTGCCATCCTCAGGTCAACTGCCAGGATATCCAGGGACGGCTGTCCACGCCAACACGGCCTGATGTACAAATACAGCATTGCAGGAATGTTTCCAGCAGGGAGCAGAATGGAAGGATGCTGGGTTCCCCTTGAAGCACGAGATAAACAGCCGCCACCAGGGGACATGAGAGTTCTCCAACAACACAACCTACGCAATTTTACAATGTGTTGCTCAGAAGACCTTTCCAAACATATGCTCAAACAGAGACACTCTGCTGCCCCCCCCCCCCCATATGCCACATGCAAGATAAATATGGGAATATTTTGTGCTGCTCTTGAAGAAGGATCAGCCTAACAAGAGATCTCTTGCCAGATCTGATAGTCATGTTAGACAGGAGATGGGTGGCATATAAAATTGAATAACATACAGCTTCTTCTAGGGAAGCCATCTGCAACTACAGGTGGGGGTTATGATGGGGAGAGGGACTGAGACATCCTTTCTTGTGCTTGTGACTTCTCAGAGCTGGGAGGTTGTACTCTTAAGACTCTAGAGAAGATCTAGAATTTGTGGAATCACAATGACAGGGTTGGAAGGGACTTTGGAGGTCTAGTCCAACTGCTTGCCCAAGGCAGGAGACCCGATTCCATTCTAGACAAATGGTTGTCCAATCTTTTCTTGAAAACTTCCAGTGATGCAGCACTCACAACTTCTGAAGGCAAGCCGTTCCTCTGATTAATAGTTCTCACTGTCAGGAAATTCCTCATTTCTAGGCTGGATTTTCCTCTGATGAGCTTCCACCCACTGCTTCTTGTCCTGCCCTTAGGAAGGTCATTGCTAGAGATTCCAAATTTTGCAAGCACAGTCTTCTAATTCTTGTCCATGGTATGTTGAACATCTCAACGATTAGTTTGCCTCAGCTGGAGAACCCATCAGTGAGCATCTAGCACAGGGGTCCTCAAACTTTTTAAACGGGGCCAATTCACGGTCCCTCAAACTGTTGGGGGGACGGACCAGCTGGGTGGGTGTGACTAGGTCATGTGACTAGGTGGGCGTGGCCAATTTAACAGTCCATTAAATAATGCACACAAATTAAACTTTAATTTGTTTTGCTCCTGGGGGTGTTTTATTTGCTTTTGTTTGCATGTTGCTCTTTTGGTTGACTTTTCTTTTTACTAGATCATTTTTTCAGTTGTTTAGGAGCCTAGTGGTCCACTTCCGAAAACTCAGTTTTGCAGCAATTCTTCTCAGCCCCAAGGAGCTTGAGAAATCTCTCTCTGTCTCTCTTCTCTCTCTCTGTCTCTCCCTCTTTCTCTGTCTTTCTCTCTCTCTCTTTCCCTCTCTCTCTCTATCTTCTGGAGGTGGGGGAGGTGAAAAACGGGCCGTTTTGTCCATTTTTTGGCCTCCTGGGGCATCTGTGAGCCCCGTTTTTCACCTCCCCCGCCTCCAGCAAAATTGTTGGCCTTACCTTTCAGTACTTAGCCCGCAGGGCTTGCGAAGGTAAGTCCTGCACTCGGCTGAAGGGTGGGCGGGGCGATGTGGGTGGGGCAGCCTCGTGGTCCTGCGCAGGCCGGATTAATGGCTTTGGCGGGCCGCATGCGGCCCACGGGCCGTAGTTTGAGGACCCATGATCTAGCATCTCCCTATGGATGCTATGGCCCCTCCATTCCTGGGTGGCTTCCTTTTTCCTCAACAGGCAGAGGCATCTTTCCTTGACTTGGGCTCCCTCACGAAATGGAGAGAGAGAGAGAGAGAGAGAGGGAGGGTCAACTGGCTTCATGTGTCCCTCCTTGCAATGGGCTGCGAGAACCACCTTGCAAGGGAGGAGGAAGAACTGCACTCTCCACAACGGTCTGATGTTAAGAAAAATCTGAGTCCACAGGAGGGATGGAAGCTGAGAAAGGGTCTCAGAACAGTCCCTCCTAGTTTTGGGAGGAGTAAAAGGGGGAATCCTAACTCTATGGCCAGCCCCACCTGCAGTTTCCAAGGTACACGCGCATGTGGCCTAAGTCATATATGTTGTTTATGTTTGGAAGAAGCTCTCTGCATCTGTTAAATTTCACTGCCTTAGCAATACCATTAGAGAGGGTGATAAAGTCCCATTTTAGCAACTTTCTGAGGATGAGGTTCCCTCCCTTCATAGGAATCTCACACAGTAGAGTCACTAAGACTATAGGAGAGGTCCTCCTCTCTCAGCCTCCACTGCGTTATCCCTTCCTCCCCATCTTCTAAATATCTAAAGTAGACTTCCCTGGGAAGCTTGTCCTCTTCTCCTCTCAAGGTAGCAATTCCTACATAATTGGACATAATTCCTACAATGCCAGACTTAGAAGTGGCTCTTGAGGCAGAGAGGCCAATCCCTGCCCAAGGAAAGAATCGACATTGGAGCACTCCCAAAGTCCAGAATCTGCTTGAGCCCGTCCAAGAAAGAAAATCTCACCGGTCTTTGGCTTTTACTTTGGGGTCTCTGGGAACTGCTGCCCTGGGCTGCTCAAGGTGCTTCCAGATCTTTGACCTGCTCTGCAGACACCCCAGGTACCAGCATGAGACTGCCTCGTTCCCAAAGCCCTGGACTCTTTGTCCTTTTCAGAGACAGCATCTGCTCTCCAATAGTCAACCGGTCACAGTTAGTTCTCTAGAATCTGTCCTGGTTCCTTCAGCACACTGGAAAAGAGTTCCTCTTGCCCTGGAGCAATGATTCAAAGGAAATAAACCTCCCTTAGCCCCCCATCCTGGAAGCCGAAATGCTGCTGGTCAAGAGCTCCGATCCCTTCTCTCTCTCTCTGACGCGGCCATTTCTGCAGTTCCAGGCCCTTCCTTTCCTTGGTGCCCTGGGCTTCTTTCCATCTTTTGAGTGTGGATGCTCCGCTTTATGTGCAGCCTCCATGGCTTTTTCCCTTTTTCTCATTGGAATTATGCATTATTTCCCAACTGCATCAGACTCCTTTTTTCCATTAGCATCTCCTGCCTTGCTTATTTAACTAAAATCCACATCTTTGCAGTCCGAGGTAAAATTAAACATTTTTAATTTTAACTATTAAATGCCTATAGTTTCCCTTAAAATCAAGAACTCCAATGTTACATAAAGTTTACTTAGAATTCCTGCCATTTTTCAACTCTTTGAATAATCTTATCCTTCAAACAGAAAAGCCAAGATGAACAAGGGTTCTATAAATACTGCATATCCTTTTCCATACCACTTCCAGATTCATGCTTAGTTTTATATATCCCACCTTTTCTTGAAGACTTCAGCAAGATTACCTAACCTTGATCACAATTCCCAATGTCTTCTAGCAGGGATTCCTCTGTAATCTATCTCCTGGCAGCTGCTAAAAAAGGTCAAGGCAACTGTCACTCAGGTATCTTCTATAGCAATATCTCCTTTCTCCTCCGGGCTGCTCAGGAATTTCGCCTTTTCCCAAGCCAAGAGGCCAGGGAAGCCCGTCCTCCCCGTTCCTTTTTCCTGTGTGACATGTGGGCGAAGCACTGAAGCCTCCCCATCAACCTGTAACATCAACTGGAGCCTTTGAAGGTCTGGTTTCAGCTAAACCACATTAAAAGGATCTTCATCACTTAAAAATCTGAGCCAAAAGGGAATTTTGCAGGCCTAAGTTATGTATTTAGGAACAAAAAGAAAACATAGTGACTTGGAAAAAACAGGTGTGAAAAGGATTAAGGCATCTTAAAATAATCAAATGCTGAACATGAGCTAAAAGGGCTATCAGCGTATTAGCACAAGAATGCTGCTTTCAGATCTGGGCACCGTATTTTAAGAAGAATTTTGAGAAACTAGTCAGGGGACTTAAAATCAAGAGCTGAAGGAGATGGGGATATGTGGCTGAAATAGAGATTAAGAGAAGTCTTCAAAAAAGCAGAAAGGCTGTCATGTCAAAGATGAAGAGATAAAACTTTTCTATTACTCTGGAGTTCTGGATGAGAATCAAGGGGTGGAGACTGCAAAGAAACAGATGTTGTCTAAACGGCAGGAAATGTCTCTAGAAAGGAGAAAGCTCCTCTTCACTGCAGGACTTGGGCAGAGGCGAGACAGCCGCGTGAAGGGACTCTGGAGCAACAACCAGGACAGTGAGACGAGCGAGCGGAGAGCCAGAAGCTCTTCTGCCACGTTCTCGGCCCCAAAAGGCTGTCACATTGTCGCAATGTGAACTTTTACCGCACAGCGTCCAAGGCTGGGAGAAGAGCTAATGGGTAGAAACTTACTCAGGGAGATCCAAACTGGAAATACTTGAGTATTTCCTGACTGCAGAAGCTGCTGAGCAGTGGCACCACCTGCCCCCTGGGATCATGGGGACTTTAAAGCAAAGGTTGGACACCATTTTTCTGGGATGTTCAGGATTCCTGCCCTTAGCAGGAAGTTGGACTAGAAGGCCTCCAAGTCCCTTCCAAACTTAGGATGCTATCAGGTAAGAACTGCCACCAGAATATAGTAAGAATACAAATGTTTGCAAATTGATCAATCAAACACTTGAAAGCCAAGGACTATTCCCAGAGGTCTGGGCCAAGGAAGCACCATCTGCGAAGCCCCAAAGGCCCAGGTCGACCAGGTTTCCAAGGAAAGCTCATGAGGTCCTGGCCTCCCCAGGAGCTGCTATTAGTTACACACCCTGAGCCAATGGCTGGGCTGGAAGGGCCCCAGGGCCTTGTCTGTCTGCCGAAAATGCTGGTCCACTGACGCCTAAATATCAGCCTGGCCCTTGGCTCATTCTCTGCCAAATCCTCTGGAGCTGGATCTGAATGGCCTCCCACGTGAGAATGGGAGGTGTGGATGAACAAGTTAGCACAGATGCTGGCCCTGCCCTGAGAGACAGCAGCAGCTGAACAGGATAGACCACAGAGGGGGGCAATCAGGCAGACCCCAACCATCTTGGGGGGAGGGGACAGTCCTCCACCATTAACAGGAATCCCAAAACAAATCCCTAGAAGAGGCAGCATATCTCAAGCCAAACATTCCAGAGGGAAGCTTGTTAGCCTTGAAGTACAAAGCAAATGTTCAGTAAAGACGAATGCATTGGATGTAGTAATCCACAAGACCTAATGAAACAAACCACCTGACTTTTGAAATGCCATAAAATTTTATCATAAAGTCCTCAAATGGTTTCCCTAAAACTGGGGGGGGGGGATTAATAACTCTCCACCCTTCCCCAAACTGAATGCAGCTCTGTGTGTTCAAATGTTGTTCACCTGATCTACATAAATTAAGATATGCAAATAAGTGGGTATTAGGGGTTTCTTACTGTGGATTTTTAAAGTGGTAAGCCACCAGGAGTCACCATGTGCAACTCGGGTGGTCATATAAATTTGTTTAATAATGAAACAAAATGTGTGTTGCTTTATTTGCCCTCTATAATGTCTTCTGCTTTGCCCTCTCACCCTGTCATGATCCATTTAAGACTCTTTGGACTTCGATACAAGAGCAAACCAGCCCCCAAAGTGAACTGTGTGCAGAGCTCCAGATTCGTCCTAAATCGCTTCAGATGTTCTCATCTCTTGCTTAGCAGACTTCCTGCTACAAGTCCAGACTGGAGCTAGGAAGATAATAAACCACAGAACCGCAGAACCACCAAAGACCGCAGACTTAAATTTGCATCACCCGCTCAGCTTGTGGGATCCGACCCATTTGGTCCCTTTTTCTGTTTAAGTTTCATGTAAACAGTGTCAGTTATCAAGTGAGGCATGTGGGGGGAGGGGGGCCACACAGTCAGTCCATGGTTACTCTCCCCAGCAAAGCCGCTCAAGATAACCTCCGGTGAATTCCCTGGTAGAGCCCAACTGCTGGGAATCCTGAGAGGGTCTCAAGAGCTCAGCCTCAGCACAACAGAACAGTTATGAGGCCTTCTCTGTATTTTCCATGGGTAGATTGCTGGCCAGGTTTTATTTTACTTAGAATCTATCAACAGAAACACAGTCAAAATATTGATAGATAAAGCAGATTTCACATCTTAAAAATGTTATTTTAAAAGGTGTCTCAGTGAGAACCCCGGGACTGGAGAAAAACTTCCACGCTGAAAAGCAGCTCCAGGCCATTTTTGTTCCTTTTCTTCCTCTTCTTCATCTCAAGGACCCCCTTTTCAGGGGTGTGTGTGTTGTAACTTGGCCACCTGCAGCCACATTTGAAGACATCACTTTTTGAGGAAGGCACCTTTGTTTGGAGACCAAGTGAGGCTCCTGAGGAGATGCAGAGAAACCCTCTCACCAGTGAACTGGAGCAGTCTTAGAGACCCAAACTGCACTTGTAAATATGCAGCCTGGGCCAAAATTGACCCAGAGTAGCCAGTCTGGAGGGGCTGCAGTCAGGCTCCCCAATTACAGCCCATATTGGACAGCAAAGAACCTGGTCCCAGCTCACTGGGCCCCTCTTGTAGCCTGATCTGGGCAGAGTTCTGAGTGATCCAGGGCAGGAAATGCACTGCAAGCAGCAGTTCCTCCCACCTTGGGAGGTGGTGCATCAGGGAAGCCTAGGCCAGAGTTTGTCTGTTTGTTTGTTTTTCACATTTCTGAACCACCCGCCTCCCTCAGAGTTATCCCAGGATGGCCCTGGGCATCCAGCAGGGAGGGGCAGCTGGCCTCTTTCTCTCCCGTGGCAGCAGGAGAACTCAGCCCTTCGGAAGGACCAGTCACCCCTGCTTTGCCTGGTGGAGTGCCTCATGCGCCCCACTGAGAAGAGACACCCACCACTAACCGCTCCCTCCCCAAAGTCTTGTAATTCTCTTCTTGCCCTCCCCCACTGCTGGCCCTGTGGTTTCCTTCTCGAGGGGAAACCAGAACTCATAAACTACGCTGGACGGAGAGTGGCAAGAACTCTGCCAACTGCCAGGGAAGTTGGGAAGTCTCAAGGAAGGCAGTTTTGGGGCAGGGAAGAGTCGAATTTTAAACCTTACGCAAAGGTGCCCGTGCAAGAAAGGGTGGAACAATGCACAGCACCAATTCCTGGAGCAAATCATTGACCAAAATCTCCCCACGCCAATCTTGCTCTCAGGCACTTCTGTCTGGGGCTGCACTTTCTAGGCTCAAAATCTGGGCTGGGATCAGAACCGTTATTTCTCAGGCCTGCCACCTCCCAAGACTCACCAGATCAATGCCACCCTGGGGAGACAACACCTGGAGTCAGCCTTTGGTGGAGTTGGCTGTTAGATTAGATTAATAAATGAAACAATTGAAATAAATTCTGGCACAAACTGGATTCCACCCAATTAAGCCTTGGCTGCCATTTCTGAACCTGAACCAAGGTGCAAATTGCTTCGGGTCTTTACCTAAGAGCTCTGCAGCCCCATCCTGTGCTGTGCCGGCCAAGCGGGAGGGAGGGCAGATTTCTGCAACATCCTGAGCTGAGACCCCTAAACTCACCCACCCCCTTGTTTCAGGGGCGGGTAAGGCCTCGGAGTCGCAGCCTGAAGGCACCGGGAGCTCAACCCAAGGGGCTCTGTGGCAGCCCCCGAGGGCCCCCTGCCCCCAGCGGGTTCTCGGCACCCGGCAGCACGCCTGGAGGCCGCAGCCCCGAAGCCAAGGCGGCGGATGTCGCGGGAGGGCCCGGCGGAGCCCCTCGTCCGCGCAGGGGCAGAAACAAGGCGAGGCAGCGAGCCTCTCTCGGCCTGGCCACCGGGCCGAACCAGGGCAGCGGCGCCGGGCGGGGGAGATGCCCCGAGGCGGCCCGCACAGGCAGCTGCCCTGCGCCGAAGGCTACGCTGTAGCGCAGCCCCACCAACAAAAGGCCCGGCAGGCGAGTTGCGGGCCGCGTCCCCGGGCCGGCGGAAGGCAGGGGAAGCCGCCCCCAAGAGGCAGCGCGGGGGGTCCGGCGCCCCCCAGCCCCCGACCCAACCCCCCCGCTGCCTGCT
>QLTV01000331.1:1648441-1660068 GCA_003457575.1 Thermophis baileyi
TGCCTGTTTAGGGTGAGATTGATGAGGTGAACTTGCTGTGGGCTGCAAGTGAAAGTTTACCGATGGTGCCTGGCTTTGATTTGGTTTTAATACTTGTGGGTTTAACATTTTCTGTTGTACACAGACATTTTTAATCTGTTGCTTTCGGATTGCCTAGTGTTGGTTCAAGATGGGTGCCTATATAAATGTTAATAGATAAGTAAATGAAGACACACAGGCTGCCACAACACACAACATATTGCAAAGAAGGATCAGAGAGCAAGGAAACTCACAGGTAAAGATCGGGCACTCGATCAACTGGACCAGCTTGTCAACCTCAATCAGGAAATCGACCGTAACCTCCAGGTCTCCACTGGATCAGCAGTCAAGGCATTTAAACGGCAAACAGGCTCCCCAGGCAGTTTTGCGGCTCACACAGAGAGGGTCGCACTGCAGGAAAGCCCCTACACCCAGCACGGCTCTTTATGAGTGACCTTCAGAAGAGGGGGTTGATCCATAGAAAACAGGTCTGGGAAGAAAGAATTGGGGTGCTCCTGAAAGCCCCAACTGAAAATGGCAGCAAACCAGCAGAATGCAGGTGCTCCTGTAGCTGCCCTCATCTGAAGAACACGAGGGTTAAAGAGGCCATGATATGCATCTAGCATGGCATGACGGAGGTTTATTCCTCCAACCTGCATTGCTAAGTTTCTGAAATCTTTTGGAATCACCTGTGCATCTTTTCAAGAGTGTTAAGCCACCAGTCCTCAGGGTAGGACGACGACAGGAGTGGGGAGCCATTTCCACAGAGGACTTGCAAGGAAATACAGCCATGCCCCACAGCCCTGGGAAAGGGGACCTGATTGTCAGTCTGGCTGAAGAACCATCGGACAGAAAAGCGCCTGCTGGCTCCTCCACTGCTCCTGCAGGAGGTGAATCGAAGGGCTCGGGAGTGCTAATCTGAATTAGAAACTGCACTTCGGTTGGCCTTCTGCCAAATCCTCTGAATCCCAGTGCCACCCAGACCTCCAGGTTGGGTGTTTCGCTTCCCTGAATCACCTACGGTGGTCCATGAAGGTTCCTCCCCTGGTGGAATGAGGCCCTAGGCCAGCAGCGGAGGAAGCCGCCGCCCTTGTTGGGTGCGAAAAGCAAGCCTCCCACCCGCCTTCCTTCCTGGTGCTTCTTTGCCTGGAAGCCCTTTCCAGCCCCCCTCCTCTGCACCCCGAGAAGCATCCTGAGGGAGAGAGCCATGCAGGCCCCTGGAAGGATACAACTTCTGGATGAGGTCGTAGGCGTGCTTGTAATTCTGAGTGAGGAAGCACAGGGAGACGGTGGTGACTGGATTGTGACACCAGGAGCGGTAGAGACAGCAGAAGAGATTGCGGCTTTCCTGGGGAAACAAAGCAGGGAGGAAAAAAATCACTTGCAGCTCAATTCTGCTTAGTTTTGCATTTTCTGAGCGCCCCGCTCCCAAATGGCTCCGTCTGGAAGAAACAGCTTGCAAAACAAAGTACACTTGTGAAACTACAAAAAGGCACGGGGTTTTATGCAGATTCACACTTTAACACTTCAGTAAACTGATACTGAAACAGAATTGAGCAAATGTTTACTTTCAAAGCTGTGAAAACTGTAGCAAGGAAAAAGAAAAATTGTCCAGCAGCGAAGGCAGCCATCTCTACCAAGGGCGTAGCCACCCGGTTGGGTGCCTGGCCTGCTGGGCTCTGCTGGCCTGGCTGAAGGGCAGCAGCACGGAAGGAGAAGCGGCTGAGGGCAACAGGGAATTTGCCTCTCCCCCCAAGCCCTGGCCCAGAGGGGGTCTGTGGCAGTGGCACAGCACCCCCTTGCCGGCCATCCCCTAGGTGCCCCCTGCAGGGCCTTCTCCTGCCCTATTGGAGAGAACGACTCAGCAACCTTCTCCAGGAGATTCCTGGGGCTGAAAGGCTGGGAAACTGGTAGGATTAAGCGGCTTAGAGGGAAGCAATTTTCACTGCTGACCTCAGCTTAGGTTTGTCCAAAGCTGACTTGCTCAAGGTTCACGGAGGCGACTGCGGCCCAAGAGGCTCCTTCAGCCGGGCAGAGCAGGCTTCTGGCCGTGGAACTGCTCGTGCCCCCTCCCTCCCTGTAGACCCACAGCATAATCGAGGGGGGGGGGGCTCAACAGACCTCTCCATTTAAAGATGGGGGTGCCACCTAGGAAGCCAAGCTTATCCAAGCAGCGGGCTGGGAGGGAGCCAAGGAGCTCAAGCGGGGGGAGACAGGGGAGCCTTTCTCCAACCTACCGGCGTCTTCAGATCCTTGAGTTGGTTCCTCAGCTGGAAGAGCTCGGAAGACGTCAGGAGGATGGTGTTGAGAGTGTGGACCATGGTGGAAGCGAAGCGGAGGTCCTCTTCCCGCAGGAGGATGTCTGCCATGGAGTGGAAGATGTTCTCTGCGTTCAAGAGCAGGCAGAGCTGCCTGCGCGACACCAAGAAACACGGCGTCCAGTTTTAAAGGCTGCAGCGCAGAGGGAGGACGCCCTGCAGCCCCCGAGGTGCCCAAGAGAAGCACAAGGGCGAAGGGCAAGGTGTCTTCAGAGACTCTTCGGCTTTTGCCTCTTTTGCTGGGCAATTTCCAATCCTCATTCAGGAGACCCCAAGAATTCCACCGAGGGTCTCTCTCCCTTCCTGAGCCTCACTCAGGGACTCCCCAAGGCTGCTGCCGCCTTGCGGTTCTCCCACCCGCCCTCCCCTCCCTGGATGTGCACAAAAGGGAGCGAAGCCAGCTGATGTCTAGGCTGCCTCGGGAGGAAGAGCAGCCCGGCAGGACCCCCAGCCCCCCCCTTACACCATTAACCGCCTCCCCAGCTCCTCTTGGCCTTGCAGGGGATGCGCAGCCCCCTCTGAGAAAAAGATGCCAAGGGAGGGAAATGAGGGGTGGGGTCCCTGGATGGCTCACTCCAAGGCCAACCCAGCAGAAGCAGACCCCCCCCCAAATGCTTTTTGCCAAGAGGCTGCTCTTAAGCACTCCTCCCTCTGGACAGCCAGTGCCTTCTTTTGGGGAGGGGGCTATTCCTGGGCTGGCTCCATATCCTTCCCAGCTGGCTGCTCTCCAGAGGCTGAATGGAGGCTCTGCACTCCCCAACCTCAAGGGCAGCCAGGAAAGACATCTCCTCTGTCGGATCTCCCAAAGCCCTTAGCCCAGACCCTCACCGGAGGCCCCTCTTGCCTTCCGCCCAAGCCCAAATGACAGAGAAGCCCCCACTCCCTCCCTCCCTCCCTCCCTTGATCAGCAACATAAAAAGAGATTGGACAGCCATTTGTCTAAAATAGTAGAAGGTCTGCTTGAGCAGAGGGTTGGTCTAGAACTTGTCCCTTCCAACTCTGTTGTTTTGTTAATGGGCGATGTTAGCTTGAAAACCAAAACATGAGAACAAGGAACTCCAGAGGAAGAACTATATATCCATAATCCAAAAAACTTTTATGACACACACTGACCAGAACGGGGCAAAATTATTCAGATGTCCTGCTGGTAGCCTGGGCTCTACTTCCCACCGTCCTTTCCCCGTTCAATTCACCAAATGCTTGAAATCCCCCAACTGAGATCGGAAACATGGCCAATCATGAATTAACCCCCCCCTCCTTTTCTGGCCTCCTTTTTCCCTCTGTGCTCATGCAGTTGGGTGGAACACTCTATGCCCAAGTGGGAAAAGCAAAGCACCTCTTGGCAGTTACCTACAGCACCAGCCTGGAGAAGCACTGGGACTGGCACACAAGCCTCCTCAGATGCCTCCCCCCAGTGCCAATCCAGGGCATGGGGTGAACCTGGCACAGGAGCCAATTAGGCAATGATGCCCAAACCTCTTGGACCTCACCAGTCGCTGCTTGAACCACCCAACCAAACCTCCCCAGGTTGTCTCTGGAACCACCACAAAGTTTTCTCTCAGCCCTGGTCAAAATCTGCTAGGCATGAATGCAAACTCTGTTCTCGCTAGGTCTGCTGGAATTACTGCCGTTTCTTGTTTAATACCTTTTTAAGAGATGGGGGGGAATCGGAGGCCAAACTCGGTTTAATGTTTGATTCTAATTCCTGAGTGTCTTTTAAATTTGCTACCATTCATTTCCATAAAGAAACCTCTAACTTCTCAGAGTTCATCTCTGGTGACCAAAGTTGCCTCTGAGGGGACCACCCTTTATTTTTGAACCAAGTCAAATTTTATTATGACCAAAGAGCAATACAGAATAAACAAGGAGATCCTGTGATGCCAAGTGGGAGCCCACCTGATGGGATGGTTCAAAGACCAGGCTAGAAACCAGGAGGCGGCGAGTTCTAGTCCATCCTTAGGTTCAAAGCTGGCTGGGGGTTGCTGGGCTCCCCCTCGGCCCTAGGAGGAAGGAGGCAACGATCACCCCTGATCTCCGGGGGAGGGGGGGGGAGAGAAGGGCTGGGCTCGTCCAGGCAGTGGCCAAGAGCAAGACTGACTCAAGGGCCACAAACAAGGCGAGGAAGGGCAAGCACACAAGCCACCCTCATATAATCAGGATGCCACAAGGACAGCAGAACCAAGTCTATAGAAATATACAAAAGGCAAACCAACCTAAGTAGAAATAAGATAAAAAAGGAATGGGCAAATGTAAAACCATTTAAAAATCATCTTGCATGAATGATACTAACTAGGCAATCTGAGGAGAGAAACCTTTTGTGGGGGACTGGTATCTTCCCCGTCTTGTATCTGACACACCAGAAGGCGAACATGTCAGTCACTGGGATCGACCGTGGGGGCCCACAGGGGGGAGGACGACCAGCGAGCTGCACAGGGAGACCTGATCGAGCCCCTGTAAAGCCCCGCTGGGGGTCCAGGCTTTGCTTTTAAGGGAACTGATCCCGAGCGACAGGCAGACTCGGGATTCCCGGGCAGGCTCAAGACGCAAGGCCTCTGGGGAGGGGACAAGTTTCAGCCACCCCAATTTGGCCTTTGTCACACTTGGTCAGGGGCCAAGATGCGTTAGAAGCCGGATTATCCAGTGACTCCAATTCCTGGCTTGTGTTTCTTGACTCTGCTGCCCTCTGTTTCAGTGAACAAACAGCAATTTTTTGGAAGTGCTTGTTCTTTTGGAATATCAATTTTCCCCAGACACCATCCCCATTCAGTACTGAAGAAAATCCTCAAAAGGATTTTTGTCAACTTGAGTTTTACTGATGCAGCCTAAAATTGTGCATTTGTTGTTGTTTCTATGGTCGATCTTGTGATCAATTTTATTTTTTTCCATGCATCCTACTATCATACCCTCCTGTTTTTCCTACCTGCCTAACTTTACATCTGTCAAACTTCTTCCAGTATTCTCAGCCCATCTTGGAGCTTCTCGGCCAGCTCTCAGTAAGAGGAAACAAGGAGAGCAGTCTGATAGTCCCCAAGGAGAGACTGAGCTCTGCTTCGCCCGGAGGAAGCAGCCCAGGGATGAAAGAAGCCTCTCAGCTGGGGAGAATCAGGCTGCTGGCAGTTCAGCCCCATGTCTGCCTGGCTTTCCTGCCCTTCTTTATTTTCAAATATTCCCAGTGGCTTTTCCTTCTTAGCAACCAGTAAACCACTCTGATTCTGGATGACCAACGTGTCACCTGGAACTCGCTCGACCGATCTTGCTCAGATCTTGCTCTGAGCCTCGGACTCAGAGCTGTGGCCCGGGCAGGATCCTGCGCCTGCCTCGGCCAACTCCAGCATAGGCTACTTCAGCTTAGAAGAGCCACAGCCGGGCACAGGGGAAGGAAGGGCTGCTTCTTGCAGGAGGATTTAGGGGCTGTCCTCCTCTCTCTCCCCAGGGCAGGAAGGGAAAGGCCAAAGCAGCCTGCAAAGCTTTCCCAGGAATCTGCAAAAGCCACCCAGACTTAAAAGGAGTAGCAAGTACAGAAGAACCTCCCAGTGATTCCAACTCTCCCCTCACCCCATGTTACAGCAGAAGGGGGGGGGCATTGGCCCCGGAGGAGGAGCCACTTTCCAGAAAGTTCTGACTTTTCCCTGGCTCCTGCTTGGGAGGCGGCGACTTCAGCAGCTCCTATTCAGTGGCAACGATGTGCCTCGCGCAGATGAACCACTAACAAAGTTTGTGTCATTTCCTTCAGAGGGTGTGTGTCAGCGGTGGGTTGCTCCCGGTTCGGCCCAGTTCAGCGAACCGGTAGTGGCGGGACTTAGGACCCACTACTGGTGTGTGTGTGTGTGTGGTCAACAGACTAATCAATAAAATAAAGTATAAACAGGTAAGGGGAGGCCTTTTTTTAATTTCATTTTTGTGACCTGGGACGTTTCCTCACAACCTGCCCACCTGATGCAGCTGCCCTGGGCTTCTCTTTCTGGGACCGTCCCTCAAGCCTACCAGGATTGGGGGCTGGAGAATCGCCTGGCTTTTAAATCTGGAAGTCAAAACTCAAAGTAAGAGGAGTACATTAGAGAGAAAAGAACTTAATTTATCATATGTATGCTGATGTCACTAAAATTGTTTTATTCCTAAGAATGATGTAATTGTGCATCATATTTAAAGCCCGGATGGCAAATACCTGTGTACTTCCTGCATATGAAGTAGCTTTTAACTGAAACAGCAAAAAGTCTGATCAATAACTCAATATGATCAAAATTTAATTTCTTGCTTAAGAGATGAGTTTCTGATGCACATACATTCATTTTAACAGATTTCTTTCTTTTGGATTTTTTATTTATTTGTTTATTGTCTTTTTATCTTCTGGGAATGGTGCGGTGGCCTAAAGGTGGAGCTCTCGCCTCACAATCAGGAGGCTGCGAGTTCGATCCTAGGTAGAGGCAGATATTTCTCTCTCTGGGCATAACTTCTCTCTCTCTGAACAAAACTTCGCATTGGCATCTGGCCATTAAACACTCTGCTAGCTCCATTCAGTTGCCCAGACTCCACACCGCAAGGGGTCATTAAAAGATGATGATTGTCTTTTTACCTTCTATTTATTAACAAAGGAATTTGAAAAAGACATAAAGACCAATGGAGACCTCCACCATCAATCTGCAGAACCAGGAACAAGCCACCTCAGCCCCCCCCCCTTTCTCTGGCTGAAAGCTCCTGGTCTGGCCATGGGAAGGGGAAACCAAAGCTCCCTTCGGGCAGCCCATGCAAAGGCCCGGAGCCCTTCTGACCACCAAAGGCCACCCTGTCATTTTGCCTGGCTCAGCAGCAGGGCACAGTCCTTCCCAAGAAGAGGCATCTGTGGCTGCTGGGCTCATTCCACTGACACTGATGAATGGACCGAGCTGCCCTGTTCTCCCCTGCCAGCCTGATCCTGGGGAAAGGCCTCTGGGATCCAGTAGTAGGTAGGTGCCAGATGAAGCCCAGGGGGTTGAGAGGCCCTGGTAGAGCAGCCCAGCGGTGCCGAGGGGAGGGGAGTCCTGCCCTCTGCTGAAAGACAGGCACATCCTGTCCCAACATTTCCCCCAAGCGCCTAAGGCAGTGCTGCAGACGAAGCCCAAGCCGATAGACCAATAGAGCCAATTCTGAATTTCCAAACAGCTGAGCCAAGTGGCTGCCAAAGGCTGAGGGGTGCGCCAAGGCAGAGTTGGGGGGGGGGAACAGTTTCAACCTTGGAGCTCAATGGCAGGAATAGACAACCAACCGCCTATTTCCCCAAGACATTCCCTTCCTTGGCCAAAAGGATCTCTGCCCACCTGAGATTTACTTTAAAAAAATATAAGACACTGGCATCAGGATAGTTGCACTAGAATGCTTGTGAATAACCACTGGAACTAGTAAGGAGCAGGCAAATGGGGTTTTATGAGTGATCTTGCTGAGTGGGGCTACCATTTTATCAAGAGGCAAGTCTCCCGTGGCAACCATTTTGTGACTGCATGCTCTCAAGCTGCCAGATGTGTGTCTAGTCCTCCAAACTGCCTCCTCCAGGCTGACAGGTGAGCCTTTCAGAGGCTACGGAGGAGAGCACAGGCAAGCAGTAGCCACACTGGTCTAAATCGACTTTGCTGGGAATTCAGGGGCTTTTTCTCCTCCCCTTCCTCAACAGGTAATCCCTATAGCTGGACCCCTCGCTCTGGCCCACTGAGGACCCCAGACCCAAACCAATCTAGGATGAGGTTAGTCCAATAACTGACAAAGAATGACGTCTCCCTCCAATGTTTGTGATGAACTGAAAACAGGGCCTGGAGGCAATTAATTCTGCAAAAGCCCACAGGAATTTATCTCAGGATAATTCCAGATTTCAGAATGGTCAGCTGCTGAAAAGCATTTCCGAAACACAGGCATATAATTTTAGACCCTTTAGTAAGTGCTGGCAAATTTTTCTTTCCCGAGAGGACCAAACAGTACTGCTACTAACTTGATGGTCAGGAGGTTGTTCTTTCTGGCCCCATCTCCAGAAAAGGACCAGAGCCAGGAGCCTATCATAGAGCTGGCAGGAGGCTCCAATCATGGCAACCCATGAAGGACAAACTACTCAGAGGCAGGACAAGACGTAGCCTGAGCTCACCTGATGATGAAAGCTCCCCGGATCTCCAGGAGCTTCCGCTCACTGCTGAACCTCTTGAGCAAGTTGATCATGAACTGGTAGAAGTAGGAATTCATGGTGGGGGTAGAGGGAGAGCACCCCATGCTCTTGGCTCCTGGAAGGAAAAGAGAGGTGGTTAGCTAAAGAAGAGGTATGGAGACTCCACCCGTTCTGCAGACAACAAAGGAATCTGCAGGACTCTTTGTTCCCTTTCCTAAACTGAAGGTCCTCCTGCAGGTCCCAAGTAGAAGGAAAAAACGGTCAAATATCTCTGGAGTTCCTGCAACATGCGCGTCCTCCTCAGGGTGCAGAGACAACCCTGCACAACACAATATTTCAGAGAAGCTGGCTGAGGAGACAATTATTCACTTGTCACAATAAACATATTTTCAATAGTTTTTTTAAAAGCTCAGCTGAATGTCTAACAGTTCCATGAGAAGTTGACAATGGAATTCTCCTGGGAAGATGAAACATCTTGTTTAGTTGCTCAGTACTAACCTCCAAAAATCCATCACCAGATTGTCTCCCCAAAGAATCTGGATAAATGGGACAAACACAGTGTCAAGGCCAGGCCTGCAACCAACCTGAGGAGAAAAGGCTGCCCCCTTACCTTCACCGCCCCTTTCAGCCCCATTTAAGGGAAGGCCCACCTCCCTTTGATCTGAATCTGAAAAGTTTTCCCAGAGGTGCGTCTCATTTTCTAGATCTCTCTAATTTTCCATCACAGGCTTCCAAACCAGGTTGTTCTTCACCTGGTGAGGACTTCATCCAAGAAATCCTCCCTATTGCCAAGATTTCTATAGGCTGAATTGTCTAACTGAAGATTGAAAGGCTTGCTTCATTTCATCTAATCTTCGCAAGCATTAATGGTTGGAAAAGACAGACAAAGAACGAGGCCTGGAAGGTGCATTCAAACGTGGAGAAATATCCTTTCCAACCTAGATATACGGAAGGACGTGAACTCAAGAATGAACTGAGAGAATCTCCAGCAGAGTCACCCGCAAGAGCCAGGCATGGTTTATGCTGGAGAATGGAGCAGAACTGCCTGGTGCCAGGGAATAATCTCAGCAGACTTGTGCTCCAAAACAGGAATTAGAGTCGGCTCAAATCCTCATGGAGGAAAGGGCTCCTGGTGAAATGACAATCTTTTGTAAAACCTAACAGCCAAACCTGTTTTATTGGATCATTAGGCTGGTCATCCCCCACCCACCCCGATTCCAAGCCCCCCCTGCAATGGTCAACGCAATGGAGGCTTCCAGACCAACCACCGCCTCTTCCGTGCTTCCGCAAGGGCAAGACAGCCTCAGCGGCCCTCCCAGCCCCATGGCTCTCTGCTCCCCCAATGGGGAGCCAACAACCTTGCAGCACCCCCTCCTGGCACCTCTTAGCCAGTGGTGGGATTCAGCTGGTTTGCACCAGTTCAGGAGAAACGTTTGTTAACTTTCTGAGCAGTTTGGCGAAAATGTCCTTCCAACAGCCTTTTGTTTTTCCCACTATACAGGGCTAATCCTGTCAGGAAGGCAGAAAGGAAACATTCTGGTGTGCCTCTCTGTATTGTTTCTAGCCTAATCCTTATCTTTATTGCTCTGCTTAAGTGTTTTCAGAAACTGCCTCTGGGTTAAGCCTGGTTACATTGTAACAGCAGTTAATGGTTCTTGGCAGTATGCCCAGACTAGCGGGAGCCACTTCTCTGGAGTTTTTTTTTCCTTGGCTGGTACTTTTATTAGGGGCTTGACATTTTTTAAAGATTTTACACTGCTTTAGTGGTTCCTGGCACTGTCCTTTTGGGGTGTACTTCCAAAAGGCAGGATGCAAGCTTGGTACTCTGTCTGATTTTTTTACTGCCTTTCTGGGGGCATGTGATCTTTCCTTAAATCTGGATGATTTCCTTAGGATATCTTGTGAGGTGAGTGAGACCAGCTGGTATCTTTAAGTGGTGCAAATGGATCTAAGGATTGCTTCTCCTGGGTGGGAAACTCTGCTTTGTCAGTTCACTGAGCACAGGAGTCTCTTGTCTATGGGGATTCTTCAGTCATCCAGGTCATGGTTGTCCCAAAGGTGCTTTTTTCAAGAGGCAACTGGACTTTCTTGGTTTCCAGAAAGTCCAGTTGCCTCTTGAAAAAGCACCTTTGGGATAGGAGTCTCTTGCATTGCTTTGGAGTGGCCAAGGCACATGATTGCTCACTGATAGTAAGATTTAAAAAAATAGGAGGTAGAGGTGTGGATCCTCCAATTCGTTTTAGTTTTCTCTCGTGATAAGGCTTAGTAACATGGCACCAGGCTTGAAGTTTATTTAGATATCTGTGGCATGTACTAATTTTATTGTAATCCTGACAAGCTTGGGAGGCTTGAACCTGGGTCCCCTATATACTTTGTTAATTTGTCTCTTTAGCTTGGCATTTTGTAGCCCAAGTGTGCCCACCCACTTTCTGGAGAGCTTAAATGACCTCTCTGCTAAAGGGTTTCACTTTATCAGCAAGAGTTGGCTGTTGATAGTTATTGTCATGCCCGTCGGAGTCTGCGGCGGAAAATGAGCTGGAACAAAAACTGACAGCGAGTGAGAGGGCAGCTCCGTTGGCCTTAGAGGAAACTGGGGAAGGGCAGAGTCAGTCCAGGTCAGGCTGTTCGGAATTAGCAAGGCCTGCAGGCAGGGAGGAACAGAGCTCAGCCGAGGAGCAGGAACCACCCCCTTCTGATGCAAGAGCTTGGAGAGTGCAGAGGAGGCGGGATCAGCTCCGACGGAGGCCACTCACGAGGAGAGGGCTCTGCCCAGCTTCACCAGGCACACCTGGGGAATGAGATTTAAGGAGACGCTGTGGGGAGGGGCATTTGTTGGGAACAAACGCTGAGTTCCTGGAGTGTTGTGTGCCGATGTTTGAACTTGCCAAGAATCCTTGTATGTTTGTGTTATCTCTGTGCCATGCCCTGGGTCACCACAGGGGCTTTTGTGTGGTTGAATATTCTATTCTGATTGACGTTTACCATTTACCCTATCAAATGATGGTCAAAGGAAAATCCTGCGAGGAAACAATGCATTCACACCAAATATGCTCACATGCTACAACTAAACTTGAGGTCTGAATAGAGAAACATTGGTGCACTTTTGACAAGTGATGGGGTCAGTGAATCTGTTTCGGGCCCATGTTTGTGTGTTTTTACCCACAATG
>QLTV01000331.1:1665547-1710803 GCA_003457575.1 Thermophis baileyi
AAAGCCGTACTAGATTGGCAGCCCCCACGCACTCGCAAGCAACTACAAAGCTTTTTGGGCTTTGCAAACTTCTACTGGCAGTTCATCCCGTCCTTCGCCGAAGTGGCGCTGCCACTGACCGAACTGCTAAAGACTGGCCCTTCACCCACCAAGCCAAAGCCCAACCAACCAATTGGTTGGACAATGGAATGCCAAAAAGCATTCGACAGGCTGAAGCGGCTCTTCGCCCAAGACCCAATCCTGCAGCACCCCGACCCAGACCGGCAGTTCATAATCCAGTCGGATGCCAGCGATGTCGCGGTGGCGGCGGTGCTGTTACAGAAAGATGAGAAGGGCCAACTCCTGCTGTGCACATACATTTCGAAAAAACTCACGGTCACGGAAAGGAGATGGGCCATTTGGGAAAAAGAAGCATATGCCATTTGTTGGGCACTGCTTACGTGGAGACAATTCCTAGAAGGGGGCAAGATACCGTTCGAGGTATGGACAAATCATAAAAACCTCGAGGCCCTGAAAACCCCCAGAAAGCTCTCACCCAAACAGGTGCGCTGGGCGCAATACTTCAGACGATTCAAGTTCGAACTGAA
The DNA here is from genome assembly GCA_003457575.1 of Thermophis baileyi. NCBI lineage: Eukaryota > Metazoa > Chordata > Lepidosauria > Squamata > Dipsadidae > Thermophis > Thermophis baileyi. The sequence continues at coordinate 1,666,135 of QLTV01000331.1, forward strand.
GAACATCCCAGCTGGAAAAAACCTACTGGCTGATGCTTTATCCAGAAAACCAGAATATGACAGCCAAAGAGAAGAAGAATTCTACTCGGTTATTCCCCCCTCACCAGAGGAACCTCCCTCAGAGAGGGAACTAGCTGCCCCAGTCTTCACCAGGGGCCAAGCCAGATGACCGAGCGCGCGAAACCAGAACGAGTGGACCGAAAAATTGAAGGCAGCCCTGCCAAGTGACCCCTGGCTCAGCGACAACAAGGAGATCCTGACGATGAGAGAAGGATTGGCCTGGAAGGGATCCAAGCTATATGTGCCTGCCAGCCTCAGACTAGAAGTACTTCAACGAAGTCACGACTCCAAGCTGGGAGGACATTTTGGGTTCCTCAAGACCCTCCACCTAACGCGATGGCAGTTTTGGTGGCCAAAGATGAAAACCGAGGTGGAGGACTACATGAAAAGTTGCTCCACCTGCGCCACCAGAAAACATCGGCCAGGAAAACCACCTGGACTGCTGCAGCAAGTGGCGAACCCCAGCAAACCCTGGGAGGAGATAGCCATGGATTTCATAGTGGAGCTCCCGGACAGTAAAGGGAACACCGTGATTTGGACTGTGATCGATTTGTTTTCCAAGCAAGCCCATTTCGTTGCCTGCTCCGGACTTCCGTCAGCCAGACACCTAGCCAAATTGTTCCTCAAGCACATCTACCACTTACATGGAGTCCCTAAAAGAATCATCTCAGACCGAGGTGTACAGTTCGCCGCCAAGTTCTGGAGAGAATTCCTGCATGCCATTGGGTCCACGCAAGGACTCAGCTCGGCTTTTCATCCGAGTACAAATGGAGCCGCGGAACGTGTGAACGCAATGGTGGAACAATACATCCATTGCTATGTAGATTATCAGCAAGACAATTGGGCGGAGCTGCTGCCTTTTGCAGAAGTAGCGTACAATAACGCTGTCCACAGCAGCACCGGACTAACCCCTTTCCAGATCACCAGCGGCCAGGAGTTAGTACCCATGCCAGAACTGCCGACCGTAGCTCCCACTTCGATGTCCCTAGCTGAGTGGATGGAAACATTGAGGAAAGGATGGGAAAATACCAAGAAAGCACAAGCGGAAGCAGCGGAAGCTTATAAGAAGCAAGCAGACTGGCACCGATCGCTCCAACCCCCCTTCTGAGTGGGGGATAAAGTTTTCTTGTCCACTAAATACATCCGATTGAGAATGCCCAGCAAAAAGCTGGGACCAAAATTCTTGGGGCCTTTCCCCATAGTCAAAATTATCAACCCTGTCACTGTGCAGCTTGCATTGCCAAGAATATTGGGGAAAATCCACCCAGTATTCCATTGCATCTTACTAAAACCAGTGACTAGGTCCAATATCAGACCCCAAACCCAACCGCCACCTCCCCCTGTAGTAATACAAGGGAATGTTTTCATTATGAAGTGAAAAAAATCTTAGACTCCAGAATATTTAGGGGTCAATTACAATACCTAATCCATTGGAAGGGGTACCCTTTGTCCGAATCCACATGGGTAAAAAGTTGGAATGTAAAAGCTGCGAGACTAATTAAGCAATTCCATGACAAATACCAGGATAAGCCAAAGGGTCCCCCTGGGGGGGGGGTTTAAGAATGCTGAACTAACCCCCTATGCGATTTCTCTCTCTTTTGCAGGAAATGCTTTTTTCTCGAGGGGAGGCTGCCTGTCAGGCCGAAGCCATATTTTATTAGAGACTTTGGCCTGCCACACTTGATACTTTAGAATGTATGCTTGCTGTGGGAATTCGGGAGGGGATTGAGTGAGATAGAAATGTAGCCATAACAAATTCCTTTAGATTCTCAAGGTCACTCTTTGTCCAGCACCTGCTCGGAAGCTGATGGGAGTAACGAAGATGACTGGCTAATGTGATGAACTTGTGGGTGTGGGGACAAGGGGCTTGATCTTTCAACTGGGTGGAGAAACCCTTGTAGCTTTAGATTCGGGTTTCTCGCAGCCGTGCCAACATGGCTCTGTTAATAAATTGGAACTTTGAGGAATGCTTTGCCTCGGACTCTGATTTAGTTTTAGATGCTATTTGGAACCCTGACACTCGCTCCATATTCCAGAGCGGGAGCAAAGCGCCCCTGTACTTGCCTTATCTCTTGCTGGGTCTCGCGGGCACTTCTTCTGGCCCTTGTTGGTACCTCGGTCGCTCGGGGAGACACGCAACTTGCTCTCCGCCCCGAGACACTGGCCCAGCCCGGCCGCAGCCAATGCTCCGTGTCATAATGGGCTCCAGGAGGAGGAGGAGACGCCGTCTTCCCCATTGTGAAGCACGCTAAATTTAACTGTGCTGCGCAAGGCGGAGAGCAAGTCACACGTCTCCCCGAGTGACCAAGGTGCGCACAGCACCAACAAGGGCCGGAAGAAGTGCCCGTGAGATCAGGCAAGTAGAGGGGCGTTTCGCTCCTGCTCTGGAATATGGAGTGAATCTCCATCCCCTGCTGTCATCCTTACCTTCTCAAGCCAGGCGAGGAGTGACTGGGAGGGGAGGGCGAGGCCAGCCAGTGGTGGGTTCAGCCGACAGGGAGCCCCACCAGGGGGATGAAAGAGCTTCATTTATCTGGGAACCTGAAATGACTCTTGATTTAAATCATATGGTAAAAAGCACCCAAAGAAGAAGAAAGAATAACATCAGCAAAAACCCCCAAAACCAACCCTCGCCTGTTTTTGGAAATGGTTCAAGAGGGAACACACACACACACACACACGTGAGAGAGAGGGGGGGGAAAGAGAGACAGAGAGAGAGAGAGAGAAAGAGGAGGGGGGAGAGAGAGAAAGAGAGAGAGAGGGAGACAGAGAGAAAGATAGACAGAGAGAGAGAAAGAGAGGGAGAGAGAGAAAGAGAGAGGGGAAAGAGAGAGAGGGAGGGAAAGAGAGGTGGAAGAGAGAGGGAAAGAGTGAGAGAAAGAGAGTGAGAGGGTGGGAGGGAAAGAGAAAGAGTGGGGAGGTAAAGAGAGAGAGGGAGGGAAAGAGAGAGATAGTCATGTGACTGGATTGGAGTGTGACGTTAAGTTGGCCATGCCCACCCAGGTTTTGTGAATCCCAGTGTTTTCTTTTCTGTGGGAAACGGGTCCAAATGGCTCTTTGAGTGTTTAAGGTTGCAGACCCCTGTTCCAGGAGAAAAAATATGAAACCCTTCGTTTATGTGTTGACTATGGACTAACTGCGGTGTGCATAGAAAATGTTTACCCATTGCCCCTGATGAAGGACATGCTTGCACATCTAGCCAAAGGCAAAATCTTTACTAATCTGCGGGAGGCTTATTACCAGGTTTGGATCAAGGAGGGTGATGAATGGAAAACTGCATTTAACTGTCCTCTGGGATACTTTCAGTTCTGAGTGCTCCTCTTTAATCTGCAGGGAGCCCCAGCTGTGTTCATGCAACTGATCAATGAGGTGTTGCATGACTACTAGTACAAGGGGAAGTTGGTGTATTTGGATGATATTTTAATATATATTGAGATTATGGAGGAACATGTGAAGCTGGTGTGAGTGGTCCTAAAGAGACTTCGAGTGGCAAAATTGTATGCAAAGCTCTCTAAATGCGAATTTCACCAAGGTAAGATTATTACCTGGGTTACCGCATATCTCATGAGGTAATAGAGAAAAGGTGTGGACAGTATTACAGTGGGCCCCTCCCCGCACCAGGAAGCAATTACAAAGTTTCTTAGACTTTGCCAATTTTTTCCTGCAGTTCATCCCCTCGTTCACCAAAATCGTGTTACTGATCACCAACCTTTTAAAAACTAAGGGCAAAGGCAAGGCGAAGCCATGTCAACCACTTAAGTGGACTATGGAATGCCAGACAGCATTCAACAAACTCAAACGACTGTTTGCGGCAGAACCCGTGCTAAAGCACCCTGACCCAAATGCTCCTTTTGTAATTCAGGCAGATGCTAGTGATGTAGCAGTGGGAGCTGTATTATTATAAGAGAATGCCCAGGGCCTGCTATAACTCTGCATGTACACATCTAAAAAACTTACTGAAACTGAGCAGAGGTGGGCAGTATGGGAGAAGGAGGCATATGTGGTATGGTGGACTTTGCTCGCTTGGTGACATTTTCTAGAGGGAGAAAAAACAATGTTTGAGGTGTGGACTGATCATAAAAATCTAGAAGCTCTGAAAACCCCATGTAAACTATCCCCTAAGCAAGTCCGCTGGGCTCAATACTTTAACTGGTTCAATTTCACCCTGCGCTATATTCCAGGTGGAAAGAATTTTATGGTGGACGCTTTGTCCAGATTGCTTCAATACAATAGTGTTCAAACCGAAGTGATTCGAATGGTCATTCCCTCAAAGCAGCTAGCTGCTCCAGTGACCACTAGATCTCAGGAGAGAAAGCGGTCTGAGATTTCAAATGAACCATGCGAGATGCTGAAAGAAGTGCTAAAACTCGATCAGTGGCTTACTGCTCATAAGAATGACTGCATCATGAACAATGGCCTGGCCTGGGGCTAAATTGTATGTGCCCTCGAGTTTGAAGAGCATTGTTTTACTGGGCGCTCATGACTCTAAGTCTGCAGGGCATTTTGGTTTTGTAAAAACCCTGCACTTGATCAAGCAGCAGTTTTGGTAGCCTTCTTTGAAAAAGGACATTGAAAGCTATGTCGCCAGCTGTCCAGTCTGTGCAGTGGCAAAGAGGCCATCAGGGAAGTCAATGGGACTCTTGCAAAGTGTGGCCATCCCCGGGTACCATGGAAAGAGATATCAATGGACTATAGTGGAACTACCTTAGAGTGGGGGGAACACTATTATTTGGGTTATTACAGACCTTTTCTCGAAACAGGTGCATTTTGTCCTTTACCTCAAGATCTCCTCCACAAAAATGTTAGCCAAGCAACACCTGTATAAACTGCCTAGTGCTCCTGAATGCATCATCTCAGATAGGGGGTGCAGTTCATATCACAATTGTGGCGGGAATTTTTGAAGCTGTCAGGAATTGCCCAGGGCTTAAACTACTCCCATCATCCTCAAACTAACGGGGCATGTGAGAGAACTAATTCAGTCCTGAAACAGTACCTCAGGTGCTGCATTAATTACCAACAAGACAACTGGGCTGATGCCCTGCTTCTTTACTGAGGTAGCATATAACAATTCTGTGCATAGTAGCATAAGGTTTACTCCATTTAAGGTGGCTTCTTTTTGTAGCAATGCCAGAGCTGCCTCAAGAGAAACATCAAATAACCTCCTTGGCGGAGTGGATAGCGCAACTCCAAAACACTTGGCCAATAGCCCGTAAGGCACTGGAAGATGCACGTCAGGCACGTAAGAAACAAGCCGATAAAAAGCATATGAAACCAAAAGATGTTAAAGTGGGTGATAGAGTTTACTCTCCACCAAGTATCTACAATCTACCCAACAGTCTAAGAAACTGGGTCCTAAATATGTCGGACCATTCCCCATCGTTAAAATAATTAATCCAGTTACAGTACAATTGGAATTGCCTAACAGCCTTAAACGTATTCATCCCGTGTTTCATTGCAGTAAACTGCACAACTGAAAGTAAAAGTAAACTGAAAGTGTGTAAAACTGAAACCTGAAACTGTTTCTCCTCTCCACCCTGTATCTGATGCCCCGCTGGTATCAATCTTAACTGAAGGAGAGCCGCATTTTGAAATTAAGGAGATTCTAGATAACATAAAAGGAAAGCCCAATACGTAGTTGCATGAAAGCATTTCCCTCCCTCACAATCTGAGTGGGTTGATGCTAAACATGTCTGGGCACCTCCAAACCTTTAACAGAAAATACCCTGACAAAGCCCAGATGGATTAGTTGTTTTATTTGGTTTATATTGCTTTATCTATGTGTATGTTGTTTTCTTGTTTTAGGGCTAACGCCTCTGTTATGGGTGGCCAAATGTAAGGCTTGTTGCCAGCTGCCATGGAAATGGGTAGGGGGAGGGAAGCAATGGGTATTTGGGAGGGGAAGCGTGCAGGAGGTGAAACTGGAATCTCTGAGAAGCGATGGACTCAAGAGAGGCCAGCTTGGATTGTTTAACATCTTCAAGGCCAACCATCCTGGGAAAGGCATGCACGAAGGAGGAGCGATGCACCTGGACCAGAGATGTTCCTAAAACATCTTCCTGGCTGATGATTGAACTCTGGTTGCCTGGCTACTGGGGGGGAGGGCTTTGGGGTTAGTTTCAATTTGTTATAATTTGTTTCTTTGTGCATGTTTTGCTTCAGACCTTGCCTGACCTTTACTGCAATCAGTTCTTTCTTAGTAAAAGTATTTTTTCTCTGAATCTATGGAGTCAAGGGTTTTCTTTCCTAGGAATTGATCCGAGGCAACCCTGACATCAGCCAAGCAAGATTGAGTAGTTTTGGAATTTGGGCCTTCTGGTGACAAGGTTTTTCTACTATTGTGTTGGGAAACACCCAGCCAGGTTACCCACCTGGCTGGGCGTTTCCCAACACAATAGTATTGTGGTGGGCGTTACCCACCACAAGCAGCAAGGAATTAGCCCTGAATCACTGTGCAGCCACAATGATTCAAAATCCATGACTGACCCTCCCTAACCTCCATGGAGCCTCATCTGTCTGTCCCCAAGGGAAGGCAAGCAGTCTGGGGAGATTCCTGTATTAAAATCAGAATACAATAAAGTTGCTAGCTTGAACTCTACACGTGTGGATCTGGTCGTTTATCTCTGGATGGAGTGGCAGTGCCCTAGATGGACCTAGTATGCAATCTGGAAGTCCTCTTGGATTCACAGCTCCTGCTAGAAGAACAGGCAGCAGCTGTGACCAGGAGGGCCATTGCACACTTTAACTGCACCAGTTCCTGGATCGGAGGCTTTACTCACAGTTACTCCACGGTGAGCCATGGTGGCACAGTGGTTAGAGTGCAGTACTGCAGGCTACTTCTGATGACTGATGGCTGCCTGCAATTTGGCAGTTCAAATCTCACCAGGCTCAAGGTTGACTCAGCCTTCCGTCCTTTCGAGGTGGATAAAATGAGGACCCAGATTGTTGGGGGCAATAGGCTGACACTTAGAGAGGGATGTAAAACACTGTAAAGCGGTGTATGTCTAAGTGCTATTGCTATTGCTACTCATACTCTTGTGACCTCTCATCTGGATTACTACGACACATTCTACATGAGATTGCCCTTGAAGAACAGACCTTCACGTGGTGCAGAATGTGGCTGCAAAGATAATAAAGGGTGTCAGATGTTCAAAGCACGTAGCACCACTACATTGGCTGCCAGTGTGCTTCTGGGTGCAGTTCAAGGTGTTTGACACCTTTAAAGCCCTTCCTAGCTTGGGACTGGCCCACCTAAAGGATTGTCTTTTCCTAGACATTTCTACCCATCTAGTTCGGTCCAGCTGATTGAGCATGCTATGGGTTTCATCAGCCTAGGAATGTTGGCTGATGGGGACTAGGAGACATGCTGTCTCCGCTGTAGCTCCCTCCAGAGTTTGGGATGACCCAGGCCCTATTGGCCTTTCGTAAAGCCTTGAAGACATGTTCCGGAGCCCGAGTTTCTTAAGGAACCCATTCTTTGGCTATATTAACATCTCTGGCAATAGTTTTACTTGACAACCATATATATTTATTTTGTATTGCTTTAATTGTGTTATGTATTTATGAGGTACCCCACCCAGAGTCACATGTTGAGATGGATGGCTACAGAAATGAAATAAAATAAAAATAAATAAATGCAGCAATTAAGTTCATTGTTTACATCTAAGTTAAAGCTTATGCATGAAGGTTCTATTTTGTGGAAGAATATTTAGTAAGGACTGGTAAGAAACACAAAGAATTCAGCAAGAAAGCAAACAAATGCAAAGCACAATCATTATTATGTTAGGGACTGACCCCCCGACCCATTGCAGCGCTTTCTGTTTGAGTGGACTGGTAATATTTCTTGGGGGAAACTCAGACCACCTAGAACACAAATCAGTGTTGAAGAAATCAACCCAGAAAGCTCATTGCTGTGACGAAAGGCATCCCTTCCCTCCTGGGTATGAGGACTCTATTCCATCACGCATTCAGGATACTGGGAAGTACAGGTGTATTCTCCAACGGGGAACTTCACTCAGCCCAACTATCTCATCAGGTGCCAGAAGGGCAGGAACTGCTCTGTGCACCACCTTGAGTCCCTGACGGAAAGCTAAGAGTATCAATCTAACACACAAAGCCAACACTCACAGTGTCTATGCAGAAGCCAACCAGAGCATCTTATCTTCACCCTGGGCAACCAAACGCCTAACAGAAAGCAACAAGGGGCCCCTGGAGGCTGCCAGACGCAGAGCAGGAGACTCAGTCAAGAGGCAGCCTTGGAGGCCTGCAAAGGATCCCATCACGGCAGCAGGTGAAGCACTGGGGGAAATCATGCAGAAACGGGTCATGCTTATATATATTCTTGGTCTTTAATTTTTTTTTATTGTTTTAATCTATTGTTAGCCACCCAGAGTCACATTTACAGGCTGGGTGGCTACATAGGGAAGGGAAAGGGGAAAAAGGAAAGAAAGGAAAGAGTCCTCAGTGAAATGTCCATGGAGAAGACCAGCCACAGCCTACAATCTCCTCTCCTGCCAGGTCCCTGTTTTAACCTCTCATTGAAAGGATGAGGCGGTGTGAGAGTGTTTGGCCTCCGAGAAGGGGGCCACTCTCTTTTCCTTGACTCTCTTTCCTGCTTCCCTATTATTTTGGTTTCCATCATGGAAGGGATTAAAGGACTTTTGTCTCATTCGGAAATCCTCTAAGACAGCCAGGAAACCTCTCCCTCGCTCTGGAAGCCAAGCGTCCCCTGGGAACAAACCACTAGGTGGTCCCCCCCCACCTGCAGGACCCTCCCTGGGGATACCCGGGGCCCCTGCCGAGGTGGGGGAGGGCAGCCGTTCACAGGCAGGACACGTCTCTTCAGTGAGCCTACCCCAGGCAGCTTTTCTCTCTTCTTTGTGCGGTATGAGCTACAGGAGAAGCTGGCAAGCGGCAAGGAAAGCCACATCCTGCCAGAGCACCAATGCCCAGCACTGCCATGACAACAGGGCCAGTGCCAGCGGAGCCGTCAGCTGCTCCTTCCTGAGCAGCACCTCCAGCTGCCAGTTCCCAGCCCTGGAAGAACCCTTCCCCTCCCACCCCACAGCAGATGAGCCTCCTCCCCTCGGAAGGAGCATCTGGGCCTCTTTTGGGCACCCTGGGAAGAGGGGGCCTGGCTCAACTCTCCAAGGAAACATGGGTGGTAGGGCTTCAAATAAGTCTTGGGGGGAAATGGCAGCGAACAGGCATGCTGGGGGAGGGGGATTACATTGTGAACAAGGACTCCTCTGTTCTCCTTGGCATCCCATGAAGATGAAAGGAGGCAGCTGGTATTCATCTTCCACCACCAGTGCTCAGATGACCTTCTGCCGATTGGCAGAGAGACTGAGACCAAGGATTTTGGGGAAATGCCAAAGACTAGGCTGAGCCAGGGCAGCCTAGTCTTTGCACTAGGCTGCCCTGGCTCAGAGGGGAGTTAGATCATCCCAAGGGAAGCCCCCACCCCAAAAGATTTTGGCTGCAACCACCGTCACATGCCTGGTCTCCCAGCTCTGCAAGCATTTCCTCCTGCTGCTCAAAGGCAGGCTTCCCTGCACACTCATCAAGATGCGTACACAGACTCACACACTCACACCCTCCCCCACTGCTACGCTGGAGCAGCTCTGCCAACCTGAGAGGACTGCAGGCAAGGAAGTCTGCAGTGGGGTTAGATCCAGTTTGGCTTAAATCTACAGCATTAAATACTGCCAAGAGCTCAGGATGCCCATGGGACAAAGGGGGCCAGAATCCCAGAGTGGGGCTGTCTCTGCTGCATCGAGGAAGGCCATGGGGGGAGGCTGGGGACTCCGGAACTGATATAAGCCATTCTGCCCAGGAAGAAGGGGAGGCGGGGAGGAGGGCACATCTGTCCCTGCCTGCCCCATGGAATTGCCGCAGAGCTGGTTTGAAAGTGGCCCTTCAGATGACGAGACCCCCTTTCAGACTCAAATTTCCAGGCTCATCCATGAGCTGTACAATTGCCACAGAAGAGACATGGCCGTTTCCTAAAATCTTCCAGGTGGGAACACACCCGGGGGCTGCACTTTCCTCCCCCGCCTGAGCAGCAACCCAAGGGCAGGCGCTCTCCCTGCTGGCCAAGCGGCCCCTCAAGTGGCCCCTCCAGGACGACCGACTCATGCCAAGGGCAGGATGGGGCTTCGAAGCTTGCCAAGGGCGCACGGAGCAGGCCAGGCTGAGCCTCTGCCCACAAAGAGCCAAACCAGCCCTTTTAAAGCTCTCGGGAGCCTTCATGCCGGCTAAAGGAGCAGAGCCACCCCAGAGACAACCTGGCCGATTCCACCACTAGCCTTCTAGCAAGCAGAAATGGGAAGTTCCTTCCACAAACAGGTGCTTCCTTTGGCTTGATTCAGCGGTTTAAATGTCTAAAAAAGTGTAGAGCACCCACATATTCCCACTCATGCCTCAGTTTCCCTTTGCAAGCAGACACCCTCAAGTCACCCAGTCGCTTCCTCCAGTCATACCCACTTTGGGCTCAGCAAACATCCAGAGCTTCCCATGCAGCAAACGAAGGAATGAACAAAGGCTCTTGGGGAGCCCTAGGAATCCAAGGCCACAAAGACGGTTCTCCCTGAGAAGTCCAAGCGCCCTTGGGGACATCAGCCCTTGCAAGAGACCAACTTCTGGCAATCACAGCAGAGGACGAGTTAACAAGGGGCAAAGGCCCACCAATCGATACCAACAAGCGCACAATCCAAGAACGGCAGCGGTTTCTGATCACGACACTGCCAAGAACCGGCAGCAGCAGGTTTATTTCAACCAAAGTTAACATCAAGTGGAAAGATCTGAGTCGTTAGAAAGCATCACCTTAAGAAGCTCCTTCCAAGAGCCAGAAGGAATGGCAGGGGGAAAGTGGGGGGAAAGAACCCCAGAAAATCATGGCTTGGGGACCACACAGACATGGCGATCTTGTTTTCTTGGCAGCATCACAGAAGGGAGAGGAACTAAATTTCACATTTCACTCTGTCAAAACTAAATGGACATATAATTACCAGTAACAGCACACAAAGGAGTTGTCTCCTCTGAGAGAAAAAAACTAAAGAGAAGATTTCAGGAAGGGTGGAAATAGGTCCGCATATTATTACCTCCATGTCTGCGCGAAAGCCGGGCCCTATCCAGAGGAATCCCTGGTTGGATCCCAAGTCCAGAGAGGCCCTTCCCTCTCTGGGAAGCTCGCCAGGAGGAACCAGCTCTCCAAAGCTCGCTTTCTTTTCCCAGTGAGAAAGAATTCCTTCATTCAGGCTCCAAGGCTGCCCACTGCCCAACTCTGGCCGACTCCCAGAAAGTTAAACAGGGAATAGCGATCAATGAAAGTGACAGTAAAAACGGCTACGCTGGGGGGCACAAAACTAAACAAAAACGGGGGTCACACAAATTCATTTTATTGATTCGGGGGCCAAAGGAAGGGAAATTTCAAAAACACTGCAGTAGATTAGTCAGAGTCAGGCAAAAGGAGTTCAGAAATCTCTGCATTCCTGGGCCAGAGGAACTTCGACAGTCATGGCCAGGATGAAGCAGCCCCAGAAGATGCTTTGCGGGATGAACAATAAAACGGCAGAGAAACTCCACTTACCTCGTCAGAGTCATCAGACAAAGTCTTCAATAAGATTGGGAATAAGCTGTCCGTGTGCCGGAACATCTGAAAAGCAGAGAAACCTTCAAGGAGACAAGTCAAAAAGCATCATGGACTGTTTTATTTATTTCTATACCATATTCCGAATGCCCATCTCCCTCACAGAGCGACACTGTCCCTGCCTTGTGTTGCTCCACCTGGGGCCCGTCCCCCACTCCCCTTGCGTGTGGAGGGATAACGCCTCGCAACCACCATGGCCTACAATCTCAAGAATTTACAGCATGGTCATGCTACCAAAATTGTTAGAGTTATGCTTGCAGAAAATCAGGAATAAAACAAAAACTTTAAAAATAATGAAGATGGTGTCAGACATCTGAGCGGTCTAACAGACTGTTTTAATTTTGGTAAAATTGTGAAACCAAAGAGGACCTTGAGGCTGTGGGGCCCAACTTCTTGTTCAACAAAGGAGAGGCCACGGCTTCCCTTGGTCATTGCTCTTCCCCATTCTTCCCCATAGGAGACCTTTTTTAAAACCTTTGAATCCACCTTTTGCAATTTAAACCCACCATTCTGCACCCCACAGCCTTGAATGAAAGAAAACAGCCCTTGATCAGCCTCTTTCCTCTTTGGGGAATTAAAGTGCTGCTATATTTCCAATTCTCTGACAACCTTTGAGGCAGCTCTCATCAAGCAAGAGGCATGGCAGGGACTTCGGGAATGCCCTTCATTGTGGGTCTAGGACAACTCGCCACAGGACAAGAGTTACAATAATATCGAAGAAATGGTGGAATAGAATCATTAAAGAAAGGATGCAAAAGGAGGGGCAAAATAAAACGTGAATGAGAATAATTAAATTGTTGAATTGTCCTCTGGCAAGTTGTCCCGCGCCCTATGAAATGTTTTTCGAACCAGCTGTCTATTTGTTCATCATGGCACCAACCCATTCTTAACCAGCACGCTCATCAGTGTCCCCTGGGGCATTTGATCTGTCAATGGAACAGATCAGTCTTCTTGATCTTCTCTAAAGTTTGGATCAGTCCTTGTGAGGTGTGACCCATCCTTGTAGAAAATTCCAATCATGGTCCCAGCAGTCAATTCACTTCCGTGGACAGCACTTGAAAACGCAATTGTTCAGTTACAGTGTTCTCCTTTACTTCCTGGTTCTCTTCCACAGGCAGATCAGATGGATGAAAACAGCTCCTGGGTCCTCAGGATCTGGCGCATCCTTCCTATGTCTTCCAAGTGCCTGATGATGGAGCTTCACTTTCTTAGAAGAACCTTTTGTCTCTATAATATTTCTCCTTACTCCCTGGAGCCTATCCTCAAATATATTATCTCAAATATATTAGCTTTTCTTATTCTTGGCCGGATAGGCCAGAAAGCTGAACACAGAATACTCAAAAAAAGTCAGCCCAGCTTCTAAAAAGACCTGAAGGTTTTACCAGAAACACATTAGAGACATCACGTTTTGGCAGGCAGACAGAATTATCATTGGGCTTAGTGATTTATTTATTTAATTCATCATATCTATAGAGATTTCCATCTCACAAACAAGCCATGAAAAGGAACAACATTAAAATATTGCACAATAAAAAACATCAAAGGACTAGGGGAGAGCAGATTCATAGTTATAGATAATGCGATCACCTCACTAATTCACCATTTCCTTGAGATCCCCACCTCTGTTTTAAGGGGTTTCAGGAAGGATATCAAAGATGGGCCAATCTCACTTTGAGGGGAAGGATGCTCCAGATTTCTTGGAAATGGTTGTGTCACAAGTCACCAGCAATAATTCTTTGTCTTCCCGTAGGGCACAACTGTGCCCCCTTTACCCTCCAGGGTCTCACTGTTCTATTTGGTTCATTGTAGTGAGTACAAAACACACACAAAAAACCACACATACCCGTTTTCCTTTCCTAAGGGGTTAGAGCTCATTTTTCCAAGGGTCTGAACATCCAGAATCTCCCTCTCCTGCCTGGTTATGACCATCGCCCATGAAGCCCTCTTCTTGGAAGATCTTCTGATGGAGAACGGATTCCAGTGTTAGATGCTTCCGCTTCAGAGAACTTGGAAGGTGCTTCAATCCAGACAGGCTGAATGGTAAATGATCATTAAATGGGAAGCGTCTTTATGGCAGCCATGCCCAGAACTTTGGTGCACAAAGCAGCAGCTACAAGAGGCTCCGTTGTGTTTTAGTGACTGGCCTTCCCTTGCACCCGGTTCTTGGTTTCAAGCAGAGACACAGCTTCTCATGTAGCAAGCAACCAGTGGCGGACATGCTGCTTTGTATGCACCAAACGTAATGAATTTATCACATGGGTAAATGAAGAACGCTTCTTATTTCTGAGTAACATCTATGGAAGCATCAAGAAATAATTTGCTCGGTTCAGGTGACATTAGATTTGCTATTTAAATGGCTCCTTTCCAATCTAAACAAAGGTCAGTAGCAATAAAACCCGTTTCTCAAGACCAGGTTGGATCTGAAGGCCCACCTTGCATGGTGTCTTGATGTACAGGTGGTACAGCCACTTCAAGACTGCAATCCGCGTCATCATCCCAGTAGTTGAATCATGAAGGTGGCAATCCAGGACCTGCACAATTCCATCAAGGTTCAGGGTCACACAACTTCTCTCCATGCTGCAGATAAAAGCAGGAGCAAGAGATTGGTCTAGTGGTTAAGGCATCAGGCTAGAAATCAGCAGACTCTGAGTTCTAATCCCACCTTAGGCACGAAAGCCAGCTGAGGGACTTTGGGCCGGTCACTCTCTCTCAGCTCAACCCATCTCACAGGGTTAGGCACAACTGGCAAAAACGGAGATCGGCAGAAGAAATCCATGAGGCTGCCCAAAAGCTCAGCAGAGCCGCAGGAGAGCCATCGCAAGGGAGCTCCTTCCTCAGAGGCCCTTCGGTGGCTGAGGGCTCAAAGCTCCCATATGCCTACTGACCAGCCTCTTTCCCCTTCAGAGTTAGAAAAACCGCACATGTGGGGAATTAAACCCTGCGACTGGATTCTGCTCCCGGTTTGGGTTTGCTAATTTCCCTTCTGGGTGGAGGGAAACACAGGGCTGCTAGGAACCGGATGACAGTGCTGGGAACAGCGGCCCCTCCAAACAGCCCAAAAAAGTGATCCGCTCACACACACCCACCCATACCTCCTGGCACAGGCCTCCTCCTCCTCCAGACCCCAATCGCCACTTTCAAAACAAGGGAGTAACTGACCTGGCAGGCACGAAGATGTTGGTGCTACTGAAATCCGACTCACTGGAGACATCCAGGCAGCCTAAAGGAAGAGAGTGCAGCTGAGCTTCACCCTTCCCCAAAATCGACCGGGAAAGAAGCTGGGGGGGCAAACTCCTTTCTTCCCAGGCCCAGCTATGGCTCATCTACTCACGGCACGGCTGGCTCTGCCTGCCAGAGGAGCGAAAAGCAAAACCATCACCCCCCATCGCTGCCTCATCAGCAAGGCACAAGCTCTCTGCAGAGCTCGCCACAGCCAGGCCCATGGAGGACGCCTGAAGGGTTCGAGGTCAGGCAGCTCTGGCACAGGGAACGTAACAAGCAGCAGCTCTCCCTCTGCCCCAGGCGTGGCTCCTCTGAGAGGGCGACATGCATCTTCTGGGGAGAACCCCCCCCTGCACCGAGCAAACCCTCCCTGCGTGGGACTCTCCAGCTGATCTTCTAGGGCCCTTTCTAGCTTCTAGGGAGAGCCAGCTGGGAAGTGCCTGGCCACTGCTGCCCAGAGCCTCCACTCCCAGGCCTTCAGGCCAGCACTTTCCCAACTAGGGGCCCGTGGCCTCGGCAGCCACACTCCAGCCCCTCTGCAGCTTCCAGGCCACCTGCTGGCTCTGCAGCAACTCAAGCAAAAGGTTACGAAGCAAAAGGACCATTAAAGCCGAGCTGGCAACTGTCCCAAATAAATAAGCAACTCAGTGCAGGTTGAATGACTTCTTAATCCATTATCTGAGAGATGGCGAGAAAGTAGGGGAACCAAAAGGGACCCGCAATTCAAAGCAACAACCAAACTGGAGAAAGCAACTTCACAATGGCAAACGAAACTCCCATTACCTATAAATCCAGGAGGGGTGACCCTTCGCAATACTCCTTTCACGTCTGCAGCATCGGTTGCAGTTCTCGACTCTGTGATCGATCGAGGAAGAGCCGGCCACTCTGGGCAGCAGCAAGCGCCTGCCCGGGCGGTTTTAAGGGAAGGGATCCAGGGAAAACCAAAGCCACTCCAGAGCCCTAAACTGGTTAAGGGGAACCCCATTGCCTGGCTGAAGAAGGTGGAAGTGGACACCAGGCTCAGTCCCGGCTGGCTTAGCAATTTGCCCTTCATGCTCTTAAATTGAGACCCAGAGGCCCAAACAAAGTCCTCTTAGTCCCGAGAAGATGGAGATGCTGCTACTGCCTCAGGTACAGCAAGAAACTCTTGGCTATTCCAGGGTTTGGAAAACAGGACTCACCACTCGGGGGCTGCTCTGCCTTGGGGCCAGCCTCTTCTTGGCCAACCTCTCTTTGGGGGGCTGGCAGGGGCTCCCTGCCCTCGTCTGCTTCATCATCTTCTGGGGTCACCAACTTCATCAAGCTTTGATTGCATACGGCGGCCACCTCCTTAATATCTGTATTTCACTGATCAAAGGAGATTTTCCAACAAAGACCAGGAGAATCCCCCCAGGAGACCCCCAAACTGGGGAGCCTCAGACCCTCAGGTGGGGAGGTTGGGATCAGAAGGAGCTCCTCCTGCCTGGCCCCAGTGCTCAGAAGGGCTCCTGGGACTTTGCAACTGATTTCCAGCTCTGGAAAACGCAGGCTGGGACGCTAGACGGAGGGCAACCCAGGTTCTCTGTCTCCTTCCTACACGGCTACGCACCCCTTCTGCTCCCTCTCACCGTCTGCCTTGTGAGGGCTACCAAGAAGACAGGGCCCAACCAAAGCTCCTGCAAGGGCAGCATGGCTGCACTTCCTCGCTAGACGGGGCCCTAAAGAGCCCCACCCATTCGTCTGGAGAAGGTCCCTGGCGAGCAAGAGAGGGTTTTGGGGAACGACACCCCTGTGTGGTTACTAGAGGACCGAAGAGCCTCCTCTTTTGGGACTGTGTGCAAGAGGAGGGAGGCCCATTTGGCTTCTTGATTTGTAGCACTAATTCTGCCGCCACCAATAATTTAAGTTTATATTGTGTAATGTCAAAGTTTACTTTGACGTAACCACTGAAGCAGTGAGAGCTCTCTCTCTCACACACACACACACACACACTCACTTGCTTTTCAAACAAACCGAGTTGTGAGCTTGCTCTCTCGCCCAGGAGCCACGGCCTCCCCTCTTCGGCTGAAATCCACCCAGTGTCAACTTGCAAAGATTTCAAGTTGCCATGTAAAGAGGGGGGGGGGAGAGAAGCTGGAGGAGGGCTGACTGCCCTAACTGAAACTGCATTCCACAAATGTTTCTTTTACTAATTGTGTCCTAGGCTACCGGAGTCAGAAGGAGGGGTGTGGGGTTCACAACCCGCCAACGTGATTAATTGGGGAATGTGATTTATGACATGTCCAATGAGAAAGGGGAAACAGGGTCATGAGGGCGTGCAGCCTGCGTGAACTCAGTTCTGGCTGCAACGGAGTATTGCCGAGAACCCCCAAGGATTCTGTGGGGCTAGAAGAGCAGCAGCCTCCCACGGGAAGCCCACCCCCTGCAAGGCAAGAGGTGCAGCAGAGCAGATACTCTTCTTGCGGTCATCATAGGACAGGCAG
Source organism: Thermophis baileyi (assembly GCA_003457575.1). Taxonomy (NCBI): domain Eukaryota; kingdom Metazoa; phylum Chordata; class Lepidosauria; order Squamata; family Dipsadidae; genus Thermophis; species Thermophis baileyi. Next base: position 1,683,526 of record QLTV01000331.1, read on the forward strand.
GGCAGGACGGCCGTCAAGATCCCAGAAGAATAGGGAAGCATCACCCGGCCGGCCAGCTGGATGAATTCCCGCATCCAACACATGGCAGTCAGCTGGATGAGATCATCTGTGGGAAAAGGAGTGCGCACAGTGAAAGCTCAGCTGCTGCTTCTACCCCAGGTGCCACCCCACCCTCTGCCCTCATCTCCCAGAAAGAGAAAAAATGCCAAATGAGTCTCAAGCTAAAGGAAGTAGGACACACGATGTGCTTGATGGGAGGGTCTTAGAAGATACAGGAACTCTTACCAGCTGCTTCAATCAGCGACCATTTGAAGTTGCGACAGTGCTGAAGAAATAACTTTATGACCAAAGCCCTCATTTACCCCCTGCAGTGTGTGTGAATGATCACACTTACAGCCAATACGCCTTGCCCTGTGCCTGACCTGTTGGTTCCCCCCCCCCCGCGCCCTGCTTTGCACAGCAGAGAGATACGAGAGGAAGGAAGGCCAAGAGAATAAGCAGGGATACCACTAAGAATAGCCCCAGAGCGAGATGGGAGGCAAATAAATGTAACAAACAACAATAACAATACTACTACACCGGGCTATTTGCAGAATGGCCTCATAGCTGATGGTGCCAATACATTGCTTTTGATGTGTATTTCCCAAGGTGCACCTGCTTAGTCTCCTGTAATCCTTCCTGGCCAAAGAATGTAAACACAAACCTGACTTCCTCTCTTGCTCATTATGCCAACTCTGCCATGTCTCAGGCCTAAGAGCCTGAATTCCCCATAACACAAATGCTGAGAGGGGTCAGCCGGCCGAGGGTGGTTGGGCCGGGTCCTTGGGAAGCTAGAAAGAAGCTACCACGTTGGAAAGATGCTGCTGTGCCCTGTTGAGCCTGGAGCACGTAGACTTGGTGCACTTTGTGGCTCATCTCTGTGTTTGCAAAGCATCGGGTTCAGAGATGGACCGGACGCTTAGCAAGGGAAAGCATGGGATGCACACCGGGGAGCAACGCAGGCGTACCGGAGGCCTGGCAGTGAATGACCAGGATGTTGGCCATCTCAGCGAATTTGACGTTGGCAGGGGTCTTCTTGATCTCTTTGAGAAATTCTCCCAGTGCCACTTCACACCTGGAGGACAAGGCCAGGAATGAAAAGAGCACAGAACGAAGCTGAAGCTTAGGATTATAAGAAGCACATTTCCAGGAAAGATAGCAATCGGCCAAAACTCCTGACACAAAACTTACTCCCTGCAGACTGTGGGGTTTTCTTCTGCACTTTGGAAGGAAAGGGCTCAGGGGCTCAGGAAACATCCATGCTGCCCTCCCACCCACAGCCAGGGGGCAGCCAGCTGCTCTGTGGGGTTGCCTGTAGGTTGACTTGGGGTAACAGGAAGTGTTGCCCACTTCCGACTGCGCTGCTGGAAGGATTCGGACAATGGCAGCTGACCTGCTGCTTGTGCAGCCTGATGCCTCCCTCTGCCTCAGAGCGACCCCTGATCTCAGGCACCTTTTAAAGGCTCAGAGAGCTTCGCATCCCCCTCCCCTCGTGTTTAGGCTGGCAGCTCAGTTGCCAGACACACATTCCCAGATCCAGGAGTGTCCTCACATTTTACGGATCTCTTTGCTGTTATCGCCTAGGATCTGGAAGAGTCCATCTAGAATCTCTGGCAGGTAATCTAGAAGATTAATGTCAGGAACAGATTCCAGCACCAAAATCTAGCACACAAGGGAGCAAAACCACAGAGTTAGAGCTGCATTCTGCAGTGGCACAGCCAGCAAGAGGAATGTGGATCCCGGCCACATCACAGGAAAGGGACACGGGGTGTGGACCGGACCAATCTGGGGTCAGTCCTCACCTAGCCAGAGAGCTCCTTGGCTGACTCTGAACCAGCTATCTTCCCTCTCAGCAGGGCTGCTGCCGTGGGGAGATGTCAAGTTCCCACAAGAATTCAAGAATCCATTCAGGGGCTGCCATCTCAGCTGGACTTTGGAAGCAGCAAATGGGTCCCACCCACATAAGCCATAATGTACGTAAATTGTTTGGTTTACCAACACAGCTGGACTTAGCCACTGTGGTCGTAACCCATGGCTCATTGCTTAATGTTCCCTATGAACATCTATAACGCTTTTCTCTGTTTGCTGGAGAAATCAGGACTAAAAGCAAAATGGGGTCAGCCTTGAAGTCTCCCGTCCTTGAAAAAAGCGATCTGTGGTCACTCTGGAGGTTGCTGACAACTCAGACCATGAAGCCAACCACAAAAGTACTCCAAGGCTAGCATGATTGAAGCCCGTGAGATTTCAGAGAAGATGCTGGCTTGTTCCAAATGGAGCTAAGGAGAAACAAGACCCCACTTCCAGAGCCGCCTCAGGGTAACAAAAGCCGAGCAGAGTGACTACGCACACCTGCCGCTCACCCAGGAGATGATGAACTGCCGGGCATACTGGTTGTTGGAGTAAATCCGCTCTCGCAGCAGCGGGATGAAACTCACCAGGTCAAAGCAGCTGCTCTCGGTCACGATGTCCTGCCAAGGCAGAGAGGAGAGAGGAAGAGGAGGCCGCCCTCACCCGCCCGGAGGAGCCCATCCCTGCAGCCAGTCATGGATCCTCCCCATGGCAGGCAAGCTGCAAGGCCCTCGGGGTCCTTTGTGGAGCCCCAGATCTCTCCCTATTTCCCTAAACTGGTTGCCTCACCAGGAGGGTTTTCAGTTTAAACTACTGGAGCGAAAAGGTTCTTGTCTAAGGGTTTCTCCTACAAGACTTGGCAAAACAACTTCAACAATTGTGTTGTTTTGCTCTTTTTTTATTTTCTCTTCTATTTATTTAAATAATGAAAGGCAAGAAACTTTTTAAAAGCCCCATGAGATTTAAAAAGTTTTAAATGCTTCTTTTTGTAAGATTTCTATAAAACTGGGAAAACTTTTGTCATTGTCTGAACCAGATTGTGGTCACACTATTACTGTACTACAAAATGCCTTGCTTCACTTGTCACACAGTACTGTTCTAATACATTATATTCTGCATTTCATGCTACATTTATTCTTTTAACAAATCTGCTTTTATTTTTCAAATGCCTGTACACTCCTGATCTCTTTACAGATTTTACTCTTTCAAGCCTCAGCCTGTCTTGATTTAAATCAGATGCCCTAAAAAGGGAGGACCTTCCCCTGTTCTGACTACTCAAGAGGATACGTGGCCTTTCGTGGCGCAGTGTGCAGCTGTGGCCTGTCCACAGACCAGGGGCAGAGCGCCTCACCTGCGCCAGCTCAGCTCCACTGCCAGTAGGGAGCCAGGAAAGGCACACCCAGCCGTGGCAACTCCTGCTGCTCCTACGTACCCACAGTAAGGCCGGGTTGCCTTTCCAGCCCTGGGCAGATGGAAGGGGAGGGGACAGACACTTGCTTTTAAAACATTCAGCTAACATGGGGCAGTTGCAGGCAGCTCCGGGGAATGGCACTCACGCCATGCCACCGGCCCATCTTTCCCTGGTTAGTGAAGCCAGGGAATGTCTCAAGATGCCAGAGAAGCAAGTGATGTCCCAGAGGTGGGAAGCGGGGGAGGGGACGGCTCGGAAAGGACCAGGCACACATGCAAGACACGAGCCCTCAACGGTCCCAACACTGGACCTTTCCCTACATCGTTTCTGCGTAGGCTGAAAGCCAAGAGGGAAAATACGTTCAGAAAATCCCACCTTCTAGTTCAGAGCTGTCCCCCCAAATCTCAGCTGTTTCCCCTCTTCAGGCCTTCCCTCCAGTCACCCCCCATTTCGATGGACAAGAAGTACCTTCAGAAGGCGATCCAGAAGCTCAGAGCCGCTTTTGACATTTGGGTCAGGATCTGCAGAAAGCTGGGAAGGACAAAAGACCAGAGGAGGAGCCTGCAGGACATGCAGAACCTCCCGCTGCTCCCAAGATCCAGGTTGTGCTGCAGCTTCCCCCTTGCTACATATGGAAGCCTTTGCCCTCGTGCCCCATCCATCTTCAGAGGGCCTGGAAGGGAGCCTGGATGGGGTGGAACCCAGGACAGATCCCACCCCATGGGACACCAATCGTTGAGGCAGCCTCCAGTGCCCTGTGCTGCTGTGTGCAAATGCTCTGGCGCCTGGCCTGGCCTGGATCAGGGCGGCTGTTTCAGAGGCCAGAACTCATCCTGGGGAGCCCCAAGGACATGAATGGTCCCCCTCCCCTTTTCCAGATTGCTGGGGGACCCCTCCCCTCCAGGAACTGTTTTCCACCTTCAGGCTCTGCTCATCAGCGGTTACCTTGCTGAGGCCATCAAAGAGCACGTTGAAGTGGGGGACAATGGCGCCCCGGGCCACCTTCACAATGTTGTACAGGGCCTCACAGGCATAATAGCGCAACCGGCTGTCAGCATCTCCAAAGCACGTCAGCACCGGCTCGATGAGCTCCTTCAGGTACAGACCAGAATCCTGGCAACCGAGCCACAATGGAGAACATCAGGACTGGACTAGCAAGGTCTCCCCTCCTTGGGCATGGCAATGGGAGACAATCGCCATCTCTTTGTTCTTGGGTCACCCAATGCCAACTTGGTAGCCATCAAAGCTCATGGGTCCTGTTACTTTAAGATGCGATGCCTCACCTCCTTTGCTCTAAGCTAAAGAGCCCCCTCCCCCCAATAACTGTGGCCTGCAGGGCATTCTTGACTGCTTGTCGAGGTGGCGCAGTGGTTAGAGTGCAGCACTGCAGGCTACTTCAGCTGACTGCTAGCTGCAGTTCGGCAGTTCAAATCTCACCGGCTCAAGGTTGACTCAGCCTTCCATCCTTCCGAGGTAGGTAAAATGAGGACCCAGATTGGTGGGGGCAATATGCTGACTCTGTAAACCGCTTAGAGAGGGCTGTAAAGCACTGTAAAGCGGTATATAAGTCTAAGTGCTATTGCTATTGTTATCTTTTCAGCCTCCTTTCCAACTCCATGACCTGGGACTGCTGAGCCTGGAACTTGACCCAAGATGCCACTCACTAAAAGGGATGCTCCGACCAAAAAAGGGACTCTCCCCTCACAGAGGAGCTCGCTGCTGAGACTTCCCATGAAATGAGTGGGGGAAAGGAGCAGCTAAGTCCTGCTTTTGGTCTGCTCCTCTTCTGAACTGCTGCTGTCCTACTGAGTGTCTCTGAATCCCCCCCCCATCCCAATTGCTGATGGAGATCCCAAGAAGAAAGCAGCTTGATTCAGCAAAAAACAATGACTCAGAATCTCCTTCTGACAGCAATTTCTTAGTTTATCCGAGCTTAGCTTAAGGTCAGCTTGTAAACATGAACCAATAGCTCACTTTTTACTTTTTCTGCTACATTTCTAATTCTCAGTAAATTCTTCCCTCAGAAAGGACATGAGAAAAACCTAATTTGTAGTATGGGCTTTTGCACCCCTGTCCTAATCCTTGCTCTGTCTTCCCCTTTACATCTACATGAAGCCGCTGAGTGAGCTCATCTGTCCCACTTGTACATCCCCATCCTGGATGCTGAGGTGATGCTGTGGATGCTTTTTCACAATGCCTGGAGGCTGTGGATGTCTGGATGGAGAGAAAAAAAGGCTTGAGCTGAGCCATGGGAAGACAGAGCGGCTGTGGGCGAGAGGCTCTTCTCTATCCAGGGGTTTGCATGGGGCGGCACTGTCCCAGACGGCCCTGGTGCATAACCTGCAGATCCCCCTGGACTCACGACTCCTGCTTAAGGAGCAGGTGGCAGGCGTGGCTAGGAGGGCCTTTGCTCAATTTTGTGTTGTGCACCAGTTGTGATCTTTCCTAGACAGAGCAGCTCTTCTCTCATGCCCTACTCATCTCCTGTAGGAACTATGTCAATGCACTCTACATGCAGCTACCCTTGAAGAGTATCTGGAAGCTGTACCTGATGCAGAATGCGGTGGTACAGACAATTCTGGCCACCCCTAGGATTGTGCAGGTAACACATCTGTTGCATGAGCTGCGTTGGGTGCCAGATTGCTTCCAGGTCCAATTCAAGGTGTAAGTTATCACCTTCAAAGCCCTTCATGGTATGTGACCAGGATACCCGAGGAACCATCTTGCCCCAACTACATTGACTGGTCCCCCCGATCAAGCAGGAAAGGCAGGTTATGGACTCATCAGCTAAAAAATGTCAGCTGGTGGGGCCTAGAAAGAAGCCTTCTCCATTGCTGTGGAACATCCTGCCCCTGAGGTAAGGTTGGGCCCTACTCTGCTAGCCTCCCCGAAGAATGCTGAAACCTGGCTCTGGCCACTGGCACGGGGATCCAAGAGCGGATGGCAACACTGGGGTGGGTGGGGATGCTGGCTGGAGGGCACACTCTCCCCCTTTTAACTGTGACTTTTGTAGGGATTTTTAAGGGGGGTTGGCTTGTAAACCACTCATAGACTGTGAACTGGGTAGTGTATAGACGTCATTAATAAATAAATAAGAATTGTGGACTGAAATCAAAGGGCCCAGAAGTTTGCAAAACCATGGTTCAGTCTGAAGACCAGACGAGCCCAGACAAACTAATGTAGACAAATGTCAACCTCATTCCAACCGCCATGCCCAGCCTTTCCTAAGGGCAAATATAGCACTTCCCAAATACCACAAGACAACATTCTCTGACTGACAGGACCTGCAGCATGCTGGATTCAGTAGTATGGGTAGAAACCACCAAGGAGAAGTTGTCCTGGAAATAACCTGGCCCTGTAGCATGAAGAGCTTTAGAGGTAACAACCAACACCGTGAACTGCACCAGAAGCAGAGTGAAGGCCAACACAGCTTGCCAAGCCGAGGTGTGACATGTGCACATAAAGGTGCATTTATGACTGCCTATGCCACTGCATTCTGGAGCAGCCCTACATAGAGTGTATTGCAGTAACCCAGAGAGAAGGTGACCAAGGCATGAATTATGAACAAGGCCTCCTAATGCAGGACAGGGTGCAATTGGCAACAAGACAAATCTGTGCAAAAGCTCTTCTGCCATGGCTGCCACCTGAACAGGAGTTACAGGTCAAAGGGACGTTCAAATTGAGAACCAGTTCTGTTCATAGTAGTGCAGCCCATCCTTTGTCACCAAGTGGCTTATGCAGACATAACCACAGTAGAGAAATACTAATAAAAGAGATGGAAAACCCTTGGCTGGAGGAGATGCTAAAACCCAAAGTCCTCAGTAGTGTTATGGTTGTGCTCACACCTATTCTGTGCCACTCAGCTCTCCACAGCCTTCAGACATCAAAACAGAACTTCTACTGCATCACTTTGTCAGACAGGGCACACAGGTGACATCTTACCCACCGGTTTCATATAGATGTTAAAACAGGCATGGGAAGGACACCAAGCACTGAGGCGCCTCCAAAAGCAGAGGCTGTGATTTATCTCTCCCCACCCATTAATACCAACTAGAACTGATCCCAGAGGAAAGAGGAGAACCCTCCAGAAGTCCTCAAGTCAGTCCAGATATCATGATCAGTGGTTTCAGAGGCCAATGAGAAGTCACGGAGAGCAAAGATGACCATCTTCATCCTGCTCCCATAAGTATGACCAATGTTTGTAATCCTATATGAAGGCCAATAATAACAGACTAATAATCCATTTTCTCAGAGTTCTCTGAAGCTGTAGCATGACCACTTTCTCAACAATTTTCTCTCGAAAGGAGGTTGGACACAGGACAAAAGTTGCCTAACAAGGTTGGGACCTGCAATGGCTTGCTGAGGGAAGAACTACTCTCCTTTTTCTCAAATAAGAATTCATCACTGCCTCAGGGCCCAATCTCATGTCTCCCCCAAGAAAATCTTGGCTACTCAGGAAGGACATGAGACAAACATTCAGATGGCTGAGCTTACAATTCTGAGAACTTGTCCACTTCCTCAGTACTAACAATTTCAAACTCCTCCCAAAGTAACCAAGCTTTGGGTAGATGGGACCTCCCTCATAGCTCCAACTTAGCGCAGACTTGAGCAACTTAATCCAACATATGCCTCAAAGCAGGACTGTAAGCAGACTTCTTCTACCTTTAGCTTTACTTTAACTGGCCCTGTGGTGCAGACGGAACAATTTTGAACTGAACACACTCAAAACTGTACAGATGATAGTAAATTTTAAGGGAAGCCCTCCTATTTTATCACCTCTTACAATATTGGACAACACAGTATCACCAGTAGAGACCTTCAAGGTTCTGGGTTCTATAATCTCTCAGGACTTGAAATGGACACCTAACATCAAAAATGTCCTCAAAAAAACACAACAAAGAATGTTCTTCCTGCACCATCTCAGAAAGCTCAGGCTTCCAAAGGAGCTGCTGATATAGTTCTACAGAGGAATTATTGAGTCTGTCATTTGCACCTCTAGAACTGTCTGGTTTGGCCCAGCAACTAAAGATACAGTGTCAAGACTGATTCGCACTTTCACCTACGTTTCTTTTTCACTCCATGGAGCTGCCCGAGAGTGCTGGGAATACCGTAATCTGGATTCTCATTGGCCTGTTCTCAAAACAAGCACACGTTGTGGCGTGCCCAAGGATTCCTTCAGCTCAGATCCTAGCCAAGATGTTTGTGTAGCATATCTACAGATTACACGGGGTCCCGAAGCGCAGTATCTCGGACCGGGAGTGCGTGTGCAGTTCACATCAAAGTTTTGGCGGGAATTTTTAAAAATGATAGGCTCCTCCCAAGGATTCAGCTCCGCCTAACATCCTAGTACCAATGGAGCTGCTGAACATACTAATTCAGTGAGAGAGCAATACCTGTGCTGTTATATAAATTATCAGAAAACTAATTGGGCTGAACTCCTGCCTTTTGCAGAGGTGGCATATAATAACTCAGTGCACAGGTTTTACCCCTTTCAAGGTGGCTACAGGAACTGAGTTTGTGCCCATTCCAGAGCTCCCTCAGGGGACCCCATCCTCAGTGTCATTAGCTGAGCGGATGGATAGTCTGAAAGCCGCATGGGGTACCATGAGTGAGGCATTGAATAAGGCTAGGGAGAGTCAAGAGGCATGCAGATCGGAAAAGAGCCCTCCAGAGAGAATTTAGAGTGGGGGATAAAGGTGTATTTGTCCACAAAATTTCTGAACCGGTCCACCCGGTATTTCATTGCAGTCTTTTAAAACCCTTTTGAGACTCTGGACTGAGACCGGTCAGAGAAGTACCTCCTCCTCCTATCCTAGTTAGGGGAGAAGAACATTATGAGGTCAAAAGCATACTTGATTCCAGACACCACAAAGGAAAACTACAATATCTAGTGTTGTGGAAAGGCTGCCTGTTAGCGGACGTTGAGTGGGTGGCTGCTCCAGATGTTAGGCCAGCAAGGTTAGTTAAGAAGTTTCACACTAAATATCCTCAGCAGCCCCAATAGGGATTGCAGTGGTAGGCGCTTAAGTAATTATGAGTATATATGTTTACTATTGTTTCAGGTCTATCCTTCTTCTTGGGGGTCAGCACGTCAAGACTGATCCACACTTTCACCTACATTTCTTCTTCGCTTGCAGCTTAACAAAAACAGGGAGTGGGATGATTGGAATGCAAGGGAGGCAGAATGGTATTCAAGCTCCGTTGGTTGGCACCGTGGGACAATCCTGGCATCCCAAGGACACACCGAGCAGATCCCCTGGCGTTGCAGACTGCTTCCCATAACAAAATGAACATGTGTGCATTTGCGTGGACGTTTTGGACCATGGTGGCCCGTAGGGAAAAGGGGGAATTAAGTACAGGCCCACAGCTGTCACGTTGGCCACCTCAGACACCACTCCATTTGCCTGGGGTACTTCATCACAGACCCAGTCACACGGTCCAGGATCTCAGGCTGGGAGCAGATCTAGCCACCCATCCCAGAGCCCCTGGAGTTATCTGCGGGCAACGCCTCAGCCACTTCGGGCTCTCCTAGGACGGGACGGGGGACACATCTCAAACCCCGCTCACTCCCCCCACCTCAGCACCCTCTCGGGGGGGGGGAGCTGCCTTGACTGGCAAAGAGCCACATGCCAACCTTCTTCCCCGGCGCGCCGCCTTCATCCCCCGCCCGCTTCTCTGCCCGGCTTCCAGAGACCTCGGAGCCCGAGCACGGCGGGATGCCGGGCGCCGAAGCCTGGCCCGTCCGTCCGCCCGCCCGCCTCTGGCCCGGCAGCGCCCACCTTGCCCAGGGCGATGGAGCAGGCGGCCAGGCCGATGAGCCCCCCTTTGCGGCTGTGGGGGTGCTGCGAGAGCGCAAACTCCACCGAGAGCGTCTGGATCACGTGCTTGATCTGCGCCGCGCTGTTCTGCGCCACGAACTCGCGCACCAGCCTGCAAGAGGAGAGAGCCGAGTCTGGGCCTGCCTCGCCGCCCGCCGGCCCCAGCCCGCCCGGCCCCGCGCTCACTTCTCGATCTCCAGCGCCGCCACCTTCCGCTTCTCGTACAGCTTGTCGTTCAGGGCGCGCACGATGCTGGGCGTCAGCGGCGAGAAGTCCTTCTCCGGGTTCATCGCGGCCGGCAGTGGCGGCGGCACCGGCACCGGCTTCGGCTACCGGGCGGCGGCCATGTTGGCTGTCACATGACGCCGCGCCCGCTGCTTCCGGGGCAGCTGCAGCCCCAGCGCGCCTCCCTCCCCGCGTGACGTCATCCCATCCCGCGGGGCGAAACAGCGCCCCCTACGTGGAGGCCGAGGGACCGGAACCGCGACTCTCTCCGAAGCCCCGCCCCCCGCGATCCGGAAGCCCTCCTGTCCCCAAAGAGGCGGCGGACTCGCTTTCCTTTAGGAGAACAACTTTATTGCGGAAGCGGCGCTACTTCTCCGGCGGGACCCCCCTCAGGTAGTAGACCCAGCTGACGGGCGAGCCCAGCCCGGCGGCCCGCGGGCACGAGACCACCAGCTTGCCGGTGACCGGCGCCTTGTTCCCGCCGCCGGCGCCCTCGAAGGCCACGGAGATGGTGGCCGTCTTCTTGGGGCGGATGGTCTCGGCGCCGCGCACCGAGAAGGCGGCGCTGTCCACGGCGTAGCTGAAGGCCGTGGGCTGCAGGAAGACGTTCTTGAAAGGCAGCGCCGCGCTGCCGCCCAGCCGGATCTGCACCGGGCCCTGCGGCCGAGGGGGCAGCGCCGTGCCCCGCAGCGGGATCAGGTAGTCGCCGCCCGCCGCCGAGGAGAGCAGGAGAGTGCCGCGGGCCTCGCCCAGCTGGCACGGCTCGAAGGTCACCTCCACGCCCACCTCGGTGCCCGTCTGGGCGCCCGCGGGCGCGCTGATGACCTTCTCGGCTTGGAAGTCCGGGCCGTCGATCTGCGGGGAGAGAGGAGAGGCGCGTCGGCTTCGCTCCGGACCCCGCCGCCGCCCCCGCTTCACCCGGCAGGCGGGCACCGGAGCGGGCACCCTGCCGGCTCACCTTGGTGGAATACTCCGTCTTCTGGCGGGTGTAGTTGACGATCTTGGCCACCAAGCTCTGGCTGCTGCCCAGCATGGTAGAGAAACTGAGGGGCTTCTCTGGGCGGGCCGGCGTGGCCTTCAGGATCAGATCGTACTGGAAAGAGCCCAGGTCGCTGCTGTTGAGCGCTAGGCGCCCGCTGGTTTCCCCGGGCCTCATCGGCAGGAACTCGAAGACCAGCGTTCCCTGGCAAGGCAGGAAATGGCTCTGTCAAGGGGCCAGGAGGAGAGGGTCCCGGGCCCTCCCGCCCTCCCACCTGCCTCAGGGACCAAGAGGAGGAGGAACCACAGGACGGAGGGGCGACGATGGGGAAGAGAACCGGGGGGGGGGGCGCAAAAGGGATGGGGGAGCCAAACAGAAAGAGGGAAAGCGAGGTGAGAGGGACCCACCAGGGAAAGGGAGCCGTTCCCTCCGAGAGGAACACAGCGGCTTCAACTGGGGGCTCACTGAAGGTCAGAAGAGCAGGGAAGCATTTTTGAACAGTAAAAGAAGAATGCTGAAAAGGTAGAGCATGAGAAGGAGCCCTAAGAAGACGCTAGCTGGCCCCGTGAGGGACTGTGTGCAAGAATTCAGTGTGGCAAGGAGGGCCAGAGAGAAAGGCACTTGGGGGTAGGTCTTATTCCATGAAATCTTCAGAGATTCAGGTAATCCTCAAATTATGACCATAGAATATGGTCTGTGACTAAGACATATAATTGACCCTGAACCAGTGCAGGATCTCTTCCATCAGTTTCATGTGGATGTTAAACAAAAGGGGAAAGCATCAAAGCCCTGCAGCCCACAAGTGAGGGAAAGATGGAGTCCACCTCTCTCCACCTGTCCTGTGGGTCTTGGAGCACCCACATGGAAAGGAGGAGAACCACCACATTCCCCTCTCCCTTGCAGGGTACTGTGACTGATGGTAGTAAAAGCTGCTACATCAAGAACTCTCTGACAAAGAGACAAAAAGGACAACTATAAAAATAGGAAAGATAACTAGAACTGAATAGCAAATAGCCTGAATCTGCAAGGAAGGAGTCAGGAAGGCTTAAGGTTCAGAATGAATTAAGACTTGCAACAAATGTCAAGAATAACAAAAAAGTTTCAATATATAAGGAACAAGAAACATTTTCAAGGAAAGACTATTGGGACACTGCCAAAGATCACCAGTGCTCTCTCTGTACTATACACTGGCCTGAGACCTGACTGGAATGGCTCCAGATAATCTGCTTCCTCTGGACCGTTGCTTGACCACCCTCTCAACACTGGACAGAAATTGTCCAGGATTGTTGCGTCCAATAATGGCTTCTTGGGGAGGGGGCATATTACGGCCTTCTTCAGAGGTAAGGCTTCTATGATATCACTGCAAGAGGTGGAAGAAAGAAAGAGGAAAGGATCAAACAAAAGCCAGGAAAGGAAAGGAAACTCAAGTTTCTCAAAGAATGGAAATGAAAGGCAAGCAGGAGGTCAGGGTAAAAGGTGCTAAGGATCTGCTGAATCTGGGGCCTGGCAGGTTACCGAGACAGGCTTGTACCTCAGACTGAGCAGGGACCATGAACTGAGGAGGCAGGTTGATGTCTGGCACCTTGCAGTCCGTACTGAAGGACACCTGGTAGTGCAGCGGGTTTTCCACCTTGACTGAGGAGGAGGTGCTTTGCCGGACAGCTGTGGTCAACTCGAGGGTGCCTAGTGGGCCACACGGGGTGGCCTTAAATGTGATCAGATAGAATAAGAATTCCTGGGTGGCCTCATTGCGGAAGGTGATCTGAAATGACAGGAGAGTCGTGAGAACGATTTAATCAAGCAGCCCTAGTCGTCCTGTTGATGGCCATGCAAGACCGGGCAGATTGAAGACGAAAGGCCTCTGGCATCCATGCTGACCCTCCTGCCTGCCTCTGCTACTGAGAGGCCTTTGAGTGGAAGGCAGGGAGCATCCCTGAAACAGTTCTCTCAGGTCTACTCTCTCTTAGCGGTCCTGCTTGGTCAGGCTACAGGAAAAAAAGGTGTAAAAGGCAGGATATTTCTTCTCAGCTGATGCATATTCTTGTGAAAAGCAATGACCAAATAATTGTCACCAGAAAATTGTATTTAAGTTTCTGAATCAAATTGTGCCAAAGGTTCAGCAGGACAAGCAAAGAGGAGCTCCGGGTCAAGAAAAAGCCTGAGAAGCTGCCAGGGTCACAGACACAAGTGGGGCTCTTTACCTTGGCGGTGTACATGCCCTCTTTGTAAGAGAAGAAGGTGAGCTTGTGGTCCTTCTTGGTGGAGGCTGGCACTTCAATGTAGTCCAGAGTTTTCAGGGTGGTTGTGACTTCCAGTTTTTCTGGCTTTATCATGTCAACCGTTACCCGAAACCTAGTCAGAAGAGGGAGCCATTCAGTTCCCAGCCTAAGATCAACCCCATCCAGTTTTTCACCCCCGTGCTTTTTCTACTAAATAAAAACAACCACAGCTACCCTTCTGTAGAATTGCCAGTTTTTCAGTTTTCAGATGGATTGATAGTTCTCTAATTTATCCCCCAACCTTCTTCCAAAAATGGTGCTCAAGGCAATTAACAAAGAAAAAGCAGAATTAGTGTGATGCAGATAGTTAAAATAATTAGAAACCTAGTTAAGAAAATATATCTCAATTGCAACATTAGGCTCAGAATGTAATCCTGGACCCTGAATGAAAGGAGAAGCAGAATTTTCTCCTTGCACACAAGTTGACTCCGTGTGTTCCCTCAACTGCCTTTCAACTACCCAGGAACATGCTGGCCTTGTTTAGCAACCACTCCCTCAGTGACCATTCATAGATAGGTTGGCACTGAATGGTCCTCAAAGTTCCAGCTCTCCCATTACCTCTGTAGTCATGTGATTGTGAACTGGACACTTGGCAACTGGCTTGTGCTTAACAATAATTGCAGTGTCACACGATCGCCATTTGCAACGTTCGCTGCCACCTTCCAACAAGCAGAATCAATGGAGAAGCCAGCAGAACCTCCTGTTGATCCCGTAATGTTGGTGTGATCATGTGATGCTGCACTTCCCGAGTGCATTGCTGCTTGAAGGAATTCCTGGCCCCAATTACTGTCATTAACCAAGGACTACATGTATCTTGGATTACGGCTCAAATTGTCACCCTTATTGGATCTGTTATCCAGTTATTTGTAATTGGCCTGAATTTCAAAATATATTTCAGAAAATCTTTCCCAGCAATTTCATGTAGAGGGGGCATTATGTGAAATTTAATAAATAGTAATAACAATAACATTCTTATTAAATCCCAAAGGAACATTCTAGCCAAAATGGAACCCTCTGCAGCAGGAATGGTCCGCTTAGCTTCTCGCTGTGGAAGAAGTCTAACAGAAGTTGCCAGTGCAGCGTAGACTGGCCCCTGCTTTCACAAGAGAGAAAAGATCCTAGTGATGCCTTACAGAATTTGAAAGGAGGAGTGGAGTTGTTGTGATGTAACCTTCCTTCCAAACAAATGTTAGCAAGGAGAGACTTGCTTTTTGGATTATCTGCTTCCTGTCCAGCTTGATGAACAATTACACTCCCCATGAATGGGGTCTCCAAGTTCTGACCCAGCCAGGCAGTCAGACCCATTGACACTCATGAAAGCATTTTCTATTCTAACAGTGCTTCACTAGCAACATATTTTCTCTGCAAAGGGGCACAGAAGCCCCCAAGAGCAGGCAAGATAAGACAAGCTAACTTTAGGGCTCTTAGGGATTTATTTATTTTATTTATATCCCACCTTCATTATTTTTACAAATAACTCAAGGCAACCAACACCACTCTCCTGTTGCTTTGGTCGGATCAATGGCTGGAGAAGACAATGGGGGCCTCAAACAACCAAAGGAAAATTGGGGGTGCAAACTGTAACACCCATGGAAACCTGTGGGCTCCTATGTGAGCCTCCTCCTCCTCCCCCCTTTGTCTCAGGTCTTCCTCTGCTGCCTGGAGTGAAATTGCCAGCCCTGCCCAGCCCTTTTTTCACATTTGCCTTTGCAGCTTGTTCAACCAGTTGGTGATGGGAAGCAGTTCCGTGTAGGATGTTTTGCACGGAATTTCCCTCATGATATTCCCAGCTGACTTGGGAGGCTCAGCAGTGCCTTGCAGGAGGTAAAGCAGCCCTGTTCCATCTGGGAGGGGGAAGAAGACGGAGCCCTGGAGAAAAGAGGAGTGTTTCAGGCAACATTTCTTCCCTGTTCCAAGCCATCCCCAACTGGGATGGTCATATCTCCCATGACTGAGGCTACTCAGGAGAGTTTTGGGAGAACAATCTTTCTCAACCCGCTTTTGCAAGAGTTCTGAAGAGTCAAACTAGCTAAGACATTCCTCCCCTGTGATGGGCAGCTGTGATGTGCTGCTTCTCCAAACAGTTGACTCAGTTAAGCTCCAGGACAAGTATGGTGGACCTAGGGCCAGACAGCAGAAAACTTTGGGTGATCCTGCTCATAAGCAGCTATCCAAATCCACTGCTTTAAACACTATTAGGTAGCTAAGGCTAAATCAGAGCACTGGGACCTCCAAAGAGTAGCTAGTCTAACTGGACAAGACACTGCAGGCCTTCCGCTATGGAGAGTTTGGGAGATACCCCAAGAAGGGCCAGGAACCCCTTCCCTCCCAAAGGCTGTTGAGGGGCCCACCCATGGAAGTTCTCTGCCCTAGATTCAGCCTCTTTACCTTCGCTACATCTGGCCTTTTTTGCATGTTAATTCTCAGCTTATTGTGGTTCACCCTCTACTTGAAAGAGGTATGAACTTACCATCCAAGCTACCTTGAACAGCACTGAAGAACCACAACAAAAATAAAGGGGCCAAAAGTGCTGCTGGTGAACAAGAAGCATCTAGTAGCAGCAACCACAGAATTACTTTCTGCTCAAGCCAAGAATTGGCTTGGATGGGGCTCATGCACAAAAGGAACAGGGTTGATCAGGCTCCAGGCTTTTGTGGGCAGTGTGGATCTAATAAAATGGCAACTGAGTGTACAAAGAAATGCAAGGATCTCTCTTTGCATACAACAGCCCTCATCCAGCCCAGCTTCTGAGCCTCCCCCCCCCCAATCTTTCCCTTCCTTTTGCTGTTTGTTTCTGGGATACCTGGTCCTTCTTGTTTTCTACATTCATAGCCAGAGGCCTGTATGTGACTTCATAGGGCTTGTTCTGCTGGTGGGCTTCCACCCTGATGTACTCTGGACCTTTCCACGGCTCTCCCTCAATAATGGGCCGCAACATCCACGGTTGGTTAGTCTTGTTGGATAGCATGATGGTCTGTGTCTGCTTTCCACGCACCTGGCATATGAAATTCACCACCTGCAAGAAATTGTGGAAGAGCCATGTTAGTTTATGGTAGTCAGAAATCAGGAGGAGTCTGTAACACCTTTTTAGGTCACTTTTGCTAAAAGTCGAGCACTTAAAAATATTTCTGAATTTTATTTACAAGGAAGAATCCCTTCTCTTCATTCACTCCACTGTTGGGGGACTTAACATGCATGGAGGGTTTGCTAAGAAGTACAGACCTTTCCTTCCTTGAAAACCTGACCAGACAAATCATTGGCCCAAAATAAGAGGAGGATGGAGAGGACTCCCCTCTGAAGGTATCAAGAAAAAAGGAGCCAGAGTGATCCAGAGAGACCACCGCTCTTCCCATCTCTGCCATAGGTGTTTTTTTTAAAAAAATCTCCTCCTCCCCTTCACAAACAATGCTGTTTTATTACTTGAGATATCTGAGCACCTTCATCTGAATAAGGCATTTCTTTGTCCACTTATCAGATTTGTGAGCTGCCATTATCTTCAGGGTCTTCTGGCAATTGACCAATTTCATCTAATGTATGACCTTTTGGGAAATTGTCACGTAGATTCAAAGTAGGAGCACTTCTGCCAAAATGGATACAATACTGATGGCATGTTAGGGGCAGACTCACACAATGGCTGCCATCAAAGAGAAAAACTGACATAGAAGAGGGTAAGTGGGGAGGAGATTGCCTTGAAAAGAAATTCAGCAACTGCCGTATAAACTTCACATTGACTCACTCAGCTAAACAAGAGGGAATGAGGGGAAAACCCCAAGATTGCCACACCTTGGTTCTCTTTGCTATAAGAGGGGATCGAGAGAATTTCTGTCAGGTTTTCAAAATTCTTATACTCTGTAACAATAAAGGAGTTTATGCAGTGTTTCTGACTAGGCCTTCAAAAGGCTTCCAACCCCATCCTGTTTCTGTAGGTATCGCAATTACTTTAGCTCAGCTTGAGACACGCTTGCAGCCCCTGCCAGTTCTTTGATCTAAGCAGGCCTGTGGAATCTGTGGGGCCCAGGTGCAATGCTGAAAATCAAGTTGAGGCCGAGTCCCATTCTTCACTTTTCAGCACATCTTCTCTTTTAAGAAAATTCAAGATTGATATTGCCCCCACCCTATCGGCCTTCTGGAAAGCATTGAAGACCTGGCTTTTCCGGCAAGCTTGGGGCCGTTGATCTCGCAATTTATGAGGTCCAGCCTTGAATGATATGTATGTATGTGACTGTTAACTGGTTTTCTTATATTTTATGATGTTTTAAATGGTATTTTCTATACCCTGTTGTAAGCTGCCCAGAGTCCTTCGGGAGTTGGGCGGCATAGAAATACAATTAATTAAATTAAATTAAATTAAGGAACCAAAGGGGTATCTATGGCTTGTAGATGCCATCTTGAGAGAAACATAGGGACTAATGAGCAGTTTAACAAATGAGGCACAAATTTTCACATTTCAATGTCCTTTTCTGGGGAGCTTGTACAGTATTATTAAAACCAAAAACAACACTACCTGACCCACATCCCCCTTCTTGACCACCGTCTCTTCAAGGAGGAAGAATGGTTGATGAGTTTGCCCCCTCACGGCATAAAGACTGAGAAAGCTCCAGCCCCTCCTGTGCCCACAGATGGCCACTGCAGCAACAGACTCGGGACCTTCCCAACTCTGGCACAGAGGCGCCTTCCACATCGAAGGCTGGAAGTACCTGTATGCAGATAGGCTATGGGGTGACTATCTGACTTTAAAGAGGCTGCATCAGAGACTGAGTAGATGGAGAGAAACCATCTCTGTTTTAATCTCTGTTCTGATGGCTCCTTTTGTCAAGGTTCCTGTAACTTGACTTACGTTACATTCGGGTGTCAGGAGTGGCCCATTTACACCTTAGACTGGATTTGGACCATTCTTGCTCTTGCCCAGGTGTTCCCAGCTCAAGGTGCCCCACCACTCACCTCTTTGACAGGCAGG
The DNA here is from genome assembly GCA_003457575.1 of Thermophis baileyi. NCBI lineage: Eukaryota > Metazoa > Chordata > Lepidosauria > Squamata > Dipsadidae > Thermophis > Thermophis baileyi. The sequence goes on from QLTV01000331.1 coordinate 1,702,082, forward strand.
ACGCTCACACACAATCCACTCAGTGTGAGCCTCACGGGTTCTCCGCCTTGGATGTGACACGGGAGGTTTTCATAGCAGATGTCCTGACTCTGCTCACAAGGGTGGAAGGTCACTTCAAAGGGGACACTTGTTCCTGGAGAAATGTAACCTTCTGTCGGTTTGATGGAGAAGTCTGGTCTGAAGCGTTTGGCATCCCATCGGAAGCTTTGAAAGAAAAGAAAATGGTTCCCCTCAGTGCACATTCAAGAAACTGGGGGTGGCTTAAGACAGGGGTCTCCAAACCTGGCAACTTTATGACTTGTGGACTTCAACTCCCAGAATTCCTCAGCCAGCCAGCTTCCTCTGCCTTCTTCACCCCCACCCCCATGCATTGCAAAATGCAAGCAAGTCTTGGGAACAGGCCGGGGAGGGGGGGGAGTAAGTGGCATCAGAGGGCAGAAAGCTGCAAGAGAAGGGCTCCTAGCCATGCCACAGTCCTGTGGAAGTGATTTGCCCTCTCCCAAGATTCCCACTCTAGCAAAGCAGGGATTTCTGGTGGCTTCTTGCGAAAGCATTGATGGGCTCTGATGGGGCAACTTGTTTGAGATTAACTGAATTCGGTCAGGCACCAGCATCTGCTGTGCAAGGATCTAGCATAAAATAGCTTGAGTAGAAATGACACCTCGCCTAGTAGGCAAACTTGCATTAGGATGAGGTAAGGCTTGCGGTTTCCATTTGTTAAAATTGAACGTGTGTCTCTTCCTTCTAAGTATCATCACCCCAATCAGAAACCTCCGAAGGCTCACATTTACATACTCCAAATCTACAATCAATCAAATAACACACCAGAAGGCATTCAATCCCCTAGCTAAAAGCTGAGCCTCTCCAAATGTTCAGGAAAATAGTGTTTTAGCCAACTTCTGAAAAATCATGCAAGAGCTCCACCTAACCCAAAATTTGTGTAGGGCAAAGGACAGCCATTGAAAGACCCCAAGACCTCATGCAAGAGGAAAGGTCTTCATCGCGGCTGATCAACTGGCAGGGGCAGGGTGGAAAGAGAACAAGAGCCCCAGTCATGATGCTCTTGGTCACCAGTCACTGGCCCTTTGAACTGGACCCAGCAGTGGAGGTTGCTGCAGTTTGGGCATTATCCTGCTAGGAAGGCTCCTGGGTCAGGCAGCTGCACTCCCTCCTTTGGCATCCTTTCTTTAATGATTCTGTTCCACCATTTCTTCAATAGGAGCTGTTAGCTAGTGGAAGAGATTGCCACATGAAACTCCATATGCGCGCAAACTTGCATCCTCCCTGTCCCTCTTCCTCCTCCATAATTGACTACAAGCCACTGGCCTTCAGAGACAGCTATTCACACTTCATTCTCCAAAATACTCTGAACCAGTGGCAGAAAGGCAGGCGGGTAGGCAGGGTGGGGGAGAGACGGAGGTTCCTCCAACCCTGGAGACAATTAAACTACATTAGAAAGCGAGTAGAGTGAAAGAAGGAGACATGAGACCTAGAATGGGTTAGGAAGGCGATCATTGGGAGGGAAGGGGGAGCAAACTTGGTGGAGAAATCAAAAATCACTTAGACGCATTTCACCCGGTGGAGCCCCCGCATTGTAGGGGTCCAACAGGGAACAGAGGACCAGACAGGCGCTAGGAGGAAGGGGGATTGAAACCAGACTGGTGTGAACAAAGGGAAAAGGGGGGAAGGGGTCTGGGAGAGGTAAGCTGTCAGGCCCGTTTGATCCCTCTGCTGGTAAAACATGCCGGGTGTCAACCCTGAAGCGAACCTGGCTGAGGCCATCTTTGTGGCTTCAGGATTGCCACAAGGCAGAAGAGAGGACAGGGAGGGAGAAATAGTTAACTGGGGCTTTGCAGTCAAAACAAAAAGTTTTCCTGTGGGAACCAAGGTCATTCCAACAGGTGGCTGGGAGAGAAGGAATGAAATTCCTTCTCTCCCAGCCACCTGTGAATGTTTTATTTTAAATATAGTTGGGGTTTTTTTTCCCCTTTCTTTTTTAAATTGTTTTTATATGTTTTATTTTTTTATGATGTAAGCCGCCCAGAGTCCTTCGGGAGTTGGGCGGCATATAAATTTTATAAAATAAATAAATAAAAATAAATAAATAAATAACCAAGCAACCGGCCAGCACCTCTATTGGACAATGTGACTGATGACTTTCACTTTTTAATTAGGTGAAAACCATGGGAACTTTCAGAGTCGGTTTTCACCAGTTGTGCCAATATGATATATCAAATAAACTGTTCTTTGAGGAATCTACCTGCCTCAGAGTTCTACTTTCAATGGGTGCATTACTTGGAACGCTGACATTAAACTGACTCTATTTAACTCTCCGATCGAACTGCTCTCCAGGGTCCTGAGCCTCGGCTGCTCACCCGATCTACCGAGGGAGCAGAGAAGACTCAGGGAAGACTGCAGATATGAAAAAGCAAGGAGAGGAAGTTGTGGGTGCCAGTGCTGCCCCCCTGGGGAGCTTGCAGACCCCCACGGAAAGCCGGCGATGGCAGAAATTGCCTTTCAAGTGGCAACCTGGCCAAAAGTCCGTGCAGAATGGCCAACCACCAGGGACTTGTACCAGGCAGAAGAGGACTTCAGGCACCAGAGGTGGGACCAGGGACTGACGAGAGACCTTCCCATGACCTCGACGTGGGAGTCGATGGCCACCGTTCCGTTATGGAGGGCGAGGGGACCTCTGGAGCTGGATGAATCCAGGGACTGGAGATTCCAAACAGTGTTCCACAGCCAAACCTTGGAAGGTCTGCCAGAGAGGTTTGACAGGATGAGCCTCAACAGCCTGGGGCAAGCACGCCGGGTTGAGTGAACCAGACTGATCCTGAGCCAACCCACCCTGATATTTCCTCCCTGATGGGATCAAGCCTCTGCTCCAGCAGCCCGAGCAGCTAGCCCTCTGCACCCTTCGGTGCAATCAAACCCAGGGCCGTGGTGAAGCCTGCCGAGGCAGCGTAGAGGGGCGAGCCCACCTGGCCAACTGCACCACCTGCGAAGGTGGCAGGTGCACCCTGGTTGGGCTTACTACCCCAGGCATGGCTGGGTCTAAGTGCAGTGGACCCCTGCTTGGGCACCACCACAGCCCCCTGTGCCTTCTCCTCCACCTCCCCACCCAGCCACTCCGCCACTGATTAAGGCCACTTTTGATGGGGACCCGGATAAGCTTGCGTTCTTCCTGAACCAGGTGTGGGCTCACATTGACGACCATGGCTGACCATTGACTATCCCACCAACCAAGCCATGGCCCGGGCTGTAACTGCAAACCTAGAAGGAGAGGCTGACCCAGCTCCATGACGAAGATGCATCAGAGCTGGGAAACACTGACATCTTCCTACAAGAGCTGAGGGCTAGATTCGAAGAGGAATCCCAAGCCCAGCAAGTGGAAGCCGAGATCCGTGAAATTAAACAGAAAGGTTGCCCTGCCAAAGAGTATGTCAAGGAGTTCAGAAGAGTCGCCGGGAAGCTGTGGCATTGGTTGGAACAACTCCTAGTCTACTTTTTCAAGAAAGGGCTAGACCCAGAGCTGCTTTACACATGTGTCTGTCGAGGGGTCCCCGATCACATCCACGAATGGTACTGAATGGCGGTGGCAATGGACCTCAAGCTCAACCGGCACAAGAAACGCGGGTCCACAGAGAGAAAACCAAAAAGCCAATCTGAAAAATGCCAACTTGGCCAACGGCCCAACCCCCGCCAAGCTGAAGAGCCACCAAAGTTCAGGCCAGCTTATCAAATGCTTCCGCTGTGGCCAGCAAGGTTACCGAGTGGCTGAATGCCTGGCTCCAGCTCCCCAACCAAAGGGGAAGACCCTGGAGTTAGCCAAGCTGAAGAAGTCACCGCGCAAAATGACGGAGAGGGGGAAGTTCGCCTGCCAAGCCGTTGAGGTCTCCCCCTCCCCCAAGCAGGGAAGAGGGAACTCTGGCCCAGGGTCCCCGGCTGCCCATGGCCTACAACAGCAATGACGAGGGCGAGGATGACCCGATGGTAAGTGAAGCCATCCGCCCATTCACCATCAAGTCGAGACTAGTAGTGCCAAAGACAGGAGCATAGGGGAAGGTGGAAGCCATCATAGATCATCACCCGCTGCCTGATCATCACCCGCTGCCTGATCAGTCTACCCACAGTCCTAAAGTTAGGGATCAGGACAAAACCCATGATTCGACCCATAAGATTTGAACAAGTCGACTGGTCATTGATAGGGGGAGCCCCTGCCACCCTCCTTACAGAACCTGTGAGGTTAGAAATGGGACGGCACTGGGAGCTCATCCACTTTATAGTGGCACCAAAAATGACTGAAGCAATAATCCTGGCATGAATAGACAAATGGACCCCCACCATTTGGGGGGGGACCGAAAACTAAGGCTGGGAATAGGCCCTCTCTCCCCCCCCCCGGCTGCCACGGAGGAAGCCATCCGACACTAAGCAAAACAAGAGAGCCAAGCCACAGCCGAGCAGTCTATGTACCTGAGATTGGGGAAACATTAGACAATGTATTGTATGTACCTGAATTAGATCATAATCAGTTAAGTATTTCCAGGTTAGATAGCCAAGCGTATAAAATACTGTTTGCTAGAGGACAATACACTATCAGGAAAGGTGGAAAAATTCGTGCACGAAGGGTTAAAAAGGATGGTCTGTACATTTTAGGAAAGCAAGAGAATAGTTGTGCATGAACACTTATGAACACTCACACACATGACAACTGTGTACATTTATGGCACAGGAGATTGGGGCACGCGAGTTTCAGTACTGCAAAAGATGCCAGACCTAGCTGAGGGGCGTAAGCCAAAGCCAAAGCCAAAGCCGTGCAAGATATACTTAGATTGTGCTGTTTGTAAGGAGGCAAAATCCAGGGTTATCCTGTGAGTAGGAAAAACTCAAGGCAAACAAACAGAGTTATACCTAGGAGACCTGAAAGGTGTAATAAAGGTATACCTCTTGAGCGGTTCACTGCAAGCGGGGTTAGAGTAGATAGTATTCGTAATGAACCCCGTAAGTACCAAGAGATATGGTCATGGTCCAGTGGTGGGTTTCAAAAATTTTCGCTACCGGTTCGGTGGGCGTGGCTAGGGGGCATGTGACTGAGTGGGCATGGCCAATTTGACGTCACTCACGCCCACACCCACTCAGTCACATGACCCCCCCCAACTAGCCATGCCCACAGGAAAAGGTAGGAAAATTTTTGGAATTTCCACCTATCTACCCCTGCCCTCCCTTCGCCAGTCGCCCCCATTTCCCCTCCTTTAGCGGCCCCGGCCCTAGCCCTGCTTCCTCCCCCATCACCGCCTCTTTGTTCGGGCTGCTTACCTTCCACGGTGGCTGGTCCAGAGTCCAGAAGGCAAGCTGACCGGAGTTTTCGGTGGCCCCCAGCCAGCCGCTGTAGCCGCAAAACAGCTCTCAAAGAGGCGGAGGCAGCTGGCCGCAGGCTGCCGAAAAGTACTGGAGGTTGTGGAAAAAGCTGCTGCCATGCCATCACTGCCATGTTCTTTGTGCATGCGCATCCCATTGGACTTGCAAAGGGAATGGGATGCACGTGCGCGAAGAACATGGTGACGAACATGGCGGGCGGGGCGAGTGAGCGGCGACCGGGGGACCGGTTCAGGGGCATGGCCAGCCGGCCATCGCTACCAGTTCGGCGACCTTGGCCAAATTTCCGCCAACGGTTCGCACGAACCGGCTGAATAACACCTCTGTCATGGTCATTGCCTAAGGAAAAACAAGATAAATGGAGGAAGTTAAAGAGAATGTCAGGCAGACAGAGAAACCAGACTGAGCTGGATAGAGAAAGTGAAGGTATTCAGCCACAAGATGAACAGGATGTAATAGAAAGTAATGAGACGTGTACAGAGTCATTAAAAAATGAAATTAGGAGCAGCAGTAGTAGTAATGGTACTAGTAGTGTTTGTAGCAGTCAGTAGAAACCGAAGCAGGAGGTGTGGACATAATAGAGATAGAAAGTATCATGAATATGTTAAAGCATTCAGCTGTTCAGTTTTAAATGGGAGGAGTGTTAAGGTAATGATTTAATAGCTGAACAGCTGCTGTAATACTGAAATGATGATGCAATGAGAATGCGTCAGCAGGGTTATTTAATTTATCACTTTAAGAGGCTGTATATATAAGAGAAGCCCTGCGAGGGCATTCTCTCTCTCCGTGCGTGCTCTGTGTACCCAAGCCGAAAATGTACTCCATCACCCTGAAAGAAATGAAGGAACTATGGAAATACATTGACATGAATCTAGCTAGTGAATTCATATAGCCAGCCAAATCTAGGGTGGCCACACCAGTCCTCTTCAAAGAGAAAAAAGATGGGTCAATGAGGCTATGCATGGATTTTATGAGAATAAACGCTGTCTGCGTAGAAAACATGTACCCACTCCCCCTCATGAAAGACCTGCTGGCCCACTTAGCAAAGGGAAAAGTATTTACCAAGCTAGACCTGCGAGAGGTGTACTACCGGGTACGAATCAAGGAAGGGGATGAGTGGAAAATAGCCTTCAATTGTCCCCTAGGAAGTTTCCAGTTTAAAGTGATGTCATTTGGTCTCCAAGGAGTCCCTGCTGTGTTCATGCAGCTAATCAATGAGGTGCTGCATAAGCACATATACAAAGGAGTATTTAGATGACATTCTTATTTTTTTGGAAACCCTAGAGGAACACACCAAACTGGTACGCCAGGTGCTTAAAAAACTCGCAGCTAAGCTATACGCTAAACTGTCCATGTGTGAATTCCACAAATCTAGCCTAGACTACCTAGGATATCGAGCGTCCAGCGAGGGCATAGAGATGGACCCCGGGAAAGTCAAAGCCATCTTTGACTGGCAGCCCCCTCACACCCGCAAGCAACTCCAAAGCTTTATAGGATTTGCGAACTTCTACAGGCAGTTCGTCCCCTCCTTTGCGGAGATCACCCTGCCAACTACCGAGCTACTGAAGCCTTGGGGGGGGGGGTAAAACCATGGACAGGTCAGCCTGGAATGGACCCTGGAATGCCAAAAGGCCTTTGAGATGCTCAAAAGACTGTGTTGTGACCCAGCGCGGCAAACCCCCAGAAAGCGACACACACACACTGTTATTTAAACAAAAAGGCTTTAATACTAATAACTGCTTAGTATTAAAGTGAATACTAATTCTTTGCCAAAATGTTTGTTTTCAAGCACAGAACACTTTGGCCGGGATTCCAAATATGAAAGACACAAGCAGGTCAATTAGTCCGACAAATAATCATTACTTGCTGAAGTTGGCCAAGAGCCCGGACTGGAGTCAATCCAACTGATAGGGATGAGGTTCAGAAGGCAGCCAAGATGAATACAAACAAAATTGTCTTCAGCAAAAGTGTGTGGTGTGATCCACCCTTATATAGTCTTAGGGTGTCGCCCCTCTGCCTGCAAGCGTACTTTCGAGGAGACCACCTTCTTTCCTCTTCACTGGAGTCACTGAACTCCTGCTGAGGAGGTGCAGAAGGCCCTGATTGCGCATCGTCCTCTGGCCCTGCTTCCTCTTCGGTCTCGGACTCCGGTGCCGGCGCTACAGACCGCTCTTGCCACCCTATGGACTGTTCCTGTTCGTCCGGATCCATGAGCAGCTGCACGGGACGGGGGCAAGCCACAACACTATCCCTCCCCGCAGGGCCCTTCCCCCGGGTCTGTCGGTCGGGATGCGGCCTCGAGGGAAACTGCTCATGGAAAGCACGAACCAAGTCCGGAGCGTGCACACCGGTCGCGTCCTCCCAGGTGAAAGCCTCAGGGCCGTACCCCTTCCATTCGATGAGGTACTGGAACCGGCCCTTCATCCATCAGGAGTCCCGGATACTGGCAACCTCGTACTGGGGTGGTTCATCAGGAGTGCTGGACACGGGCAGTGGATGATCAAGAGGACGGAGCGGACAGGCAGGACGATCAGGAACAAGAAGGGAGCGGTGGAACACAGGATGCACCCGGAGGGATCGAGGCAAGGTCAAGCGGTAGGCCACCGGGTTGATGACGGCTTCAATGGGAAACGGGCCTAGGAAGCGGTGATCCAGCTTGCGGACTGGACGGTCAGAGGGGAGATGCCTGGTGGACAGCCATACTCGATCCCCTACAGCCAACGGCGGTGTTGGTTGGCGAGAGCGGTCCGCGACCCATTTGTAGTTCTCCTTTGCCTTATCCAGGGATCGTTTGACGAGGTGTTGCACGGCCTGGAGCTTGGACAGGAACTCCTCCACTGCCGGAACTGGGGAATCCAGGGGAGTGAGTGGGAAAAGGCGAGGGTGGAAGCCCAAATTGGCATGGAACAGAGTGGTCTGGGTGGAGGTATGCTGGGAGTTATTAAAAGCAAATTTGGCCACAGCAAGGTACTCGGCCCAATTGTTCTGCTGCTGGTTGACGAAGCAGCGCAGGTACTGCTCTAGAATACCGATCACCTTCTCGGTACCGCCATCTGTTTCCGGGTGATGCGCAGATGATAAGCAGACCTGGACCTGTAGAGCCGACATCAGGCCTTTCCAAAATTGTGCCGTGAATTGGGCCCCTCGATCCGAGACCACCCTGTCCGGTAAACCATGTAACTGGAACACATGCTGAATGAACATGCGGGCGGTGGCGCGAGCTGTTGGTAATCCCCGACAGGGGATGAAATGCGCCATCTTGGTAAGCATGTCCACCACCACGAACACGGTCATGAAACCGGCAGACGGGGGCAAGTCCAGCAGGAAGTCCATAGAAACAGCGCCC
>QLTV01000331.1:1735498-1747961 GCA_003457575.1 Thermophis baileyi
AACGAATTGGCAAATTACAAAATCAGCTGCGTTCAAGGAAAATCAATGTAAAATGTTCTATCGGTGGCATATGTCTCCTCTACAATTATCAAAAATGTTTCCAAATATGTCACTTAGATGCTGGAAATGCAGAAAACTATGGTGGACCTGTAAAGAGGCGAAGAAATACTGGAATGGGATAGCAATATGGTTAAAAGAAATTTTAAAAACGGATATAGAAAAAAAACCAGAATGGTTTTTTGGGTATTCCCAATAAGATATACAAAAAGGAAATACAATATTTAACTATTCATATCCTAACAGCGGCAAGAATCACATACGCACAGTCCTGGAAAAATAAATAGATTCCCAAAGAAGGGGAGATAATAAAGAAAATAATGGACTGTGCGGAAATGGATATGCTAACTAGAGAATTAAGAGAAAAAGAGGACTCTGATTTCTATAAAGTATGGGACAAATTCTATAATTGGTTAAAGGAAAGAAGTAGTAAATAAAAGAAAAGTTAATTGGTGTAGATTCAAGTATCAATGTAAAGATTTTAATTGATTATGGTCTAATAAGGAAACAGGTTTGAAAGCATGATGTATATTCAAACAAATGAAGTATATATATATAATGGAATGATTGGAAAAGGATATGCTAACTAGAGAATTAAGAGAAAAAGAGGACTCTGATTTCTATAAAGTATGGGACAAATTCTGTAATTGGTTAAAGGAAAGAAGTAGTAAATAAAAGAAAAGTTAATTGGTGTAGATTCAAGTATCAATGTAAAGATTTTAATTGATTATGGTCTAATAAGGAAACAGGTTTGAAAGCATGATGTATATTCAAACAAATGAAGTATATATATATATAGAATATATCCGATAAGAGCTTATTACCGATAAGGGACTATCAATGTCCAAACTGTTTGTTATATGTTGCGTGTTTTCTTTTGTTTTCATTTTTGTATGTCTTAATAAAAAAAAGAAGAAGAAGATGCTGAGTAGGAAGCAATGAAGCGAAGCACACCGAAGAAGGGCTAGTAGCCAGCAGAAGGTCTCCAAGCTTCCCGCATATACTGTATGTTCAGGCCAGCCCTGCTCTGCTCATGGCCCTCTCACCTCACGGAAGTGGATCTGCTTCGGATGCTCCGGGATCAGCTCAGTCACCACCCCGTGGCTTTCTTCACACTTCACAGAGACATTCATGGTGTGACCAGTGGCTTTGACATTCAGACAGAGTGGCTGGCTTTTCTTCTTGACATCACAGATGAGGTTAAAATTCACTTCCCCTTCCAGGGTTGCTGTGAAGTGTATGTGAACTGGGAATCTGGTGAGAAAACACATTTGCTGGGTTGAGTTGGCTCTCTGGGCCTGGGATCTGAGTGCATGTCAGAACCCAGGCAGTGATTGGGCTGATTTCTGGGCTTCTGCCTTGGCTGCACATGATGTGCCTCCTGTTGGTTCTTTATTCTTTGGTGTTTTTACACTATTTGAATTATTGTTAACAACCCAGGTAGGGTGAGATAAGCAGCCATATAAATTGGACAAGTGAATAAATTAATAAGTAAATGCCAAATTTTTAAAATGCTGGTCTCTGGTCCCTGAGCACCTTCCAGTAAAAAAAACAGACTTATCCAGATCTGCTTGTTGATAGCAGGGTGGCTGTTTATCTCTGGACAAAGTCAGAATTCAAGAAATGAAAGAACAAGCATTTCACTTAATGATGTGCACAAGAGTTACATCCAAGGACCCTAAAAAAAAAAACCAGGAAGGCCTCAGAAAAAAAACCTTGTAAAACATTTTAAAAAAAGAGAAATACGGGTATTCGTCAGCTTACGACCACAATTGAGCCTCAAATTTTTGTTGCTAAGTGAGACATTTGTTAAGTGAATTTTGCCCCATTTTATGACCATTCTTGTCACAGTTGTTAAGTGAATCATTGCAATTGTTAAATTAGTAACACAGTTATTAAGTGAAACTGGCTTCCCCTTTGACTTTGCTAGTCAGAAGGTCACAAAAGGGGATCATGTGACCCAGGACACTGCAACCGTCATAAATACGAGTCAGTTGACAAGTGTCTGAATTGTGATCGCGTGACCATGGGGATGCCGCAACAGTCATAAGTGTGAAAACGGTCATAAGTCACTTTTTTCAATGTTGTTGTAACTTCGAATGGTCACTAAATGAACTATTGTTCATGAACTATTCATTCAATAGGCCCCCACCCGATTGGCCTTCCGGAAAGCATTGAAGACCTGGCTTTTCCGGCAAGCTTGGGGCCGTTGATCTCGCAATTTACGAGGTCCGGCCTTGAATGATATGTATGTATGTGACTGTTAACTGGTTTTCTTATATTTTATGATGTTTTAAATGTATTTTCTATACCCTGTTGTAAGCCGCCCAGAGTCCTTCAGGAGTTGGGCGGCATAGAAATACAATTAATTAAATTAAATAAAATAATAATTAAATTAAATTAAATTAAATTAAATTAAAAAATTAAATTAAATTAAATCAAATTAAATTAAATTATTAAATTTAAATTTAAATTTAAGTTTCTCACCAAGTATGCATCTTACCTTTGTTTGAAGGGTGGCATAAAAAGTGCCAAAATTAAGTTGTGTTTTGAGTACAGTTTGAGAATTATTAAATTAAATTAAATTAAATTAAATTAAATTAAATTAAATTAAATTAAATTAAATTATTAAATTAAATTATTGTAAGCCGAGGACTACCTGTATTTCTATTTTTGTATATTTAGTTAATCAATTTTTATGGCCACCATCTTACAAATTGCAATTCTGGGAGGCTACAGCAGGTTAAAAGAGACCAAAAAATAACCAAACCAGAAATAAAAACAGCAGTGAGTATGATACATTTGAGGCCCCTCACAGTCAGTCTCCTAAACCATCTTCTTCCCATCCATCCATCCATCCATCCTGCAAGCCAGACCGGGCATTCTATAGCCCCCTCGGCTACATCTGACCGTTTGGCTGTCCCTGCCCACAGTGCCTGGCCCACGTCAGAATCAGAAATGAGAAATCCAATGTAAATAAATGTGCCACAGGAGGCAGGAGAAGAAGCCGAGTTGGGTCCAACTCAGATTAACAGATTAACAGAGTTGGAAGGGACCTTGTAGGTCATCTAGTCCAACCCCCCGCTCAAGCAGGAGACCCTACATCATTTCTGACAAATGGCAGTCCAATCTCTTCTTCAAAGCTTCCAGTAATAAAGCTCCCACAACTTCTGAAGGCAACTTCTGTTCCATTGGTTGATTTTTCTCACTGTCAGAAAGTTCCTCCTTATTTCCAGGTTGAATCTCTCCTTGATCAGTTTCCATCCATTATTCCTTGTCTGGCCTTCAGGTACTTTGGAAAATAGCTTGACCCCCTCCTCTCTGGCAGCCCCTTTTCTGCAACTGCACAGCACTCACCTCTCACCTGGAGCAGCCTGAGGAGTTGAGGTGATGGAGTTTGAGGACATCAAACCAGGTTACATTGGTTCGGCCCTCCACAACAGTCCCAGTTTATCCTGTGTCCCCTTGTTCATCCCTGCTATAAGCCACACAAACATCTATTAAGCTATCTCAAAGCCACATCAAGTCTCATCCTGGGGGACCGCTTGCCGCCTTTGGCACCCGATTCCCTCTCTCCTTCACCTGGAATGAGGCGGCACCACCCCTTCCATGGGCTGCACGCTCAGGCTGTTGATTCGCCCCTCTGAAAAACGGGAAACGTCTCGGAAAGCAAAAGTGTAGGCTTTGTTCTCATCATTGTGGATATCAATGCACTCGCGAGCTTCATGTCCTGGAAAGAGAGAGGCTTTGCAGTGGGAAATTCAGGGAATTTAGGAATTAAATTTATCTCTTCACTTGAGATAAAATGGCTTGGCCAAAACTTGTGAAACAGATCTTAGTAACTGATTGCAAGGTCGCTGCAAAAGAAGGCCAAGGTGCTTTTAAGATGCCCCAGCAGAATTCCTAAATCACGGTAAACGGCTGTTTATTCTGGTTTGGAAGGCTCCATCCTGGCCACCACTGCCAATTCTGGGTAGCACCTACAGAGGATTCCTGGGATGAGGGACGGGTTTGCCTTTGCGTCCCAAATGTATCTCGTGTCCCAATTTGCCAGAAATTTAGAAATCCCCCTCCTGTTCTATAACTTTTTCCTTTGAATCTAAAGGCCAATTTTCATAAAAATGCTTTCTATGTAATCTGGTTTTAAGTAAGATAGCCTGCCTATCTTACGTACAATATGTTAATCCCAGGTGGCTCATGGCCACATTCTATAAAACAAAAATGAACACAACGCCGCAAAAACCTCAGACCCCACCACAACCTCCCCCCCCCATTTGTGGGCTTCCTTTGATCCCAGCCAGTGCCAGGGGAAGAGATGGTCCTCACAGTCCTCCAGAGGTCTCAAAGGGTGGAGGCCCTCCTCATTTCAGCCATGAATAAGAACATCATTCTTTCGCTCTGGCATTCTTTTTTTCTCCTCACTTTACACTTTAAAATTACTTGCTGGTTCTCTCAAGCCTTAGCTAAACTTGGTGGTTTGGGGACCAATTGGAATCCAGGCAAGGAGACCCCTGTGCGGCTGAAGAAAGGTGGCCTGGGGGGCAGTGGGGCTAGGTGGGATGCAGAGAAGAGACGCCTTCTGGATTAACTCGCTCAGATGCAAACCCAACCTAATGGCCCTATTTCTCCATTTTGCATTAAATGTACCTAATTTACAATTAGCTCTTTATGAAATAATAGTCACAGAAAGATTCTGGATGCTGTACCCGATCAGAATATTTCAATTACTAAGACAATCCAAACAGCAGCCTTTGACATAATAATAATATTGTTGTTATATGAAGGCCTGTCATAACTGTGAAAAACGGTCATAAGTCATTTTTTCAGTGCTGTTGTAGCTTTGAATGGTCACTAAATGAATTATTGTAAGTCAAGGACTACCTGTATATCAGGATCAAAGTGGAAAGACTACTTTTAGCAGAGCTGATGGAAGACCGCCTCACATGCAGTGCAAGCAGGACCCCAGGACCCCCGAGTCCTCCGGGGCTGCTCTTACCAATCAGAAGCGACTGGAGGTTCAGGTGGACTTTCTCGAAAGAGACAGCTGGGTCGGTGGTGTGACCCACCAGGAGGAAAGGGACCGTGATGTTGTGTTCGGAAATGGTGAAGGTCCAGAAGGATTCAGTAACATCCAGATGCTTGGGAATGAATTCAAATATGATCTAGAGAGGAAAAGACAGGTGCTAGGTTCTGGCACAGGGTGGTTCTCGCTGGGCAGAATAATGGAACAATAGGGATGCCAAATTTGGTGTTTTAATTCCAAAGCCTTTAAAAGTATGCTAGAATTCCAAAACAGCATTTAACTGTTGGATGTTTAAAGGTTAAATAAGATTTAAAATATTACAGTATATTGAAGACTTGGGTGAATCTTTCACTGCTGTGTGAAGGACCACAGAGGGTTTTCTACCAGCTGAGAAGCCTTCCGTCCTCACCTCCAAACTGCTAGAAAGGAGATTAAGGCGGGAGCAAATATTCCAGCATTCAGTACCTGCTCCCCCCCCCCCCCCCATGGGGCAGAAGGGCCCCAACCCCCTTCAGTACCTGCTCCCCCCCCCCCCACCTGGAGAAGGAGAGCCACAACACCCTGGAGGAAAGAGGAAAGAGAGCCCTACGATGAGCTGAACCAGAAGAGGAGCCCAGCAGCTGGGAATTTCCTTCCAGCCGCCACCAGCTGCTCCTAGGCAGAAGGGGCTCAGAGCAACCGTGGTGGAGGGCAGAGAGCCGAGCCTACTGGGCTCAAGCCCCCCCTCTTCTGCACACGCACCTCTATCTTCTTCTCTGGCCGGAGGAGCCCCCGCTCGGTGAAACAGATGAAGGCCGGGGGAGTCTTCCTCTCCTCCTGCTGCTCACACCTCCACTGGAAAGAGTAGGCGGCATTGGTGGGGTTCAGGATGGCAAAGCTCCTGCCATGAAGAGAAGGGGATCATAAGGACCACCTAGCCAGATGTTTCCCTTTCATCAGTTGAAGCAGCGGGCATTTAATGTATTCAAAATGAATCTTGACATAGAGGAAAGAGTTACAAAACTACCCTTCACCGAGAGATTCAGTTCCATTAGTTGAAGCTCAAACTCCCTCCCCATTTCAGCTGGACTGGCACAACATAATGGACTAGGTGCCTGAGCTCCATGGATACACACCTATCAAACTCTTCTTCCCTTTTGTTATGAGATGCCCACCACAGAAAGGAAATAAGAAACAAAATGCTGAGGAATTACAGGCACTGGATAAGAAAAAGGAAAGGAAATCTGGCTAAAATCTCTTGTCTTCGGCCTCCCTTTCTGTCCTTGCAAACTTTTCTTCCTTCCATCACATCCATCCAGGACTTCGTGCTCTGCCTTTTGTTCTTTCTCTCTGTCTGTCTTACATACGTGATTCTGGGCAGCTCACAAAGTTAATACACTGACACACACAAAAGCAAACATTAACCAAAACCATACAACAAACGCCATTACAAACATTAAAAGAAATGAAAAACTATTTAAACTATTTAATCCAGCCTGCTAAAAATGTAATCAATTAGCAGGATCCATGCCACCACGACCGGCTCTCAAGCAAGATGGTAAAACCAAAGTCTTCGGTCCCTTCTAAAGGCCAGAAGGGAAGGTAGAAATATTCTTTAAATAAGTCAGATGGCTGAAAGCAACATCATGGCATTGCAATGCTAGCCTTACCCCTTTTCTAGGCGCATCACAATATTAGTCTCAACCCCTCCCCCCCCAATGGAGCAGAGTCTGCCATGCTATGCTGGCACCTGGCGTTTGCCATTCAGAAGAGAGCAGACACAGATGCATCTCCCCTTTCTCTTTGGGAAGACTCTCTTCACCCCATTCAACCTCTTCCTCTAAGCTCATCCACTCTTCCTTCATATTGTCAGCTCTGGTGAGCCTGATAGCCCGGAGCTGCCATTCGGGGAGGGAGCGCTCTGCCTGTTGGCCTCTCGAGAAATAAGGGAGCTGTTAATGACTGAAAACACCAAACGCCGAAAAGGAGATAGTGCTGGTGAGGTTGAATGACGTCAAACATTCAAACAGCTGATAGTTGAATGAGAAAGCCAGGAACCTCCAAACAAACCCTGATCGCTGATTGGCTGGCTGAATTGCATGGGGGTGTGGTGCGCGATGTTTAAAGGTGGTGGGGAGCACTCATCGAGCGGCTTTGACTCAAACTACATTTACTGAATACATGTTTGTCAGTTCGTGCCAGAGAGAAAGTAAAGGCTTATACTTTGACCAGCCTTGTGTGTGAAGCTCTTTATTCCTCCTCTCAACCAGAACCTGACAGAGAGTCAAAGCTCCTTTCTACTTAAACCAACATGGCTGAGGGCACTGATCCTAAACTGGCAGTGGCTGACCTGGAAGAGTCGGTAGCTACCACGGAGACTGTAATGGAGGTATTTCCCAGTACATCTGTGGAAGGGGATTTGGTGGTTAGACCCAAGGAGCGTTTAACAGTGATACTTCCAATGGCAGTCCCTTCTGACCATGGCCATGGGCTGATTGGTGACTGGGGAGTGAGCCCTTCGGCAACTGGCAGGCCATCCCTTCCTCAGGGGCCACAATTGACCCCCTCGGGTACTCATTTTGCTCAGTGGCGTGAACGCAGGATATCTGAGGATAATTGGAGCTATTCAACAGCGGTAGGTTCACAGACAATAGAGGTGCTCCAGGAAATGTTTGGAGCCATTGGTTTCCGGAATCAAAACCAAGGAGGGGGCTGGAAGACTACTGAGGCTGGGGATCGTATGGCACAGGGGCTGACTAGTTGGGGTCTGTCAGGTAACACTCCGGATCCATATGAACGTCAGGGAAGGCTGGTCAGAGATGGGCCTCGAACAACACCGGAAACGGTTAGTGGCCCGCAGCTCAGATATGAAGAAGCAAAGGGAGGACCAACACCCATCTTCGGCACCCACAGACCTATGGCCACCACCGGCTATGGAACACCATTCCATTGGGATCCACCTGCTTTAAAGGTATCCTTTGATGGGAGTCCTGAAAAGGTGGCTATTTTCCTGGGACAAGTGTTGAATCATATGGACCGTTATGGCCATATGTACACATCCCAATGGGATAAAATTATGGTGGTGGCTTCGACTATGGAAGGAGAGGCAGCAGATTGGTGGCAGACCTATATGGGGAGGACGCCACAGAATTAGGAGACTTGGGGTTGTTCCTGGAGGCAGTCAGAGAACGATTTGAGGACCATACTAAAATGCAACAGGCAGAGGGAGAGTTATTGGCTACCAAGCAGAGGGGACGTGCAGTGACGGAATACATACGGGAATACCGCAGACTGGCTAGTAAATTGAGAGGATGGCCGGAGAGACTGTTGGTTTACCATGTTAAGGCTGGACTGGACGGACCGTTGAGAAAGGTGTGTATGTGTCTATCGGCTGATAAAGTGGTTCCAAGCGGCTACGGAACTGGATGTGGAATTTAGGGATGACCGACCAAAACGAGGCTGGGTTACGGGACCTCAAAGAAGTCTGGTTCGACCTACATGGTTTCCTGCTCCCCGGGCATCCACTGCTGCGCACAGACCAGTGGCAACAATGCCACCAATAAATACGCCACCCATAACTCCGGGACCTAGACCCCCACTACTATGCTTCCGTTGCGGGAAGCCGGGCCATAGGGCAGCAGAATGTTCTGAAGTACGGTCTAGGACGCCTATGAACAAATCCATTCCCCAAAAGAGTACTGCGAGGAAGAGCACGAGACCTGGTGGCGAGAAATCACAGATGACCTACCAACCCGAGCCAATAACACCGAGGACCGAAGGACCTGAGATAACCGAGGTGAAAACCCCTAATGGCAGGAAGGATGAGGGAGAGGCAGACCTGATGGTAAGTGCTCCGGTAAAACCATTTGTAATTCCGATAATATTAGAAGTGGCTGGAAGGTGTAGGAGAGGAACAGCATTGATAGATTCTGGGTGTACCCGATGCTTGCTGAATGCAACAGTCGCAAAGGAAATACGAGTAGGGACAAGGAAATTGAAACAACCGATCAGATTCGAACAAATGGACGGCTCATTACTGGGGGGACAACCTGCAACGCATATTACGGAATGCATGGGTCTAGAGATAGGCGAGCACCAAGAGACTATACGTTTTGTAATAGTCTCGGGTATAACAGAGGAAGTCGTATTAGGATTGGCCTGGTTGGATAAGTGGGGACCCACGATATGGTGGGGTAGCAGGTACCAAAATATCTGGATAGGTTTGGGTCCGAGTCCCCCACCTCATGAGGAGTCATCATATAATTTACTGAAAGCCACGGTGGAGGCAGCTTATTCTTCGGTATATGCTGACCTACATGAGGTCTTTAGTGAAAAAGAGTCAGACATCTTGCCTCCCCATCGGAGGACTGACTGTGGGGTGGAAATTATTCCTGGGGCCACCCTGCCCAAGCCCAGAATGTATGCCATGACTCCTCCAGAACTGAAGGAAATACGGTCCTATATAGAAAAGAACCTTAAAAGAGGTTTCATCGAACCGGCTAGATCAAGGATGGCAGCACCAGTATTATTTCGGGGGGGGGGGAGATGGTGGCCTATGTTTGTGTGTGGATTTCCGGGGTATTAACGCCGTATGCGTGGAACATCTCTACCCCTTACCACTGATGGCAGATATGATGTCATGTTTGGCGGAGGGACAAGTGTTTACGAAACTCGATCTTAGGGAGGTGTATTACCGGGTACGAATAAAAGCTGGTGATGAGTGGAAGACAGCTTTCAATTGCCCACTGGGTAGCTATCAATTCCGTGTAATGCCTTTCGGTGTACAGGGTGCCCCAGCGGTATTTATGCAATTTATAAATGAGGTTTTACAAGATCACCTCTACAAGGGAGTACTCGTCTATTTGGACGATATTTTGATATATACCTGTACAATGGAAGAACATGTCGCTCTGGTACGGCAGGTGCTAAAGAAACTCCTGGCAGTGAACTTGTATGTGAAATTATCTAAATGCGAGTTCCACAAATGTTTAGAGTCCTACATGGTATACCACAGAGGGTTATCTCTGACCGGGGAGTACAGTTCACTGCAAAATTTTGGAGGGAATTCCTTGTTCGAGTAGGGTCATCCCAAGGGCTAAGTACAGCGTTTCATCTGGCTACCAATGGGGCAGTTGAAAGAGCCAACACTATGATTGAAAGGTACTTATGTTGTTATATTAATTATCAGCAAACCGATTAGGCCAAGCTACTTCCATACGCGGAAGTTGCTTATAACAACGCTGTCCATTCTAGTACCGGATTCACCCCTTTTCAAGTGGTTACAGAGAGGGATTTTGTTCCAATACCAGAATGTCCACGAGTTGAATCAAGTGAGGGAGGGGTGCAAAGGTGGATGTTAGAAATGCAGAAAGTGTGGACACAGGTGAAAGAGGCGTTACAACAGTCAGTGGCCAAATATAGACATAATGCTGATAAGAAGAGAACAAGCTAACCCGCATTTCAGGTTGGACAACTGGTATATCTATCGACGAAATACCTGAAACTAAAAACACCCTGTAAAAAACTAGGCCTGAAATTTCTGGGTCCCTTTCCCATTGTACGGACTATAAATCCCGTGACCGTACAGTTAAGGCTACCTAAATTACTTGGTAAAACACACCTTGTGTTCCATTGTAGTCTCCTACGTCCTGTTTATAAGTCTCAAATATGTGATATTGCTAGCCAGCCTCCCCCTCCGGTTATCATTGATGATGAACAACATTATGAGATACAGAGTCTATTAGATTCATGGTGGCATCGACACCACTTACAGTATCTGGTATTATGGAAAGGATACCCCTTTGAGGAAGCAACATGGATTAGGAAGGAGGACATTAGGGCCCCACGACTCCTTGCCCAGTTCCATAGGAAAAACTCGGGTAAACCACGGGGTGGAGAACCTGCGGACTAGACAACACCTCATTCTCCTTTCTATCAGGTGCAGTCTCCATGGTAGGGGGGCTGCATGTCAGCTCCGGCGAGCTTGATGGCCTGGAGCTGCCATTCGGGGAGGGAGCGCTCTGCCTGTTGGCCTCTGGGAGCTGTTAATGACTGAAAATACCAAACGATGAAAAGGAGATAGTGCCGGCGAGGTCGAATGACGTCAAACATTCAAGCAGCTGATAGTTGAACGAGAAAGCCAGGAACCTCCAAACAAACCCTGATCGCTGATTGGCTGGCTGAATTGCACGGGGGTGTGGCGCGTGATGTTTAAAGGTCATGCACTCATCGAACAGCTTTAACTTAAACTGCATTTGCTGAATACATGTTTGTCAGTTCGTGCGGGAGAGAAAGTAAAGGCTTATACTTTGACCAGCATTGTGTGTGAAGCTCTTTATTCCTCCTCTCAACCGGAACCCGACACATATATTTGTTGCCACTGGATCCCCATTGATCCTCTCTACCACAAGTAATTTCACTTTTGAAATCAGACCATATTCATTTATCATTCATACATTCTTGACTGGATCTCTTGTTTTACAGAACTAGTCTGGAACTGTTCCATTTCCTCAGTGTGTATGTTTCTCGTGATGTGCCCAATTCCTACTTCCAGATAACACAGGCAGAAAAGCCTCCGATCTGATTTCCTTTAACAAACCAGGCAACCCTAGAAGACATCACAGGAGTTGGTGGTTGGAGTTCGTACCACTGTCTCTCTACCAGCACTTGACATCGCAACATGTCTCCCTCTTTACCAATCATTCTATCAAAGGTACAGAAATTCATCTGTTTTTTGCCAAGATCATTTAAATTGGGAATTTTTCACTTGACTTTCCCTGTCAAACACAATAACCTCGGTCTGCGATGAATTAATTTTTAGATCCATACTCCTTGTTATACAGTCTAGTATTTGCTGCAAAAATGGGTTATCAAATGACAGCATCTTTCACACAGGAAAGTATACATAAATTCTTATCCCCAAACAACATACTCCATAACCATTTTTCTACCCTTATTTCAATGTTATTTTAATGTATGTGAAAAAAATACTATTACAAAATCCCAAAGCAACAAAAGAAAAAAAATGTGCAAGATTTAAAAATAAATAAATAATTTATTTTAAGTACACACATGCACATAAGCAAATACTTTGTCTCCTCAGCCTTTGCTTGACCACATACTTTGAGCTCATCTATCAACCAATCAAAGAAACAGCCATGGGATCACTGTTTTCAGGAGACCGTAATGCAACACCTAGAACAGTGGTTCCCAAACTTTTTCAGTCCACCGCCCCCTTGGTGCTACAAACTCATCCTCAGTGCCCCCACCCCCACCCCCTTCAGGTAGGCGTGGCTTGGTGGTCAGGTGACCGGGTGGGTGTGGCCAACTTGTAAAATGTGGTGAAACTCACTTAACAACGCTCTTGCTTAGCAAACAAAATTTTGGGCTCAATTGTGGGCATAG
>QLTV01000331.1:1759339-1771490 GCA_003457575.1 Thermophis baileyi
TTGTGGTCAGTTTTGTTTTTGCGTCAAAGAGGGTTTTTTTTTGGTCTGAAGCTTCCTTATTGTTATGGGTAATTTGTTTTTCCTGGTTTTGGTGGTTGTTAATGGTACATATAGTTTGATGATTCTTTTGACTTCTTGCAAAAAAATGTTATAATGGTCTTCGGCAGTGATGCAGCCAGTGAATAGAGTTTGCCAATCAAGAGATGACAGGTCGTCAGTTATGAGATCATAGTTGGCTTTTCTAAAGTTATACTTTGGGATTCTGTCATTATGATCGTCTTTGTAAGGGCATAAATTGAGACAAAAGTCTATCATGCTGTGGTCACTGTTGGAAAAAAAACAAACCTGAAGGCCAGACAAAGAATAATGGATGGAAACTGATCAAGGAGAGATTCAACCTAGAAATAAGGAGGAACTTTCTGACAGTGAGAACTATCAACCAATGGAACAGCTTGCCTTCAGAAGTGGGAGTTTCATCACTGGAAGCTTTCAAGAAGAGACTGGACTGCCATCTGTCAGAAATGGTGTAGGATCTCCTGCTTGGGCGGGGGGTTGGTTTAGATGACCTACAAGGTCCCTTCCAAGTCTGTTATTCTGAACTAGAGTTTATGCAAGGCAGGGTATTTCTTGTGACTCTCTGTGGAAGCAAAAGTTGGACATTACAAGAAAGGAAGATATTGATGCTTTTGGAGTTTGGTGTTGGGGAGAGTCCCGAGAAGACTCTGGACAGCCCAGAACACAAATCAATGGATCATTGACCAAATCAACCCAGAGTTCTCACTTGAGGCAAGTATGTCCAGGCTCAAATTATCCTTCTTTAGACTCATTATGCAAAACCCCAGCTCTCTTTTCCTGAAGAAGGCTCTGATGGCGAGAAGGGTGGCAGGAAAGAGAAGAAAAATGTGAAGCAGCAAGGTGGAAGGACTCGGTTACAGTGGCGATGAGTGAACTGCTGGGAGAATTGAAAGAACGGGTCAGGGAGAAGTTGTCATGGAGAAAATCTCTCTATGTAGTTGCTAGAAGTAGAAAATGATTTGACAGCACATAATCAAAAAGGCAACAGGAGAGAAGTATACTTTTAGATTTGCCAGATTCTGTTAATGTAACCTTAGAATAAACTACAGTTAGTTCTCTGGGTGTGCTTCTTGTCTGGACTACCACGCAAGGCTGGCAAGTGGAAAGAGGAAGATTCAGGCTCTAAATCCATTTCATAAACCTCTAGATCCAAAGGAGCAGAATGGTTTGGCACCTTACCTGTTGAACTCTGACTGCAACATTCTGAGAGGATTGAAATTTTAAAGGACAGAAAATTGAGGCTGAGGACAGATGAGCCAAAGATGGAGAGAAAGGAGACTGAAGAGGAAGCAACCACAGCAGATGAAGACGAGGCCAATTTTGCAGTTAGTACATTCAAGATCAAATGTTTCTTGGGAGGATTTAGCAGGTCCCTGTTGAAGGCACTGGGATAGCTATTCTTGTTTTTAAAGATTGTACAGCTTGATACAGAGGAATTACTATGCAACTCCCAGAAGCTGAATGATGACAGTAGTCATAAGGATGCGTAACTCAGATGCTGGGAATGACCTCTTTCAAGAAGAGGATTGGAAAACCAGATTTCACAGGCTCTTGTTCTTTAATGCTGCACTGATCAGGTGATATGAGGGGAAAAATCAGAAGAGGCAATCCTAGCTAGGGAGGGGGATCAAGAACATCATCTGGAATGTTACTGAGAATCCCGGAGGATATGAAGACTGTGACAGTAATCCCGGATCTCACCCACAGAAGTGGGAACAAGGAGCTGAGGCTGCTCTTCTGTTCTCTCCATTTGAACCATTACTACTAGAGAACAAGGAAGAGGCGGAAGAAATTACAGAAAGACCTAATATATATTAGTGTCACCCGTGAAAATCAAAATGAGTCCACTGAGGAAAGGTGTCAAAAAGGGGACCTGTAACTGTGTCATGTCAGGGACTGAGACTTGAGATGCCAAACAGTTTGGATCAAAGTATTATTGCCTGAACCAATTGCTCCTAGCTTGGGATGCTTGACCATTATGCCCTTCAAGAGTAAAGTGTTGACACCAAAATAGGTTGCAACTTCCTGGTCTCCTCCAAGATAAAATAAGTGACTGAAACAAGCTTCAGTGGGTTATCTCTTCCTTCCACACACAGCAATCTCCTGAAGAGCATTTTATAACATCCAGCCAAATTTCCGCACAAAAATGCATTGCAACCAAAATAAAACACAGACCAAGGATGGATATGAGAAAGATAACACAGACACTGAAGTTTTAAAAATCAAGCTTGGAGAGATTTCTGATAAAATCAAAAGGGAACTGTGGAAAGTCATTATAATGAGGACTTCCCACCAAAACATGGAGTGACAGAATGTTCTGGAATGTTTCTCTGCAGAGGAACAAAGCCAAGCATGTGATGATGCAACTGGGTGTTGTTGTTTTTTTTCAGAATTGCAGCCAGTTTTGGGAAATGCTGAGTTGAGTAAGGCCATTCACAGCAACCTGGCTAAGAATTCCTCCTATTCAGGTTTTCACTCTACCGTATTTTAACCTCCTTGGAGAACCCTTATCATTTCTGAGTTAACTTTTTCATCCCACAGCAACCTTAAGGCTTAGAATCCATTCGATTCTTGTCAGCCATGAAGCCCAACCAACTTCTAATGTTCAAAATGTTGGCACAAAACATGCTAACTTGTAGACCTGCTCTGAGTAATCTGGTCATTCCACATTCGCTCCAGCAAACAAAAGGGTACAGAATTTGGTCTGTTCCATATAATGCTCCAAATGTTTTCCAGACAAGTTTGGTATAAATAATGGGAATCCATTTTCTCAAGGTGAGATGCCACCTTTTGCCCTTCATGTCCTCTCCCGCCAATACATTCAGGGGGGACTCAACATGGCAGTAATAACAGCCAGGGCAAAAGGACAGAATTGTGGTGGGAGAGCTGCACCTTCTTGGCCAAGATTTAACCCATTTTGCTATAAAACGTGCCCACCATGGCTGGATGAGATGGTTTCTTACCTGCAGAGTAGCCGACCCTCAAACTCTCCTACTTCCTGGGGAGAGAATTTCACTTGGAGGGACTGAGATTTCCCAGGAGGGATCTTCCCACTGCTGGGCTCCATGAAGAATGGAGAGCGGCTGACCACTGGGAAGACGTAGGAAGATAAACTCTCCAGGAGGCTTCCCAGCTGGCTGAAGGGCCGGCTAGGCTGGGCCTTGATGGAAGCAGTGGATGCTCTAGATGGGTCCCCTGGCGAGAGGAACAGTTTATTGACACAACATTTCTGCAAATACTTACTTTCTTCGGACTGACCTTCTGTTTGCTCGCCAAAATGGTTCCCTCCAGAAATTCCCAGACTGTAGGATATTGAACTGAGGAAACCCGCTCGCTTTAAAATGAATCATGTATTGAGAAACTCATCTATGACAGAAGCATTTTCTAGTTTAAACTCATAGCAAACCACATCCCCTGCAACTGATATTCCAGAGCTGGTTTCCCCAGTTTCAGTATCCTCCGGAGTTTTGATTTCTGCTCCAGAACATCCTAGACAACAAAGTCATGGCTGAGAATTCTGGGAACTGAAGTCCAAATTTGCGATAGCCTCTTTAGAGACAGTTGTAAGGCACAAAGGATGGTGGAAGACAATGCATAAACCGAAACAAAAGACCTGCAGCAAAGTTCTTGCAAGGGCAACAGGTGATCGTTAGGGAAGGAAGAGCAAGAGGAAAAGGGGCAGAGAAAGCTGTACCTTCTGGGCTTGTTGACAAAGGTTCAGTAGCAAAGTTGACAGCCTTCCCACCTTCTTCCATGACTACTTTCCAGGAATACTCCAGTTGCACATTCCCCGTGTTGGACAGCTCCACCCTGAGAGGGCAACAGAGCAGGGAGGAAATGAAGGCTTTGCTCAGAGCTGGGATATATGAGAAAGGAGATCCAAAGGAGGTGGCTGTGAGGGCTGAAGGATCAAAGTCAGATGCAAAGAGGATGAAGGTGAAGAACAGGCAGAGTCTTCTTGATCATAATATTTTATTTGGTCTCATGTTACTTACATGAACATCCTTGTTTGGAAGAGCAACGTGTCTCTGAAGTGCACAGCATCCGCATCCATTTTATACTGGGCAAAGTCAGCGTTGGCACTCACTCGAAGCACCAGTTCCTGGCTACCCTCCTCCACAGTCATATGAGCAGGTTCTGGATCAGTCTCTATCACCTGCCCCAAAAGCAGAAGGGTCAGAAGCAGCCCAGAAGGCTTGGTGCCCATCATCAGAGCTGCAGGCAGAAGTCTCTTGTTTGGCGGCTGCTCCAACACAAGCGGGAAGAGGATGAGGCCAGGAAGAGCAACCACCAGGAAAGTCCTACGAAGTCTGTGCTCTCTGCACATGCCA
This sequence comes from Thermophis baileyi, assembly GCA_003457575.1. Classification (NCBI taxonomy): domain Eukaryota; kingdom Metazoa; phylum Chordata; class Lepidosauria; order Squamata; family Dipsadidae; genus Thermophis; species Thermophis baileyi. The sequence continues at coordinate 1,763,746 of QLTV01000331.1, forward strand.
CTGTGGCTGTGATGCAATTGCCTCAGGAGCATCAGTGAAGAAGGAGGTGGAGCAGGGCTGGCACTCTTATCTCTCCCTCCTTTCTTCCTTCCATGCTACAGTACCTACACAGACCTTACGCTTAGCCTGCCATGTCTGGATGGCCCTTAGATAGGATAGTGAGGGGGCACAGAAATCACCAGGATTTTTGCAGCAGCAGCAGCAGCAGCAGCCCAGATATTACATCCATGAAATCAGAGGTGCTAAGTGTGCTGAAGATGCACTGAAGGCAGCGGATGGGTGGCAATGAGAATCTGGAGGGCCCTACAGAGGCTGCCTCCCCAGTTATGGCCATATAGGAAGGGCGGTTGGCACAACTCTTAGATTCTGGTTTCTTACCTTCTTTTTTGCTGGACGTATACTTGTGATGCCTTTTGACACATCCACCCATTTGACAGTATGCAAGCGATCATCCCAGTCCGGGACCTGGTCAGCAGGGCACTGGAAGGCAATTCTGGACACCTTGCACCTGAGGAGCTGCTCCCTGAGGGTGATGGGCAGGCTGGGCTTCAAAGCCAGAGTGATGTTTTTAGTGCACCTTGCATGGAGATGGCCAACCTGGAGAGAAGCGAATTCAAACGTTTGAGACGTACAAAATTCTGAGAATCAAGGAAACATTTATCAGCATTCATTGGCTCCAGGCCATTTCACAGATAGATTCACCTATCTGGAAGAGGCTTGCCTCACACTTCTGAAAGGCTTCCTTACCTAGGAAGAGCTACCAGTGCTCCAGTGGTGGGTTTCAATTTTTTTTACTACCGGTTCTGTGGGTGTGGCTTGGTGGGTGTGGTGTGGCTTGGTGGGCGTGGCTTGGTGGGCGTGGCTTGGTGGGCGTGGCAGGGGAAGGCTACTGCAAAATCCCCATTTCCTCCCGATCAGCTGGGACTCGGGAGGCAGAGAATAGATGGGCCAGTCAGAGGTGGTATTTACCGGTTCTCCAAACTACTCAAAATTTCCGCTACCAGTTCTCCAGAACTGGTCAGAACCTGCTGAAACCCACCTCTGCAGTGCTCCCAAGCTGTACTTGAAAACTAAACAATCTCTCTGGAAAAGTCAGGTAACTGCTGAGTGACATGACAAAAAACCTGTTAAATCAGGAATGAGCGTATGGAACCCCAGAACCTCATTTGATCTGATCCATGTTTTAACTATTGCGGGGAGGGGGGGCGGCAGGGTCAAAATATATGCTTGAACGTCTCTTAAAAGCCAGGCTTCCCCTCCCTTCAGAGGCAACTCCCTCCCCAAATAGCCCCCCCATGATGCCATGGACCCCTCTGAAGACTGAACATGGGAAGTCCCAGGCCTGCCAAAGTTAGGAATCACTGGAGGGGTACCGGCCTACCTGTGGGGAGAACTGGCAGGGGCCCACAGCAGGCCATTCAAATCTCATCACATCCGACTTGCTGTGATTTGTGATTGTGAACGCGGCCTGATACAGCTTCCCAATGTGGCAATCTCCAAACTGGATGTGGTCCATTCTCACTGCTGTCGGAGAAGAGGGCGAGCGGTCTGCAACCCCCCCTCCCGGCAGCCACACCCGGAGCCCTTCTCATCCCCTGCGCTGGCGAGACCAAGCGAGGCGGAAGGAGGGACACTGCACCGCAGGCTCTGCTGGCCTTGCCTCACCCGCAAGTCGCGCATCCCCCACCCTTCCCGTCAAGGGCGGCATCCGATTTGGCCAGTTCGTGAATTAAAGAGGGAGAGGAAAAGCGTTCATTTGATGAACTGAGAGAAGACGTCCAACGTTCAGACCTCTCATCTTTCAGGAGGAGGAAAATGGGTGGAAGCGGCCTGGCCAAGCCTCCTCAGAGCAAGGCTGGGTCTCCTGGTGGTGGAAGCCCTCTTGCTGGGCAAAGGAAGAGGAACAAGCGATTTGGGCCCTTTGTCCTGCGAGCCTCGGGGAACAAGAAGGGCCTTTCCCACCCGCCTTTCCCACCCTCTGCAGTTTCTCAGGCTGACTCACCCTCTCCTGTGTTCTCATCCAGCTGGCCCTCAATGTCCTCTGCATCGGTCTTGGCCACTGGGCTATGAACATTGTCTAGTGTGACGTTATCCTGGTAGCCTTCGCCAACCATCTGGATGCTGGTTTCCTCATACTGGTTGTCCACAATAGAGAGGTGGATCAGCCCTTCGACCCGCTGGACCAAGCTGGGCTGGAAAATCACATCCAACTCAGCTGCCTCCCCGTTGTGCAGCACCAAGGAGGCCGTGTGTGGTTTTCGGACTACAAAGATGCAAAGAATGAGTGTGAGTGCTAAAAGCGTGGAAAGAGTTCCCTTGCACTGTAGCAGAGACCATAGCGGCCCAAAGACAGCTAGTGCTGTACTCGCACACAGCCCTCATCCCCTCCTTCCCAGCGCAGAAGGAGCTCTTGGCCCAGGCGGAGAGGCAGCTTTTACCTCCATCGCTGGGCTCGCTCTCCTCGTTCTGAGAAGAGAGGTAAATGCACTGGGTGGTGGGCCTGGGCCTCAGGGTGAAGGCCCCACTCTCATCAGACACATCCAGGTACAACTGCGAGAGGGAACAAGGCAGACATAAATGCCCTGAAATGGGACCCATGGCTTCCATAGAAGTGAAATTTGGCAAACTTTATAAAACATTTCATGACATAAAATTATCATAAAGCATTTTATGATCTAATACAAAATGTCATAAAATATTTCCTGTGCTGACGTTTGACTGTGCTGTACAGTTCAACGGGGGCTACTTTCAAGGCAGAAACATATTCTCCGAATGTATCCCTGAATTTTTAGGACCTTTTCCAGGGCATTAGAAGCCCTGCCACTGTTGAAGGCCTTGAGGAACCTGGTAAGGAAATCTCTGACACAATGGTATTGTCTAGCTCTCCTCATAGTTATTCAGCACCCAAATTTTTTAGGGCAGAGTCTTGAGTCTCAGAAAGCTTTCCACAGCTCTGATTTCAATTGGCAGCATGTAGGCTACCTCAGGAACACTGGACTTCCCCAGTCTGTCTTCCCTTCTACCTCCCCCCCCACCCCCCAATCTCAGCTGCCTGTCAACTTGCAAAGCTTTCAAGTTGCCATAAGCAGGAGGGGGGAGAACTGACGGAGCTGTTTGATTGCCCTAACTGAAACTACATTCCACAAATGCCTTTCTACTGATTGTATCCTAGGTTACCGGAGTCAGCAGGAGGGGTGTGGGTTTTACAGCCCGCCAACGTGGTTCATTGGAGAATGTGATTTATGACATGTCCAGGGAGGAGGGGGGAGACAGGGTCATGGGGGCCCGTAAATCACGTGAAGTTAGTTCTGACTCCATCGGAGTATTGCCGGAATGTCGCTCCTAATAAATGACTGTATTTCTTTTGAAACTTGGCTCGTGGCTCATGAATTAATTAGGGCATCTTTCGGAAACTTCACACTGCCCTTGTTTTCTGATCCCTGGAAAATAGGGCAGCTCTCAAAGGGGTGGAAGCAAGTGAGCAGCACTAATAGCCCAGCAAGGAAAGATGGCAGAGAGTGCACTTTTTTGCCACAATGGTGCTCTAAGCATTCCCCCCCTGAAGACCCCCTTGCCAGTCTGCGATTGCTCTTCTGAGCATTGGCCGCTACCTGGACTAAAAGGCTGCCACTGTTCTTAAGGACAAGGGGGAGCGCTTCCGTGTGACCTAAGAGGAGCTTTCTGAAGAGGAGGAGCGGGTTCCCCCTTTTATTGCGAAGAACAGGGCGCACAATGGTGATCTGAGGAAGGCTGCCATCTCCACTGACTTCAAAGGACAGAGCTCTTGATCTGGCAACCACACTGAAAGACAAGAGAAAGCACTGTTCTTATGTGCAGATTAAGAAACATGCCCTCTTCAGCAGCCAATTGGGAATTACCTGGGCATTGCATCTACTGAAGCCTCAAAAATGCACTGGTAGTTTTGCATGGCCTGTGGTGAGAAGGTCAGGGTTGCAAAGGCATGCGAATGACTGGCGATGGACATGCGCACAGGATGGAGCTCAAAGGTATCGTTGATTCGGGCAGTGGACTGAGGAAACATCCATAAAGCAAGCAGAACTTCAGGAATCACCCCAGAGAAAGCTCTGAGTACCCCTCTCACCACCCACCACTCTACCCGTTACAGGCTATGGAGTTTGGCTTCAGTATATTTCTAAGAGCCACGGTGGTGCAGTGGTTAGAATGCAGTACTGCAGTTAATTCTGCTGACTGCCGGCTGCCGACAGTTCGGCAGTTTGATCCTCACCGGCTCAAGGTTGACTCAGCCTTCCATCCTTCCGAGGTGGGTAAAATGAGGACCCAGATTGTTGGGGGCAATATGCTGACTCTGTAAACCGCTTAGAGAGGGCTGGAAAGCACTGTGAAGCGGTATATAAGTCTAAGTGCTATTGTTATTGCTATTTCATGACTCAACCTGCATGTAACGGGAATGGACAACCTCATCTTTCTGTCTATTGTAAGAAAAGTCAGGAACAGCCGTGTGGGATTGGCCTCTCTAAATCAATGGCTTCCAGAGCAACTACCCATTCGCAAGACAAGAGGGTGCAAGCACTCGCCAAATTGCTACGCGATTAATGTTCTTCCAAGCCTCCCATGAAATAGAATGGGACAATGTTACAAAACATGTGATGCAAACACTCTTTGTCCTTCTCTTACCTTGGCAGAAATGGGCTTTGTGGTCATGACAACATCGCAGGGGATCCGGCCAGGGTTGCAGATCTTGAAGCGGGCTGTTGCCTGGTGCCCAACCAGGACATTGTTAAAAAGAAACTTGTTCTCATCTGTCACAAACACCCCTTCGCAGCCTATGGACTTCAGCACCTGGCTGAGGTTGCCACTGTTACAGATCCGATGCTCCTCGTAAATGATCCCTGGATTGTCAGTCACAAATCCTTGGGAAACCAACATGACAGCAACTCTCAGGGACTCTGTCCTCATCACATGCACAAGACCACAGGAACTGCAGGAGGCAATTTCAGCAAGGATCCTGGCAATTAATCAGCATTCCCCAACCCCTTCTAACTTCAGCCCCTGCCTTCAACCTGAGAACTGCGAGGTTGACTTTTGCAATACCTTCAGGGGTGCTAGAGAGAGATTCTCCCCAGACCTAAAGGGTCTCTGCTGAGATGAGACAACTGAGACAAAAGTTGAATTGTCCTTCTCCTCCCCCCTTCATCCTCACTGAGCAAGAATAGAATAGAATAGAATAGAATAGAATAGAATAGAATAGAATAGAATAGAATAGAATAGAATAGAATAGAATAATTTCAAACGACCACTGAACAAGTGATTAATAAGCAAGCACTACCTGTAATGAAAGTCAAGGAGCACAGTAAAAAAAAATGTAGGAATAAGATTTAAATATAAAGACGACAAAATTGGGGGCAATGGGTATAGCAACCAGACTTAGACTTGATAGTGAAGATACTGAAGAGATTGATAGCTTCTGCCTTTCAGGCCAACTTAAACGAACCAGCAGTCAAGAAATATGCTCCAGACTAGCACTTGTTAGAGTAGCAGTGATTGGGAAAGATCAATCAATCAGAATAGAGCTGAAAGGGACCTTGGAAGTCTTCTAGTCCACCCCACTGCTCAAGCAGGAGACCCTATAGCTATACCATTTCAGACAAACGGCTGTCCAGTCTCTTCTTAAAAACCTCCAGGGATGAAGCACCCTCAACTTCTGGTGGCAAGCTGTTCCACTGGTTAATTGTCCTCACTGTTAGGAAGTTTCTCCTTAATTCCAGGTTGCTTCTCTCTTTGGTGAGTTTGACACCCCTGGACTAGAAGACCTCCAAGGTCCTATTTTTATTTCTATTTCTATTTCTATTATTTCTATTTCTATTTATGTAAATAAATGCATCAAGTCCTTTATTCCTGTATCCGATAGAGTGATGATGATCCAAATAAATAGTACTCCAGTAAATATGAATATTATACAAGTTTACGCTCCCACAGCTGACAGTGATGAGGAGGATTTAGTTCTATGAAGATATAAGCAGTGTATTGAAAACCCTAAAAAGTAATGATATCACAATACTCATGGGGGACTTCAATACAAAAGTGGGAGAAGGAAGTGATGCTCCTGTAGTTGGAAACTTTGGCTTAGGAACCAGAAATGGTAGAGGTGACAGATTTGTAGACTTCTGCAAGGAACATAGGCAATATGTAATGAATACTTTTTTCAAGTTACCAAAAAGACGCCTCTACACTTGGAGATCACCAGCAGATACACGAAATAATATAGTAAGGAACCAAACTGACTATTTTACAATAAACAAAAGATTTAGAAAATCAGTAAAAGGACATAATCTACTACTTGCCGAAGTAAACCTAAAAAAGATGAAAAACCCGAATCCTCCTAAACCAAGAATTGATAGTGATTTCATCATTAAACATGGAGATAAGATAAAAGAAGAACTAGAAATTCATTTAAGAGAAACCAACAACCTAAATAATGAAGATGTAGAAGTGAATAAATTTAAAAATGCAATAGTAGAGGTAACAAACTCAAAACAAAGAGAGATCTACCACAAGAAACAACAGTGGATGATGGATGAAATTCTTCATCTCATGGATGAAAGATGCTCTTATAAAAATAAAAACAAAGAAAAATACAATGAATTGCAGAAAACAATTAGAAGAAAAATTCAACTGGCAAAAGAAAATTTCGACTGGCAAAGAGATGCAAAGAAATAGAAGAGACAGAACGTATTCATGATAATTACAACTTACACAAAAAAGTGAAAGAAGCAGCAGGTGTCTATAAAAAGAAAACCAACAACTTAGTTGACAAAGAGGGGGAAATCATCTTGGATGAGGATGAAAAACTAAAAAGATGGAAGGAATATATTGAAGAACTTTTTGAGGACACTAAGGGATGATATTGATATGGGAAGTATAACAACTGGACCAAACATCACTATGGAGGAGGTTGAACACGCAATAAAAATAGCAAAAACAAGAAAAGCCACAGGACCTGATGATATCCCAGTAGAAATTTTAAAATTGCTGGAAGTCAATGGGAAGAAATTTTTACTGCAGCTCTTCAATCAAATATATGAAACAGGAAAGATACCAAATGATTGGCTAAAGTCAACCTTTGTGACAATCCCCAAAAAAATAAATGCAAAGAAGTGTACCGAATACAGAACAGTAAGCTTAATGAGTCATGCCCTGAAAATATTCCTGAGAATAATTCACAAGAATATACAACAAAATTGAGGCGGGTTTAAGTAACACACAATTTGGTTTCAGAAACAATCTTGGTACACGAGATGCCCTATTTAGCATTCAAGTTCTTGTACAGCGTGTAGAGATGTCAATCACAGTGTTTACATGTGCTTCATTGATTTTGAAAAAGCATTTGATAAAATAAGACACAGCAAACTATTACAAATCCTGAAACAAGTGGGACTAGATGACAAAGACATCCGAATCATAAAGAATCTATATTGGCATCAGGTAGCAAATGTAAGACTAGGCCAAAAATACTCAGATGATGCAGAAATACTAAGAGGGGTCAGACAGGGCTGTATTCTGTCTCCACTGTTGTTTAATATCTACTCTGAGTCAATTTTCAATGAAGCACTGGAAAACATTGATGCTTGCCTCAAAGTAAACAGTGTTCAGATCAACAATTTAAGATATGCTGGTGACACAGTTCTGCTTGCCAGTAAGCATGAACACCTTCAGTTCCTCATCAACAGTCACAGAAATATCTTAAAAATAAGGAGAGAAACTGA
>QLTV01000331.1:1793288-1807416 GCA_003457575.1 Thermophis baileyi
ATATATACATAGGATTAAATAGTATATTTTGGATGTTCAGTAGTAGTAAATAAATAGACAGGGAAATTGTATCTCCTTGAGGCCTTTGAGGTGAGGAGAGGCCAGGCAAGGCACCCCTTGACGTGAGTGATGTCAAGTTGGCCACGCCTACCCAGTCATATGACCACCCAGTCACATGATCACCAAGCCACCCCCGCCCAGTCACATGACTGCCAAGCCACTCCCACCCGGTCACATGACCATCAAGACGCTCCCACCCAGTCACATGACCGTCAAGCCACTCCCACAAAAATAAGCCACACCCACAAAAATAAGCCACGCCCACAGAGTGGTAGTAAAAAAATTTGGAACCCAACCCTGAACATCAGCATCTGTCAGCCCAGGTATCCCAAAGCAGCAACTCCATACCTTTGCCACAGGGAGACTCGCTGGAGTCTCCACACCACTCTCACCCTCCTTTTTGTCCTCCTCTGGATTCAGTTCTTCAGGAATGATGAAGGTGAAGTGCTTGAGAGCTTCTGAGGCAACTTGTGCTGGTCGCTTCTCGGGGTATGGGATCACTGAGAAAAAGGCGGTGGGAGGAATAGGCGGTCCTGAAGGGCCCAGCCCCAAACCATTCAAGATCTAGAGCAAGGAATAAAGTGGTCACTTCCATGCCATCCTTAACGAAATTGGAAACATAGGCCTGAAACCTTTGTTTTTAGCCTTATCCCAAAGCCCTATCAACTTATTTAGGGGCAGCCATTGGAGGCATGTCAAACCATCCTAGGATTCAGGTTTGGCTTCAGACTGGCAGTTGAGTGAAAGCTCTGCACTGATTGGCCAGCCTTCAGTATTCAAACAAGCCAATGATGCAGGAACCATAAGCGTACAGATTATGGAACTGCTCTTAGATGGCATATTAGCTTCAAGAAACTATTTTTGAGAAAACAGGGGACAAAATGTCTGGAGGCTGATTTCCACTTGGTGGTTCTTATACCATGAACAGGCTACCCCCCCACCCCCACATACACATAGATATTTATATAGCTTGTAATAAGGCAAAGCACTAAAGGGCATCCTAATTTGTTGACCCTTTGGAGTGACCAGCATTTTCTCAGTCTGACTGGACGTCCCTTGACTAAGGTTTTCCCCCAAGCTAATGAATCCCTGAATCCCATCACAGCCTTGCTGCCAGCCTGCAACTCTCTCCCTGCAAAGCCCAGCCCAGCCCACCCACTGGGCACATCACCCCAGGGCTCACCTGGATTACCCTGGGCAGTTTGCCACTTTCCAGGATCCGCTTGCCACTGGACTCCTCGGAACTGAGCACGTGGATTTCCAGAGAGGGGATGCCAATGTCCCTCTCCATGCCTTCTCCTCCTTCTCCCTCCAGTCCAGCGGCTCTGCTGTCCTCCATGGCCTTCAGCCTTTCCAGGCGTTCCCGCTCTGCTTTCTCCTTCTCCAAGCGCTCCTTCTCTGCCCGCTCTTTCTCCAGCCTCTCCTGGCGCTCTCTTTCCCGGTCCTTCCTGCCTTTACGACCGGACGGAGCCTGGCGCTGATCCTCAGCTTCCTCCTGCTTATCCTCTGAGCCTGGTGGCTGCAGCTGGACCAGCTGGACCCTGTCCCAGAACACCAGGATCTGAGCGATCTCCTTCTGGCTGGCCTCGTACAGCTTGAACCGCTGCGCCAAGCTCTTCTCACTCTCGCTCATGTCCTTTTCTGCTTCCTCCTCTTCCTGAGCTGCAGGGGGCACTGCGCCTGGCTGCCCATTCTGCAGGGCCATTCTGCTCTTCTTTTTCTTCTCATCTTTGTCATTGACACTCACATCTGGACGCTCCTTTGCAGAACCTTTTCGCTCTAGCCCTTCATTCAGCTTCCCGTCCGATTTGTAAGCTGATATGGTGGGATTCTGTAAGAGGAAAAGGAAGGAAGCCTTCAGCTGTTCTAATTGTGCTTGCATCAAGGAAAAGAGCCTCTGTGAGCCAAGCTCCCAGGTTTTCCAGCACCCGGATTTCGTGACTAAAGAAACTGATATCCCCTACCTGGTCATCAGTAACGACAATTCAGGGAGCAAAGCCATCTGGATTGCTCCATCAGAGGCATCAATTTACTGATCCAAAGTAAAATGGTGTGGGAGTTGCCCGTATAGAGTGTAAGAAGGTGGCCCTGATGGAAATATACAGGTTCTGTTGCTTAGGCAAAAGGGACTAAAATTGCTTTAAGTTAAGAATGTCCAGATAATGCTCGGAAGGGGCTCAGGAACCTCCCTAATTCACTGCACTGTAACCAAGAAGTCAAGCCCCATCAGATTTGCAAGATTCTGGCCCCCTGGACTGGTCCACCTGGTGGGGTTGACAGCGATGCAGCAGTTGGGCAGGACTCCCCTTGAGACTTACCTGCTTGCCTCCTTGCTGGCCTTTTTTCCCCGCTGCCTCTTCTTTCTCTTTCCCCCCATCCCTCTTATATCGCTTGGACTTCTTCTTCACCTCCTCTTCCTCCCGCAGGCGCTCCAGTTCTTGTTGATGCTTCTTTTCCTCCAGCTCTCGAGCTAGCTTCTCCAGCTCCCTTCCAGGCATTTAACAAGGAGAAGATTTTTTAATAAATCTACACAAATGTCTATAAAACATTCAGCCATGAATTTCATTAGTTTTTTCCCTAGCTTAAGGTCCACAGTTTTGGTAAGAGCCACATCCTGTGCAGGGCTACAAAACCACCACTCATCTTCCTCTGTGCGACCCAAGCAAATTGGCAGACCCGCAAGGGAAGAGTTTCCTCACCTTCTTTTTCTCTCCCGTAAGGCCTGCAGCAGCTCATTGTCAAATTGGATCTTTTGTTCTTCAGTAAGGGCATCATACTCCTCTTCATCCATTTCCTGAAGACGAGCCTTCTCTCTTGCAACAGCTTCCTGCTGTTCCCGCTCTTCCACAGAGATCAAGAAGGAAAAGAGATGCCTCAATCTGCCCACTGGGGTTCCATCTATTAATGATGGCAATGCCCGAGTTCCCATCCCATTACAGTTCTTGCAAAAAGAAGAAGCGGGTCAGAAAGGCAAGGCGAGGGAAGAAGGAACTCAAATCTGACAACCTCAAATTCCATCGCCTGATTCTATCGAATGTGACTGGGAATAAGACACAAAAAGAGCCCACAAAAACCACATCGTTCTTACCTTCCTGCTCTTGCTTGCTTATCTCTCTAGCTTTCATAGCAGCAAAATCCTGGAAGAGGTTCATGAAATAGATGTACCGCCGGTTGTTGATCGCTTTAAGCAGACAGAAGAGTGCTGATACCATACTGCGGGCAAACATAGTTTCCAACCCATCGAACACCATGCCACGATAGCAATCACTCAGCTGTTCAAAAATGGAAGCACACCAGGTTTAGGCCAGTCAGCAATGTGCACACATCCCGCTAATGCAAGTGAAAGGCATGGATTTCAATGGCAGCCAGAGTCAACTTATTAGAGTCCTCCAGAAATGCAAGGAAGCTGAGATTTGTTGGCTTCCAATAAGAATTTTCTCAAGTCCATAGAGAAGAAAAAAAATAAAAAATTCAAGCCAATGATTTGACCAAACATGCATTGCTTTTGAATGATCTAGCACTTAGACTTAGCACTTAGACTTATATACCGCTTCATAGTGCTTTACAGCCCTCTCTAAGCGGTTCACAGAGTCAGCATATTGCCCCCAACAATCTGGGTCCTCATTTTACCCACCTCAGAAGGATGGAAGGCTGAGTCAACCTTGAGCCGATGAGATTTGAACTGCCAAACTGCAGCTAGCAGTCAGCTGAAGTAGCCTGCAGTGCTGCACTCTAACCACTGCGCCACCTCGGCTCTTGACTATCTAGAAACTTCAGCAATATTAGGACCTTGCAGCAGGGGTCTCCAACCTTGGCAACTTGACGACTTGTGGACTTCAACTCCCAGAGTTCCTCAGCCAGTGATGCTGGCTGAAGAATTCTGGCAGTTGAAGTCCACAAGTCATACAGTTGCCAAGGTTGAAGATCCTGTCTTGTAGGACTCAATCCTTGATATAGTTTTGGCATTCAAAAAACTACTTCTGCAGCAGAGAACAGTTGACTGGAAGGTCAACTATAGGTCTTGTGACACACAGTCTCATGCTCCTAATTATGTCATCTTCTGTGGGGACTCACAACTTGCTCAAGCCTTTCTAACAATAACAGAGTTGGAAGGGACCTTGGAAGTCTTCTAGTCCAACCCCTGCTCAAGCAGCAGACCCGATATCATTTCAGACAAATGGCTGTCCAGTCTTTTCTTAAAAATCTACCCCATTTTCTCCCTGTTTACAGAAAGCAGGAACCTTCTAGTGGTATCTCATTTTTGAGATACCTTGGTATCTTTTCTAGTAAAGGGAAAAATCTCCCTTTGCAGTAGGAACCCAGATGGCAACTGCCCTTCTGAATGAATCCAACATATTTCTGGTTATAGCAATAGCAATAGCACTTAGACTTATATACCGCTTTACAGTGCTTTACAGCCCTTTCTAAGCGGTTCACAGAGTCAGCATATTGCCCCCAACAATCTGGGTCCTCATTTTACCCACCTCGGAAGGATGGAAGGCTGAGTCAACCTTGAGCCTGGTGAGATTTGAACCGCTGAACTGCAGTTAGCAGTCAGCTGAAGTAGCCTGCAGTGCTGCACTCTAACCACTGCGCCACCTCGGCTCTATTATGCCATCATTTCTTGGAGATACCCAATAACAAGCCTGTTTAAGTACTGCTTTATTCCATATTCATATAACAGGGTGTAGAACAGGGTTAGAACACGTATAATAATAGGGTTGGAACGGACCTTGGAGGTTTTCTAGTCCAACCCTCTGTCCATGACAGGAGACCCTATACCATTTTGGACAAATGGCTGTCCAATCTCTTCTTTAAAAATTCCAGTGTTGGAGCACCCACAACTTCTGAAGGCAACCAGTTCCACTGATTAATTGTTCTCACTCTCAGGAAATTTCTTCTTAGTTCTGGGTTGTTTCTCTCCTTGATTAATTTCCATCTGTTGCTTCTTGTCCTGCCTTCTGGTTCTTTGGAGAATAGATTGACACCCCCTTCTCTGTGGCAACCCCTCAAATATTGGAACATTGCTATAATGTCACTCCTAGTCCTTCTTTTCACTAGACTAGACATACCCAATTCCTGCAACCGTTTTTTATATGTTTTGGTCTCCAGACCCCCTAATCATCTTTGTTGCTCTTCTCTTTACTCTTTCCAGAGTCTCAACTTCTTTTTTATATTGTGTAACCAAACCTGAATGCAGTATTCCAAGTGTGGTCTTACCAATCCATTATAAAGCGATACTAACATTAGATAACACTGTCAGGGTGGATGGTGTTTGCTGCCTATTTTTGTTATGTTATGCCTATTAATGTTCTTCCTGCACCAACTCAGAAAGCTCAGACTGCCCAAGGAGCTGCTGATACAGTTGTACAAAGGGATAATTGAGTCTGTCATTTGCACCTCTGTAACTGTGATTTGGCACAGCAACTAAACAAGACAGACACAGACTTCAATGGATAGTTAGGACTGGAGAAAAAACAATTGCTACCTGTCTGCCTTCCAGTGAGGACCTGTATACTGCATGAGCCAGAAAGAGGGCTGTGAAAATATCTACAGATCCCTCACATCCTGGACATAAACAGTTTCAACTTCTTCCCTCAAGACGATGCTATAGGCAGCGGTGAAATCTACTTACCTTCCCTACTGGTTCGGAAGCACTCGCTGAAGGAAGCCTCCTGAAGCCTAGGGACGGCGCAAAACAGACCAATGGGCCAACCGGAAGTTCGGAAACGAACTTCCGATTGGCCCATTGGGCCGTTTTTCACCATCCCCAGGGTTCAGGAGGCTTTCCTGAAGCCTGGGGAGAGTGAAAATGGCCGAAAAGAAGGCCGAAAATCAGCTGGCCAGCATGTGCATGCACGCTGGAGCTGACATAGGGCAACGCCTTGCGTACCCTCAGATATGGCTCCGCATGCCACCTGTGGCACGCATGCCATAGGTTCGCCATCACTGCTATAGGGCATTGCACACCAGAACAACCAGACACAGACAGTTTTATCCCCCACCCCCATGCTATTACTCTGCTAAGCATTTCCAATAACTGTTGATAGTCTTGCACATCAGCTTGGAGGAATGTTAGCACATCCCTCCTGACAGAATAGCTTCAACTCAGGGATTTTGGTGGACTTCCTCGCACAAACTACCCATTTCAGGTCCTTCCACATTTCTATAGGATTAAGCTCAGGACTTTGACTTGGCCATTGCAAAACATAACTTCCTTCTGCTTTAATCATTCTTTGGTCATATAGCTTGTATGTTTTGAATTGTTGTCTTGCTACATGACTCACTTTCTCTTGAGTTTCAGTTCATGGACAGATACCCTGCCATTTTCCTATAGAATTTGCCATACAATCCAGAATTCTTGGTTTCATCAAAGATGGGAAGCCGTCCTGGTCCAGAGGCAGCATTTCTCTTTTGCCAAACCATGCTTTTTATTCATTAAGTCAAAAAAGATCTATTTTGGTTTCATCTGTCCACAGAACATTATTTCAATAGCCCTCTAGCTTATCCACATTGTCTTTCACAAAATATAGATGAGTAGCAATGTTCTTTTTGGAGAATATTCTTGCAATCTGCTATGTACACTATTGTTGCTCAGTGTCTTCCTGAGAGTTTCATGAGCTCTGGCATTTGCAATCTTCCAATACTTGAGGGGCTGTCACAGAGAAGAGGGGTTGACTTATTCTCCAAAGCAGCTGAGGGCAGAACTAGAAGTGCAAGTGGAAGATTGTTAAAGAGAGATCCAACCTAGAATTAGGGAGAAATTTCCTGACAGTGAGAACAATTAATCAGTGGAATGGCTTGCCTTCAGTAGTTGTGGGTGCTCCTTCACTGGAAGTTTTCAAGAAGAAGTTGGACAACCATTTGTTTGGAATGGTATAGGACTGTGATGGCGAACCTATGGCATGCGTGCCACAGGTGGCACGCAGAGCCATATCTGAGGGAACGCGAGGCTTTGCCCTATGTCAGCTCCAGTGCGCATGTGCGCACTGGCCAGCTGATTTTCGGCCTTCTGGAGGGCGGGGGGAGGCCGTTTTCGCCCTCCTCAGGCTTCAGGAAAGCCTCCGGAGCCTGTGGAGAGCGAAAAACGGGCCCAACTGAAAAGCCTCTTAAAGCCTGGAGAGGGTGAAAAACGGCCCAACGGGCCTACCGGAAGTTCATTTGGGCCCGTTTTTTGCCATCCACAGGCTCCGGAGACTTTCCTGAAGCCAGGGGAGGGCAAAAAACGGCCCAACGGGCCTACCGGAAGTCTGGAGGCTTCAGTGAGGCCTGCGCGCATGCGCGGGGGGCAGCGTGGTGGTGGTGGTTGTGCGTGCATGCGCGGGGGGAGGGCATTGCATTATGGGTGTGGGCATGCGCAGGCTATTGTGCACGCATGCGCGCCCTTTCGGCACCCAAGCAAAAAAAGGTTCGCCATCACTGGTATAGGATCTCCTCCTAGAACAGTGGTTCTCAACCTTCCTAATGCCGCGACCCCCGCCCCACCGCCGCGACCGCCTCCCCGTCCCCTCCCCGTGCACGATGAGGTGACAAAGGGGGCGTGGCACCAAGATGGTGGGCTAGCGTGCGCTTAGGCGACCCCTGTGAAAGGGTCGTTTGACCCCCAAAGGGGTCGCGACCCACAGGTTGAGAACCGCTGTCCTAGAAGGAAGGGACTAGAAGACCTCCAGGATTTCTTCCAACCCTGTTATTTTATGTTCTATGTTCCAACTATGCACCAACTATCCTTTATCCCAAAGGTGCTTTTTCAAGAGACAACTGGACTTTCTGGTTTTTCTTCATCATCTATCTCCAGTCTACAACATAGTCCTTTCAACAGTTCCAAGAAGTCTCCACACCCATTTGCACCACTCAGGTGACCCTGATGATACAGATAAACCTCCAGATGGCCTTAACGACTCATTAAAGTCATTAAGAAGGCTGTAAAAGCACTATGAAGCGGTATAAGCCTAAGTGCTATTGCTAAAGAATGCAAATGACCAGCTGTCTGCAAGGAGTATAAATCCTTCCATTCCCCACCATCCAGTCAGAGCTGAAGAAGCTTCTTGGATGAGAAGCAAAATGTCTTCAAAGAAAAACCAGAAAGTCCAGTTGCCTCTTGAAAAAGCACCTTTGGGACAACCATGACCTGGATGATTGAGAATATCCATAGACATTCATCTACCCTTTAAGTAAAGTAAAGCAAAGCAATGAAATAGGAAATATTTTTATAATAAATAAATAAAGCTGCATCCATATGTCTAAAAAAACTGGAAATGTTCACTTGGTAATTTACAAATATTTCTATGAGTTATTGTGCCTGACACTCCCCTTTGTTTCTCCTTCCGGCTGCAATTACCTGCATCCTCTCTGAAAGAATCTCCACCAAAAGCTCATCTGGAAGCACGCAACTCATCAGACCATAATCCCCAATTCCACTGGCACTGACACTCAGGCGTCGCTGGAGAGGGGCGCTGGGAATAGGGCTGGAGGGTACCTGGGAAGGCAGTTGGAAAATTAACAGACCAGTTAGGAACTAATGTTAAAAAGTGTGGACATTCACTTTTTGTAATTAACAACTAAATATTTTACTTTGCTGTATTATCTGTTTTGCCATATATTAAAATATGCTATCTTAATAAAATGATTTATTACTTTTTCTCTTTTGGTTATAGAAGAACAATATTTCAGAAAGGCCCTCAAAAGAAAGGAATACGGAAGTGGGGGCACTTCAAATGTAGAAGATATTAAGCATATTAAACATTAATTATAGGATTTGGAGAGAAAAATGATTAAAACTGTTAACCAATCGTTTTAACTGCTTTCAGAAATGAAGAAAAGGAGAAAGTAGAATAGGTAGTGTAAGGGCTTAAAATCAATGAAAGCATTTGAAAATAGGATGACAGGAATCAGGTTAGAAATTGCAATCTCAGGGAATTTGAAATCACAAATTTGAAGACACATTTAAATTTTAAAGACTAAAAAAATTAAGCCTTTTCATGATTGCCTATCAAATCTAAATGTAGAATTGAGAAATTAAATTCTGAAATAAGAAAATCTAAATTAAGAGGCATCCACAAAGAATAAGGTTGACCAGACTTGCTGATTTTCCTGGAAGACTTTGAAGTTTTTCAAAAGTTTTCTGAGTTGGTGTGCTAGAGGACACCAATGGACAGATGGAAACAAATGTAAAGTACCTCTCACTGACAGACATTATATATCAGATATAGTAAGGAGTTCCAGAAAAGTCAGAAAGGGATTTAGAAAGAAGACTAAACCAGGAAATGATCCAATCACCTGATAGATGAATTAAAAAAAAACTTCTACAAAGTAATTGTCGGTATTTAGATGTCATTCAGACTGTCAACCAGCACTTGAATCCTTAAGCACAGCTGACCTGACTATCCATTTCAAATGGGGGGGGGGGAGAAGATGCAGTTTCAACTGAGAGCTGGTATTTGGAGGTATTCTACTATTCGATGAACTGTCATACAGGCGGTCCTTGCTTACTGACTACTCATTCAGCAACCATTTGAAATTACAATGGTGCTGAAGGAGACCAGTCTTCAAACTTGTTGTGGGTGCAGCATATCTGCATTCACTTGATTGTGCTTCAGGCATATGGCAACCGGGGCTCATTCCCAACAGTGCCTCGGAGAAGTGAAGTCAGTGGAGAAGCTGGCAAGAAGGGTTAGGGTGCAGTCACAGGATGCCATGCTCAATAAGCCCCCAGAGATTCATTTAATGACCGTGCCAGTTCTCGATGGAGTTGCTGGTCCAATTATAGTCAGTAAGTGAGGACTACCTGTCCATGGGACTGGGCCTGATGGATTTTCACCTGGGATCCAGGCTGATCCGGCTGCTGCTGCTGCTGCTGCTGCTGCTGCTGCTGCTGCTGCTGCTGCTGCTGCTGCTGTTTCAGGGACAGGTGGCTTTCCAGCTTGCCTTTGGCCGTGGCGGTGCTTCCTCGGTAGCCCCGGGAGATGTTGGAGAGAGGCCCTGTCTTGGACTCGGAGCTCTGCTGGCTGCCATTCGAGGTGTGCTTGGCCAAAGCCTCGGTGCTCAGCCGGGTGCCCAGAGCAAGGGCCGGCTGCCCCTCTGTGCCTTGGAGGAAAAGTGGGGAGGGGAGGAACAAGGCTAGGAGGAGGAGCGCAAGAAAAGGTTTTCTTCCTTGTTGACAGGCAGGAAAAGTATTAATTAGGTTTTTATTTCTTATTTTGCAACTCCCCTGCAAAAAACAAATCTCCTCTGAAAGAAATGCCCTGTTGCAGCCATGACCCACTTCCACATCACTCTATTATTGACCCATATTTTTGTGCTTTACAGAAGGAAGGACCACACACACACACACTCACACTTGATTAGGACCCTATGGATTGAAACACCTGATTCTAATTTCCCCTTCAAATGAACTGTTGAACTGATGAACATAGAGATTTTTGCTACACACAAATACGTAAGCTGTGAAACTTCTCTTCAATTTAAAAATTAATGAAGTGTAATGGGGAGGCATAAAAAAGCTTTTAATTTGCACCCACTCTGCTTTAGCAACCGTCTGAACTGCTGAAGCCTCAGAATCAACATACAATCCTGACACTCCATCAAAAAATCCCCTCAAGAAGACGCCACATCTCCTCATAGTAATCCACACCAAAGGAGGATTGTCAAGTATAAAGCACGCTTATGCTGTTGCAACCATTATCGCTTCTCAACTTGCCAAAGAACCAGGGGGGAGGGAAGGGTGAGATGGAATGCAGGCTCCAGACTTCAAGAAGATGAGCCATGAGAGCCATGGACACTCCGGCAGGTGTTTTCCAAGACCAGAGACTTTTTCTCATAACAATACAATGACATTCAATTGGACAATGTGACCTGCACTAATAGGGAGGAGGAAGAAATCTATACTGTCATTATGTGAGTTTGCGCGGGAATTAGATAGAGCTGGTTTTGACTTCATCAATACCGAAATTATGTACTCAATAGAGTTTTGCATTCAGAGATTGGAAGGTCTCGATCGTGTTTGCTTTGGTTGGGTTCATCAGTTGGAACGTTGACCAGCTCTGCAAAAGTCAAGAGACAAAAGATTCCTGGTCTCCCACAGCCTGTTCAGTCACCTCCGAAAGAGCCGTGGAGGCCCAGGGGAAGATATCTGGGATGGAACATAAAGGGGAGCAAAGCAGCCAAGTACAGGATGGGCCCGGCAAAAGAGACCTCGGCAACAGGCCATGCAGACTCTGGTACCCAGACCGTGGTGACCCGTTCGAAGGGATGAGCATAGAAGACTGAGCGAGCAGCAGCACAGGAGGAGGCCGTGGCAGCTGGGGGCCCCCATCAGATGGGCGAAGAGCTGTGGCGGGGTGTTGTGCCAAAGGCGTCTGAAGCTGAGTTCGTGCTGCTTTCCCCTGGAGTGGCGTTCAACCGGGGCTCGAGATGGAAAGAGCAGTGGAGTGGGAAGAACCGGTGGAGTGGAGATACCTGGCAGTCTGCCACAGCCCATTGGTTGAACAACTGAGAGAGAGGTTCGTTGGAATGGAGATGCTGGGAGGAGAGCTGGTGCGGCAAGTGGCCCAAGTTCAAGTGGTCCAAGTGGTCCAAGTGGCCTAAGAGCCGAGGTGGCGCAGTGGTTAGAGTGCAGTACTGCAGGCTACTTCAGCTGACTGTTCAGCAGTTCAGCGGTTCAAATCTCACCGGCTCAAGGTTGACTCAGCCTTCCATCCTTCCAAGGTGGGTAAAATGAGGACCCAGATTGTTGGGGGCAATATGCTGACTCTGTGAACCGCTTAGAGAGTGCTGTAAAGCACTGTAAAGCGGTATATAAGTCTAAGTGCTATTGCTATTGCTATTGCTAAGTTTCTGAAGCAGGATCTGGTCAACCCTCAGCAATCTTCCCACCTCCTGTTAGCCCTGAAGTTGGCTTTCTTCCTGAACCAGGTGTGGGCTCACCTGGATCGATATGGACTGGCTTATTTCGATGATGTGGCTTGCGTGAACGCCATTGTGGTGAACCTGGAGGGAGAGGCCGCAGAATGGGTGATGAATCTCCATGACGAAGGGGCTCCTGAATTGGGGGACCACAACGCCTTCTTGGGGGAGCTCAGAGCCCGGTTTAGAGATACCACGGGTGGGCAGAATCCAAGTCTGGCGGGCGGAATCCGAGATCCATGACATCAAGCAAGGGAGCAGACCGGTAACTGAATACATTTGTGAATTCTGGAGACTGACGGGGAGGATGAGGCTGTCAGGCCAAAGCCATATCTTATTAGAGACTTTGGCCTGCCACACTTTACGCTTGAGAATGTATTCTTGCTGTGGGAATTTGGGAGGGGCTGTTGCATGAGGGATGTAGACCTGTAGCCATAACAAATTCCTTTAGATTCTCAAGGTCATCCTTTGTCCAGCACCTGCCCGGAAGCTGATGGGAGTAACTGAGACACTGGCAGAAGACGACTGGCTAACGACTGTGATGAACTTGTGGGTGTGGGGACAAGGGGCTTGATCTTTCAACTGGGTGGAGAAACCCTCGTAGCATCAGATTCGGGTTTCTCACAGATGTGCCAACATGGCTCTACTAATAAATTGGAACTTTGAGCATTACTTTGCCTCGGACTCTGATTTAGTTTTGGATGCTATTTGGAACCCTGACAGAGGCATTGGCCTGAGCAACTCCTGGTCTACAACTTCCGAGATGGCTTGAACTGGGAGTTGTACCATATGTGCTTACCCTGCAGAATACCAGAGCGAATCCACAACTGTTACTAGCTGGCAACAAGCGTGGAGATGGGCCTAGTAGAATACAAAAGGCATGGAGGAACCAAAGGCTGCCTGAGGAAGAGCCAAGAAAGGCACCCGCTGGGGCGGAAGCCCCCGACCATTCCAGCTCCTGCCCCTTCCAAGGTCCTGAGGTGCGGACCCAGTTCATGCTTCTGATGTGACCAAGAGGGCCACAGAGTTGCAGTCTGTCTGGCGCCAACACCCATGTTGACTCTGAAGACCCAAAGTCCATCAAAGCTGAGGAAGCTGCCCAAGAAAGGGAAGGAGAAGTTGTGAGTGGCGCACCAAGTCATAGAGGTCTCCCCCCCAGTCAGTGAAATGGAGAGAACTCTGACCATAAAAGGCCCCCAACTGACCTTCTACGAGAGCGACAGCAAGGGGGAAGACGACCTGATGGTAAGTACAGGCATCACCTCCTTTTCAGCCCAAGTGTAGATCACAGTACCCCATTCGGGGGTGAAGGGAGTTGTAAAGGCCCTAATAGGGTGCACCTGATGCACCCTGCAGACAGTACGGAAGCTGGGATTACAAGTGAGGAAGCTGCACCAACCCATGAAATTCAAGCAGGTCGATGGCTCGATAGTAGGCGGGCTGCCCACCTCCTACCTAACAGAGCTGGTATGCTTGAGGCGTGGAGGCGTGGTCAAGATGGGCGATGCAACGCGAATTTCGGGTCACCCGAAAAAGCGTTGAATCCCACTGTCTTAGGGGGTCCCTGAGACCCGAAGCTGACCTGTAGGGTCAGTAAGGAACCGGAACACACTCTGACGAAAGGAGGGGCAGCGCAAGCCCCTCTAGACGTCAGCTGAAGCTCCGGACCGGGCGGTGAGGAGGACAGCTGATAGCTGTCAAAGCCGATGAGATCACGCTGAAGAGGGTCACCCGAAAAAGCGTTGAATCCCACTGTCTTAGGGGGTCCCTGAGACCCGAAGCTGACCTGTAGGGTCAGTAAGGAACCGGAACACACTCTGACGAAAGGAGGGGCAGCGCAAGCCCCTCTAGACGTCAGCTGAAGCTCCGGACCGGGCGGTGAGGAGGACAGCTGATAGCTGTCAAAGCCGATGAGATCACGCTGAAGACTGAGAGCTAGCGGAGTGAGACATCAGGGTGAGGAATGGATTCCCATGCCTTGGTATGAAATGGTTTTTTTTCCCTTAAAAATGGATCTCCTTTAAATTTTAAGTGTTTGGAGAGAGTTTGAGGAAAGGTGAGGCGGGGCGGAAGAATGGCTTCCGCCTCACATTAAGGCAGCAGCGGACAACCAGCTGGTAGAAAATAGTGAGAAACTCTTGTGATTGGTACCCTAAACAGAATATTG
>QLTV01000331.1:1839716-1854835 GCA_003457575.1 Thermophis baileyi
ATTTTTGCTTCTGCGCATGCACAGAAGCTATTTTTTGATTGCTGTGGGAGCGCGCGCGCGCAAAGCACACGCGCACACACAGCGTGACCCTGAGCGAACTGGCAGCAAAAGGATCCAGAACCCATCCCTCCTCTGGAGTCAGCACAGACCTCCCAGATGGCGCGGGCTGGATCTCTGCCTCTGACACCGAGCCTTCTCCAGACTCCAGGACTGGCCCATGTTCCTCCCCAGCCTCCTTGCTGCTCAACTCTGCTGCCAGCTCCACAGGCTGCTGGCGGACCACAACAGGTGTAGGGTCTCCTGCTTGGGTGGGGCGTTGGACTAGATGACCTACAAGGTCCCTTCCAACTCTGTTAATCTATCTATCTAATCTATCTGTTTGGTTAAAAAAAAAACCTTGAACCTCTGGAGTGGCTGACCATACTGACCATGCTCTTGGAACCCTGGATTGGCTTTGGACAATTCTTCTGCACATTCATATTTCAAAGCCAGCTGTGCTTTGTTTACATCCCATTGTTCATTGTTAACTCTTCAGCCTTGAAGTAAAACTGACAGTCTCCAGAGCATCCGTGTTTGAGCGTGTGTGATGGAAGTCTGAAGCAGGACAGCTTTGCCCAGAACACTCTAATTCCTGTCAAGTTCTTCGCCCATCTTAAATAACTTATAACATGTGAAAAGTAACAATTGTTTTTCTCACTCATGAAGCTACCAGTAAAATAGAGGAAGCAAGCAACCATGGTCATTCCTATTGGCATCCTTTTTACTGCACTTGTATCTAAAAGCTAAGAACGCACTCACCTTGCATTTGACCTTTTTCAGTTCCCTCTTCTTCCTCTTCTTCCTCCTGATCAATTTTGGATTCTGCCTGGAGTGTCCGGTTATTGTCCATGAGTGATAGAGAAGGAAGAGCAGAGGCCCCCATGGCTGCTGCTTGCACAACCGACGGGTGAGGCTTCATTCCATGTTCAGAAAAGTGAGTGCTTTCTTCTTCCTCTGTCCGGGAACAAAAAGAGGAAGGACGCCATGCACACCAGACAGGTAAGAATGCTTCCAATGGAGCATTTTAGAGCAAAACACAGCAGAGTGTTTCTCACTCACTATTTCTGCCACGGGAGAGGCCTCTGGCAGGACTGCTCCCTGCCTCTTCAAGGGCTGCTTTGTGGTTCTGCGTCTACACAGATAGGCTCAGAACAGACACTGTAGCTGCGTTTATATGTGTCTCCATTAAATCAATGGTGACATTAAATTCTTGTTTGATAGGCAGTGCTATTTTGGAATAAACAGCAATTCTTAACAATCAAAGCAAGGAAATATTTCAGCCAAATGATTTAATTTCTTCTGTCTATCTTATTTTATGGATTTTATGTTTACTCCACCTTTATTTTTGGACAACTCCAGATAGTCTACATGTCTGATGCTCTGGCCTCTTGTTTTCTTACCACAACCCTCCTGTGAGATAGTCTGGACCGGCTGCCATGCCTAAGAAAAGATAGGACTCCGTCTCCCACTTTCAAAGCCCGGCTCTTCAGCCCCTGCTCCAACTGTGTGTTGGAAAAGGAGGGTCCCAGCTTCAGGCTGAAAAATGCCAAGCAGGATTGGGCCTCCCTGGCTTCACTTCACTTTGCCTCTGGGATTGCAAATGTGTGTGTGGGGCTTTCCGTGTCAACAGCCCCGAGCAAGAAGCACGTGGTTTCCATGCAAGAAGATGGGGTGGGGCAACCTCTCCTTGACTGCAGGCAGTGCACCCAGCTTCCACCTTCAGCTGGCTTGTTCTGTTAGTGTTGTGGCTGGAATTAGCCAAGCTCAGAGCATCAACCCTTCAACTGGCCTCTCCCCAAGCAGCCATTGCTCCTGGTTGCCAAAGGGAAACTGGATTTAGTCTGCTCAATCACTTACCATATTTTTCGGAGTATAAGGCGCACCTTAGTTTTTGGGGAGGAAAATAGGGGGGGGAACCAAACCAGGTATTCATCTGGCTAGTCCTTAGCCTGGTCAGCTTCAGCACATTCGTTCGCTCGCTGGTTTTGAGGTTGGGGATGGTGGGGGATAAGCTTCAGCACATTCATTTGCTCGCTGGTTTTGAGATTGGGGATGGTTGGGGCTATGTTTCTGAAGCACAGCTGATTGTCGGAGGCAATGTTCTAATTTTTTTTCAGTGTGCGCGGACATTAAAAATCACTGCGCGGCAGTTGGAAACTGCTGCGCGGTGTTTTCTTGTCATGTGCGCGGCCGCGAAGCCACGCAGCTTAGAGGGAACATTGGTCGGAGGGAGCAGCAATTAGAAAAGCAGGCAAAGCACAGAAGATCGCTTAGCTCGTGTTTGGGCTGAAAAACAGCTTCAAAAGTACAGCTGATCCTCGGAGGGAGCTCCAGTGACTAAAGCAGGCAAAGCGGGGAAGGGGTAAGAGAAGGCAGCAGCTGTTCCGGGTAACCATTTTGGGCACCGCGCGAGCGTTTGGAGGCTGAAAATGCAACGCACGGAGCCCAAAAACACAAGCCATTGTCAGTGGCAATCTCTGCAGCCAGGAAGAGGATGCACGGAGGCCGAAGAGTATAAGACGCACCCAAATTTTCAGCCTCTTTTAGGAGGGAAAAAAGTGCGCCTTATACTCCGAAAAATACGGTAAGTGGTTTCATTTGCATGGAAGATGCTTCAAGGACCATGCTGGCCCCATGGCCCAACTACTTCTACTCAAAGGATTTGTTTCTACTTCTACATTTGTTTATCACATTAATCTAAATCAGGGGTATCAAACTCGCGACAACACGTTGTTGTCACGTGACATATCGTAACTTTTTTCCCCTTCGCTAAACCGGGGGTGGGCGTGGCCAGTGCGTAACGCATCCGGCCCGCGGGTAGCATGTTTGACACCCCTGATCTAAATGATTAATGTGAAGATATACCTAAATCATGAGGGGGGTACGGTGGCTCAGTGGTTAAAGATGCTGAGCTTGTCAGCTGGAAAGCAGATATCCCAGGGTTCAAGACCTAAGTGAGCTCCTGTTACCAGCCCCAGTTCCTGCCTACCTAGCAGTTTAAAAGCATGCAAATTTGAGCAAATTAATAGGTATCATGTTGGAAGGTAACAGCCTTCTGTGTACCTTGGCATATAGTCATGACCACAGAAAGGGTCTTTGGGCAATGCCGACTCCCTCAGGCAAGAAACAGAGATGAGCCTAGAGTCAGACACGACTGAGCAGGGAAACCTTTCCCTTTATCTTACACCTACATTGCTCCTCCAGGAAGGAGTCAGAAGGTTTATTCCATATTCAAAAGGAAGAAAGTCAATTGAGCGGCAACCTTTCTTCTGTGACACAAGTTCTTGCAGGAGATATTCTGTCCCAATGGCTAAATGAAATGAATCTGTGTGAAGCACGTCATTTCTGTCTCTTTATCCTTTTTCCTGACATTAACAGAGACCATCACTAGACTTCTCTTCAGAGGTAGAAAATTAGAGCCCCAGAGAGTTTCTTTAATAAAAGATGAAAGGAGTTTGCTCTTTTCCATGGTCAGAAAAGGCCAGAGCAGAAACACACTGCTCCTGGCTGGCTGCAGTGCCACAGACCCACCAGCCATGGGGCCCTCCCTCACCATTATCCAGATTCAATCCTTCCTGGTCGCCTTGAATCTTCTTTTGTTCCTCAAAATATTCCAGCACCTCGAGAGGCAGCTTCTCTCCAGGCATGCGAGGAGGCAGCAGAAGGATATGGTGGTTATCGTAGCCCTTCAGCATCCGCAAAATCTGCAGTCAAGACAGGGAAAACCACAAAGACTTTCTGGCACTCAGGCATGGCACTCTCAGACAGATTCCAGCTGATGATTTATTCTGAAATGCCTCATCCACCTAGATTTTTTCTTATCTTAGAAATTCTTGTTTCTTTTTAGAAGGACAATTTCTACAATCCTAGATGTCACCTATCACTTTTTTCATGGCTTGGGACTAAGGGACCTTCTTCTCCCAGATGTTTCTACCTGTCTAGTTCATTCAGTAGGTTAGTTCAGTAGGCATGGGTCTCAGCAGTCAAGGAATGTGCAGATTTGTACCTTGTCCCTGGAAGGCGCAAGCACCCAAATCCATTCAGTCTAGTTTCAACTGAGCCAAAGCCCAGCTTTGCACCCCATCCAGGCCACAACTGCCTCTAGGGCACTAGGACAGGACATCCACAGCATCCCTCAGGTGACCCAGTGTGGAGATGTAAAGATAGGTATCATCATCATACTGATGATACCTCACCTCAAGCCATCAGATCACCTCACCCAGCATCCTCATGCAGATATTCAATAGGAAGGGAGAGAGGACCAAGCTCTGTGGCACCCCACAAAGTAGGGGTTGTGGGCTTCCCTCCATCAACACCAACTGAAACAGACCCCAAGGAAGGAGGAGAACCAGCACAACACAGTGCCCCCAACTCCTGAAGCTAGTCCAGAAGGTTACCATGATTAACATTACTGAAGGCCACTGGGAGATCAAAAGAGCAAGAATGGTAGCACTGCCCTCATCTCACTCCTGCCAGAGGTCATCCAAGAGCACAATCAATGCTTTTTTAGTCCCATAATCTGACCTCAATCCTGACTAAAAGCAGTCCAGACAATTCACTTCATCCAAGATCCTCTGAAGCTGCCATGTGACCACTTTTTCCACAACCTTCCCTAAAAAAGGGAGGTTGGTGACTGGATGAAAACTGTCCAGACAGTTGGGTTGAGCGATAGTCCCTTGAGGAGAGGATGCACCAGCACCTCTGTAAGCTATTGGAACCAGTCCCTCCCTCTGTCAACCCTGAAGCTGGCCCGGCTGACGCCATCTTGGAGCTTCAGTGCTGCCACACTGGAGCTGAGGGATAGGGAGGGAGGATTAGAGATAGTTGGGGTTGTGTAGTCAAAATAAAATACTTTCTCTTGGGACCCAAGGACGTTCTCACACCTGGCTGGAGGAAGGAAGAGTGATGTCACCAGACCACCAGACAGCGCCTGATTGGACCATGTGACTGATTGTTTTGGGGTTGAGGGAAAAACTTTTACTTTTAATTAGGTGAAAATCATGGGAACCTTCAGAGTCGGTTTTCACCAGATTCATGCCAATATGATATATCCAATAAAGCTTTTCTTTGAGGAATTCATCTGCCTTGGAGTTTTGCTTGGTATGGGTCTATTACCTGGAACCCTGACACCCTCAAGGAAGAATGAACCACCACTAAGACCCAATCATGTATCCCCTCCCAGGTGGCCTTGACAACCAGAGGGCTTAGATTCAAATACGGGAGTGGCTGACCCCTTCAAAACCTCTGCCCACTTCCTCAGATTCAACAGTATGAAACTTCAAGCAGATAACTTTAAAAGACTTCACCCCTGTAACCTCCACTGGTTCTGCCCCAACACAGAGTGAATCCAAGCAACTATATCCACAAGATGCACCATATATTCCTCACAGCAACCTTGTAGGTGAATCCCACCATTAAGCCCTCCAAAGAGAGATCAGGTCACTTGAAACTGCGGGGTGGCTGAAATAAGCGACCACCAAGGCTTTGGCCAGACTGTGGAATAGACCTTCCAGAACCAGCCAAGCTCCTTCTGGAGTCCAGTTGGGTCCATCAATCCCCTGGAGTTAGTCAATCTAATAGGACAAGCCTCCTTGCAGAGGCGGGAGGTGACAGAACTAGAGGCTTAGCAGGGAGTGATCTGACTAAGACAGGGAGAAAGCACTATCTCCCCAAAATCCAGAACACCCTGTCATAGCTCTGACAGTCAGATGTATGACCACTATTATGCATTTGGCTCTGGATAACTGGGAACAGGCAATTATGGTGGCCATGAATTCTGAACTACCTCAGACCCTGTCCCAGAGAAGGCAAGCTGAAGTCCCCAAGACCATAAGCCTGGGGAACTCCATTGCCAACTTGCCCATGGAGTCAACAAACTCAGGCAAGGAGGGAAGTTGGTACAATAGCAATATTGTTAAATACATGGTGTATAATCAGTTTAATTAAATTTAAATCCTCTGATCCCTTTTACTTTTGGGAGAGTGGCCCCCAACCATTTCAAGTGTGGTCCTTGACTCAAGAAAATTGCACAACCTATTCTAAGTTGTACAGGCATTGTGACATTTCTGCATCCAAAGGACCTTTTAATTGCTGATCTCAGGATATCTTCTTGGAGGAGGATTATTTATTCAATAAATACTTTGGTTATTCTTAACTGGCACAGATAGCTCACCCGCTCTTCTAGAAGATACTGCTGGTCAAATTCTAAGGAGTAGAACTCAATAGGGAAGCTGCAGGGGTTCTTCACTACCACTTCAGCTTCATCCCCAACGCCATAGGGAAGGAGAGGCCCCAGTTCCAGGAGGGAGGGGCTGAATTCAAGACGTGGCTCCAGACCTTGCCCAGAGACATTCAGCAGCAGTTGCTGAGTGCTCTGCGAAATGCTCAAGATCAGGACATTGTGGTACAATTTCTAGGATATAAAAAATAATATCATTTTATTACAAATAAGAACAGGTAAAAAGGCCCCCAATTCATCTAAACCCAGAAGCCTCCCAGCTTCAGTTGGTAGTATTTCTTCAACTCAGAACAGATTTGGGTTCTGTCCTGTTGGAGTTAACCCAAAAGATTTGCTGTCTATTTGGACTATTGGTATGTAATCAGTGTCTGGCCAGTCACTTTGGGGTATCGTTCCCTTCATAGTGCTTGAGCTCAGAATGGGGAGCCCAGCTGCTCTTCCATATAAAGCCAATTTAAGAGCAGGAATGGCATGTGGGCAGAATCCTGGCAGGGAAGGTGAGGAAATATCCAGGCACGATGCCTCCTTAATAAATCTACTTTGCGGACTGACTGGTTGGCATCACAGCGGGACAGATGTGGAATAGTGGAGCTCCGCAGAGCTTCAAGAAACCCAGCCTATACCTGCCTGTCAGGAGACCCTACAGGGCCAAAGCCACCCTGAAGGGGTGGTGAAGAAAGGAGGGATGCTTTGTAGATCCCGAGGAAACAGCAATTTCCTCGTTTGATCCACAGAAACCCTCCAGATCGGCAGCAGAGACAACGGCCATTTGGCAAGACCGAAGCTGTGACAACTGGGATAAGAAGATTATGAGCTGGAGCGGTTTGTGGACAGAGGATTGAAACTGGGTGAGACGACTTTCAACTTCTATACTAGAGACTTAAACCCAAATAAAAGCATTTTTTTTAAAAAAAGATTCTCCAAAACTAAGAAAGCGGTGATTTAATACACAGAGAAAGATTATGCCCAAAAGTGAAACAAATTTTTGATTCTGAAGCTTTAAAATATAGAAAGCTTGGACTGGAACTGGTAGTAGTATGAAAAATGACTTAAACTGTGGATAACACCGTCTGATTATTGGAAGAAATCGTATAAAGAAAAAGGAATCTTGGTTTTTTTTTCCCCTCAAATTTTTTTTCTGACAGTCAGCTGTTTAATGCTGGAACCTTGAGTGGAGGTGCCACCTACTGGTGAAAGAAGATATACTAGAACACAGTGGGAAATGACTTTGATAGTGAGGATTAAGTGATAATATAAAAAAAATAAAGAGAACAAAGGAAATAGTGAAAGGCAAACAACACCTGGAAGGCCTTTTTATTTTGGTTCCATATCTACTGCTGTTTTGGCGGCTTGGAAGTACTAAGTGGGCCTTTTGAAGATTTCTAAGGCAAGGTGAATTAAAATTAACAAGAAGCATATTTTAAATTGAATATTTGATTCTGTGGATTAAAGACATTTGGGGGAATTTGGTGGGCCAATCTGGATTATTAAGACTATTTGATAGAACACTCTACAAGGCGAAAAGGAAAGAAGAAAGAAGAAAAATTAAACAAGACTTAAACATTTGGGAAATTTAGAGGGTGTAAATTGGAAAATTCTAAGGACTATAAATTTAGGAGATTTTGAGGAACAGTTCCAGGATTGTGTAAATTCTATTGACGTTTTTGGTGTTTCTGGGCAATTGGGATATTGGAATCTTGGTGGAATATTGAATTACTATTAACTCATTAAATGAGTATAAGATGTTTCAACAGGGGAAAATAAATATGGTTTATAAATAAATATTATTGATGCTTCAATGCATTCAGGAAGATATGACAAGGAATCATAGGGAGATGATGGAATTGATGCAGGATAAAGATGTAAGACTAGAAAACCCTCAGCAAATGATAATAAAAGATGAACAAAAAATTTAGAAAATAGAGGAGAAACCAGAAGGAGCTGAGGAAAAAATAGAGGAGATAAAGCCAAAAATGACTCCAGTGGAGAAAGATATGGAAGAGATAGCAATAATATTTAAAACAGAACAGACAGATTACACTCTAAGAGTTCAAAATATAGAAGAAAATAAAGAGAAAGTTGGTGAAAGAACTATGAATGGGTACTCTAGAGATCCAACAAGAAGAGATAGGTGTTGTGGCAGATGAAATACTAAGATTAAATATATGTGATGTAAGGAGCTACAAGATCCCAAGGGAGAAGCATGAAAGATTTACCAAAAAGTCAGTAAGAGTTGAAATTCTAAAAAGGACAAGAGATGATGGATAGATATAGAATACTTCTTAATAGGGTGGCTATTTTATTGAGAGTTAGAAAAAAGAGGTAGAAACAAGAAATTGGGAAAATAGTATTATGTATACTGATATAGAATAGAATACATCTTAACTACTATATATATACACAAATGTTAGAAGTTGAAAGATTATGATTATGTATATCTAAAAAATATTACTATTATTATTACTGTGTAAAATATATCGACCCAGACAATACTTTGTCCACCAAGCACCTATGGATGTTAAAGAAAAAACTATAA
Source organism: Thermophis baileyi (assembly GCA_003457575.1). NCBI lineage: Eukaryota > Metazoa > Chordata > Lepidosauria > Squamata > Dipsadidae > Thermophis > Thermophis baileyi. The sequence goes on from QLTV01000331.1 coordinate 1,848,530, forward strand.
ATAAAATTATAAAAAAAATAATAAATCTACTTTGCATGAGGAATTGAATTGTCCAATGAAGCCCTGCCTTTCTTTGCCTCTCCTGCCATCAATGCATCTCTGCTCTTCCTGAAAACACTTCAGATACTTGTTGTGCTCCAAACAGCTTTCTCATTTCGTACCTCTTCTCTCGGGGCAAACTTGACCTGCACATTGAGCCGCTCTCCGGGAGCCAGGATCCCATATGGGGGAATCATCTCAAAGACATGGGGCTTCACCTTGTGTTCACGCATTTTCCGGCGCAAGGTCATCGGCATGTGCTTATCCACCTGAGCTTACAACAAACAATGAAGTCATGAGCAAAGCTTGCCTCTTTATGCCATTCTGAAGAATCCTTGTGAAGGACAGCACACCCTGGAGGACGAGAATTATTGCCTCAGCCCACACCAAACTTTTGACTGAGTTTCTAGAAACACCTTTAAGGTGTCCCTGGAAGTAGGGTGGGTTTTCCATCCATATGAACAAGGATGAAAGGTTTTTCTTTTGCAGGCAAGTGAGGCTAATGGAGGTTTCAAGAGAAACAAGAATTCAACTCCGTCTTCTCCACTGCATAGGCATATTCCTGGTCCATAGTATGTGATTAAAAACTTACCAAGTAGAGAATAGGGTCATTAGGCTGTGTGGGGTTTTATTTTGCATTTTGAAGGATTTGCATGGGAAAAAACAGGATCAAGAGTTGTGTAATCAAGCCTCTGTGGCAAATCTTTTGCAATTTATCTTATTAAATTTGTATGAAAACAAGAATCTTGTTTTTCACTTCTAAACATTTTCCTGAATGTTACTCAGATCAAAAGGGCTCAGCCCAAGAACCAAAACTGCACCTTTCAAGCAGCTTAACTTCCATCCCACACCAAATTCCTACAGATCAAGCTGCTTTTCAAGATGCAATCAGAGAAGAGCAAAGCAAGATCTATTTCAGTGTTGTGTTACCTTTTTCATTTGTTCATTGCTTGTGGCAAACCACTCGCATACGACCTGCAGCTGATTGTGAAGCTGGATGGTCTCCACCTGGCACTGTCCACACTGGACAGCAGAGAACTCCAGATTGTCACTGGACATGCAGAGAGATGGCATGATCACCGTGGCCCGAAGAGAGATGTGGAACGTGGGACCAGCCACAACCTGCAGCGAATCGTATCAAACCAGGGGTGAAATTCAAAATCTTTCGCTACCGGTTCTGTGGGCGTGGCTTGGTGGGCATGGAAGGGGAAGGATACTGCAAAATCTCCATTCCCACTCCACTCTGGGGCCAGCCAGAGGTGGTATTTGCCAGTTCTCCGAACTACTCAAAATTTCCGCTACCAGTTCTCCAGAACCTGTCAGAACCTGCTGAATTTCACCCCTGTATCAAACCCTCCTGAGCGTAATGCATGGTGTATGGCTTCCATTCTCCCCCAGACCCACCTACCCCCACCCTCAGAACTTCTGGCATAACCATAGGTCAAATGCCCCAAGAGGTACATGGACACCTCCTTCCCTGGGCCCTCTGGTCCTGATTAGAGAGTACAACTGGAAAAAGGAAATGAGAATAATCCAGGCAATTCAGGCTCCGAAGGACAGCTCCCATTGCCTGCAGGCCATCACAGTCCTGGGGAGCCATCTCAACCACTGCTCCACTCCATCTTGTTGAAAGCAGGTGAGACTCCAGGGCAGGCTTAGGTTCCTTCCCACCAAGCAGGGGTGGCCTGGTTCACATATCCAAGCCAACTCGGCTAGATAAAGGCACAGTCATTCTGCTCTTGCAGTTGTTAGGATAAGCTGTTGGTTCTACAGATGGGCTAGCTAAACTCTTCATTGGATAAGCTGTTCAACTCTACTTGCCCAGCTCTCACGTCACATCCCCTATCTTTTCCTTTCATGGGTAACACTGTAACTCATGCCAAGGGGCGTCCTAATCCTGCAAATTACAATTACACTATCAAAAACCCTACAACAGGGGTCCCCAAACTTGGCAACTTTAAAATTTGTGGACTTCAACTCCCAGAATTCTCCAGCCAGCTATGCTGGCTGGAGAATTCTGGGAGTTGAAGTCCACAAGTCTTAAAGTTGCCAAGTTTGGGGACCTCTGCCCTACAAAGTAGATGATTGAAGTATAAACGGTAATCCTGCAGTTCTCTGGCATCGCCTCCCCCAACACGAAGGCCAGACCTACTAAATTGGCCTGTCCCAGCCAGCTAATGAACCCAGCGGGGCTTGGGATCGCTTGAGGATCTGTTGCAGGGTTCGACCAAAGCCCTGGTGGCTACCTAGAATGAGAAGGCATCTGGGTTCTGGATTACATTAGATCATGCTTGAATGGCCTCCACCTCACTCCTGGATCCCAGAATTCCCCCTGGTTTTCAGAGGAGCTGAGGGAGATGAAGTGAGAGAAGAAACGCCTAGAGCACAGTTGGTGGATCACCAGGAGCAAATCTGACCATACACAGGCTGGGGCCACTAGCAGTAAGGGCCCAATGGAACTAAGGGTAGTGAAGCACAAATATTTCTTTCTTCTGTGTGAGATCCAGGTCCCTCCTGGCTGATTAAGGCCACGTGGGAGGGTGTGTGTGATTGGTTTAGGCCAGGGGTGTCAAACTCAAGGCCCGGGGGCTGGATCCGCCCTGTGGGGTACTTAGATCTGGCCCGTGGGGCTGCCCTGGAAACAGCGAAGGACCGGCCCGCAGTGCTTCTGCCAGCAAAAATGGGCTCCCGAGCTCCGTTTTCGGCTGCCATGGCCTCCTACAACCCTCTGCCAGTGAAAACGGAGCACGCGGCCCTCCCGAGCTCCATTTTCACTGGCAGAGGGTTGCAGGAGGCCGTGGCAGCTGAAAACAGAGCTCGGGAGCCAGTTTTCACTGGCAGAGCGCTCGGGCCCCCACAGGCGTCCCAGACAGGAGTGACATTGAACTGGCCACGCCCACCCTGGCCACACCCATCCCAGCCCCACAAGGTCAAACACAACCCTGATGCGGCCCTCAATGAAATTGAGTTTGACACCCCTGGTTTATGCAAAGGCTAATTCCTCCTTGAAAGAGAGGGTGGTCCCACCGCTTTCAAGGAAGTGGAGGTGAGCCCCTTTCTCAATGCATCATAGTCTGACCCACCTAGTCTAGACAATTTTTGTCCATTTTTCCCTTTTTAGGGAAGATAGTAGTGCATAACTCTGTATGTGTGTGCGCGCGCTTGTGTGTGCCTCTGCGTGTGTGTGTATAAAAGAAACTTCAAAGCACCTTGATGGGCAACAGCACTTCTGTCTCTCCAAGGGCACAGCCGACACTCTGGGGGTCAAACCATATTTCGAATGTCTCTGTCTCGCAGAAAGGTAGATTCTTCACCCGATCCAGTTCAGTGTTGAAACCTGACTCAGGATAACAGCAATAGAAACAGCTCTCACTACTTATGAAAATAAACCACCGTTGAACTCCATATATATTGCATCTCCAAGACGGTACAGAGGTGCTGGTTCCCCACTAACAACTGCAGAAGGGTAGATGGTGAGAAACAGATAGCCAAGTCCTACATGCTGAGCATTGCACAGAGCTTTGGCTTGACTGTGGCTTAATGTGACATGTGAACATAGTCATTAGGAATTGTAAGCGATAGTGACTGTCTGGGTGTGCACATCTACATCTATATGTATGTACGCGTGTGTATATTGAACAGACTGAACCAGGGCTTACCATTTGTTTATTTTATTTTTATTGGTGCTAAGCAGCAAGTTATACCTGGCATTATTTTTGGTCACAGTGACAGAAGCCTCTTCTGGTCTGGGGTAAAAGGGCAGCAGTAAGTTGACTCATGTTGCAAACACAGATAAAAGTGAGCAAGGCTAGGAAGAGATCCTGAGATCCTCCCTCCTTCACTGCAATCTCCATGGCATAGGAGATGACCAGCAATGGACAAAGCTACAATATTTTGAACATATTAAAAAACGACGCTTGTCCAGTAAACATGGGAAGTTTCAATGTATTTTGTTCCATTTTAATTATTTGGGCCTTAAACCCAAATTTACTGTTTACTGTTTCAACATAGGCTAGGAAAAAAAATGGAATGATGCCCTTCTTGTACCTGTGTCCCGTAGGTCTCGTCGATCTGCATGGAAGGAGACGGGGAAGTGGCCGGTGTTTGTGATCTTGATGATGTGAGTTCTGATGGTGCCCATGATTATGTAGCCAAAATCTAAGATATACTCAGGTAGCTGGGCTCTAAAAAAAAAGCACAATGTGGATGACGTTAACATAAACAGGATGAGTGATATTTTCCACAAAATCTCAAATTTCACCAGTTCATTCATTTCAATTAAAGATTAGCATGACCAGGCTGTGCTTATGAGGGAGAGAAAGGGAGTTAAACAGCAAGCCATAGAATCAGAGGGCTGGAAGAGACCTTGGAGGTCTTCGAGTCCAATACCCTGCCCATGGCAGGAATCCTTATACCATCACAGACAAATGGTTGTCCAATCTTTTCTTGAAAACCTCCAGCGATGGAGCACCCACAAATCATGGAGGTGAGCTGTTCCATTGATTAAATCTTCTGTCAAGAAATTTCTTCCTAGTTTGAGATTGGATCTCCTGCTGAAGAGCTTGTTGCTCCTTGTCCTGCCCTCTGGTGCTTTGTGGAATAGGTTGACCCTCTCTTCTCTGTGACAGTCCCTCAGGTACTGGAAGACAGCTATCCTGTCACCCCGAGCTCTTTGGGCACTCTGCTGTGGCTCCCTGTCACCCTGTCATGGCAGAGGGATGAAAGAGCCATCATCCTGTCACGGCAGTGGCATGGCCGGAGCCTTAGTGCGGGAGCGAAGCACCCCTCTACTTGCCTTTGCACGGCAACAGCATTCCGCCTTCATTGTGGTACATTTGCTGTTGCTGTCAGCAAAGAGGGCTGGGAGAGAACGGCGGGGGCGGATCTTGCAGGGTGGGGGCCATCCCCCAAGCCTGGCCTTCCTCCTCCCTTGTCGGCGGGGCCAAGAGAAAGAAGGGGGCAGCGTGAAGCGCTCCCCTCCCCCGCCGAGCACTGAGCACAACAGCCCAGCAGGAGGGGGGTAGATGGCTCAGCAGAAGCGGCCCCATTGGGGAGTTGGACGGCAGAGAGGCCTGGCCCGGCTCTCGCAGCGGAACGCTGTTCGCCGCCTTTGAAATGCGCCGCTTTCTGTTTCCTGTTCCTTCCCCGGGCAGCGATGGCTGGGGCCGTGGGAGGGGGGAAGCAGAGGCGTCAGGGCTGCTCCCCCCCCCTCAGCAAGCCAGGCCTGGGGGAGCGCGGAGAGTTGCAGGCGAGCACCGGAGGGTCAGAAGACGTGCTCCGTCGCCCCAACATGCGTTTCCAGCGTGCGCTTCTCTGTCCCGAAGTAGGATTGAGTGGGGAGAAGAGAGCAGGGGGAAGGGTAGGAGGAAGGAGAAGCCCGGCTGGCTTTCCTTTGGCATGGGGTGGGGGGAAGACCCAATACCCCCTCTATGGCCTGCCCGCTGCTCTTGCAGCGCCTTGCGCAGCACAGCAAAAGCGTGCTTCACAATGGGGTAGACTGCATATCCTCCTTCTCCTGGAGCCCGCGGGGCCCCCCTCCCGCGCCCCTCGCGCCGCGCGCCCCTCTCTCTCTCTCTCTCTCTCTCTCTCTCTCTCTCTCTCTGCAGAGAGCAAAACCCGAAGTAGCCGCCCGCCGTTTCCCGTGGGGGGAATATATATAAATATTTGGCTGGATTCAGCCCACCCATCAGCTAATCTCCCTCTGTCTCTCTGTCTCTGTCTCTGTCTCTGTCTCTCTGTCTCTCTGTCTCTCTCTGTCTCTCTCTCTCTCTGTGTATCTCTCGCTCCCTGTCTCTGTGTCTCTTCTCACTCTCTCAGAATCGCTGTCTCTGTGTCTGTTCTCTCTCTCTCTCGGAAAGCCGGCGAGCTCTCCTTGGGGCTCTTCGCTACTCCTTTTCTTTCTTCTTTTTGGAAATCCAGGCTGGCTGAGGAATGAGTGAGAACCGCAGCGGAGGCTTCCCTTCGGGCAACCCTCCTCCTCCTCCTTCTCTTGCGACCCCCTGGCCGGCTGTGGCGGGGCCAGGAGGTTGCGCACTAGAGGAGGGGGAGGAGGAGGGAAGCCTCCATTGTGAGTTGTGCTCATTCCTCAGCCAGCCCAGATTTCCAAAAGGAAGAAAGAAAACGGGTAGCGAAGAGCATGAGAGCATGCAGGGCTTTCCGAGAGAGAGAGAAGAGACACAGAGACAGGGAGCGAGAGATACACCCACACACACACACACACACAGAGAGAGAGAGAGAGAGAGAGAGAGAGAGAGAGAGGGAAGGAGG
>QLTV01000331.1:1898771-1919806 GCA_003457575.1 Thermophis baileyi
ATTTGGGTAAAATGAGCTCCCAGATTGTTGGTGGCAATATCCTAACTCTGTTAACCGCTTAGAGAGGGCTGGAAAGCACTGTAAGGCGGTATATAAGTCTAAGTGCTATTGCTATTGCTAGGTCATCCGCAAAAGCTTGTAATTTATATTCTTCTTTTCTAATTTTCATTCCTGTTATTTCTTTATCCTCTCTTATTTTTCTATTTACTATCTCCAAAGTTAAAATAAACAATAATGGAGATAAAGGACATCCTTGTCTAGTACCTTTCTCTATCTTAATTTTTCCTGTTAATTCCCCATTAACCATAACTTTCGCTGTCTGTTCCTTATAGATTGTTTTTATCGTATTCAAAAAATTTTCTCCAAAATTCATCATTTCCAATTGCAATGTCATAAATTTCCATGTAACATTATCAAAGGCCTTCTGTGCATCCAAAAAAATTGCATTTCCCGGGGTGTCATAGCGTACAGTTTCGGTTTGGGTAGTTTTGCCCGGGGGATGATCTCGATGGCGCAGTCTGTCTCACGGTGGGGAAGCAGGACGTCACACTTGGCTTCGCTGAATACTCCCGTGAGGTCTTGATATTCCCTCGGGATCTGAACGGCTTTTGGGGTTTTGTCGGATGTGGCTGTCAGTTGTTCTGGTGGGCTCTTTTGGGGGTTTTCCTGTATGGGCGGTGTTTCTGCATGCTCGTGTGGAAGGGGTTGGGATCCCCTTGCTATCCTCAGTCTGCGGCTACCCCCTTTCCACCAGATGGTCGGTCCCCACTTGTCTAGCCAGGAGAGTCCCAGTATGACTGCGTCTGTCATTTTGGGGGCTATTACGAATCGAATTACTTCCCAGTGGTTCGCTAGTTCCAGCCTCACGGGTTCGGTTAGGTGGGTGGCATAGGCTCCCCCAACTAGGGACCCATCTACCTGTTCGAACCAGATTGGGTGGGCTAGCTTCTTAGCTCTGATCCCCAGTTTCAGGAGAGTGGCTAGGTTGATCAAGCATCTAGTGCAGCCTATTAGGGCCTGAAAAGTCCCCTGGGTCCCTGTTTTTGGGGCCGTTAGGTGTATTAGGAAAATGAAAGGGTGAATTGGTTCGCTCACCATTGGGTCATTTTCGTCCTCATCCTCACTGTCGTAGGATTCCAGTGATTGGTCATCGTTGCCTGGGGGTCCTCCTCCTTCGACTGGGTGGGGAGGCACCACTGTAGCCTGGAGGGCTTTCCAGGACGTATTGGTGGCCCGCTTGGGGCCTCGTTCCGGTCTTGCCCTGGGTGGTGGCTCTGGCCTTGATTTCGGGGCCGGGGTTGCGCATGCTGATGCCATGTGGCCCATCCCCTCACATCTGTAGCATTTCAGCAGACGTCGTGGGAGAGTTGGCCTTGAGGCCGGCTGAGGTGCTGTGGTTCCCCGTCGGCTGGGTGGTGCCAGGTCTGGTTGACCTCTCTCTGTGGTGTCCGGTTGCTTTCTCATGTCGTTGGCTCGTAGACCGCCGTTGACTTTTATGGCCACTCGGAACCACTCAGAGAGTCTGTTCGGGATGTCCCGGTAAGCAGTTACCTGGGCAATTTGCTTGTCTAGGCTTGTTCTGAAAAAAATGCACCAACAGCCGCTCTGGTAAAGGAGGTAGCCTTCCAATGACTTTCCTAAATTCCCGGATGGGTTCCTTGATGGGTCAGCCCCTTTGCATTAGGTTTCTGAGCTCATCTTCTGCATACGGGTCCTCCTCCGCCTCCTCAAATCTGGCCTCTAGCAGTTGTAGGAAGTCATCTACGTCTTGCAGTTGAGGGGCTCTCCTCTTATGGAGGGCTGCTAGCCATTCCCTTGCTTCTCCCTCTAGCCCCTCTGTGATGGTGTTCGCTATGGCTCTGGGAGATGGGTAGAGGTGTCCATAGCGTTCTAAGTGGATTTCAACCGAGTCAAGGAATAGATCTAGCTGGTCTGCATCTCCATCAAATTTCCCCCTGAAGCGGGGCAGTTCGTTTAGCACTGCTCCTCCCTCCTCCTGTTGGCCCCTGTAGGCATGCACTCAATGCGGCTGGCCCTCTTCCTCAGCTCTAGTTCGGAGAGAGGGAGGGGGTTGTCTGCCCTGGGTGGCCTGTCTGCTCCGTGGGAGGGGCCCTGGCTGCAGTCCAGGGCTTTTCCTCCTTCTGATGGGCAGGGAGGGGGGGCTGTGTTCTCGTGTGCGTCTCCTCCCTCCAAAAGGATCAGCTGTCCCTCTCCTCTCTTTTGGCCGGCATAATGGCTCCTCCTCCCGAATGGTGGCTTGGTCAAATTCCTCCCTCAGTTGCTCTATGGACCTCCCCAGGGGCTCCATCAGGAGCTTTGGGAGCCTGGCTTGTTCCCAGACCCACATCCAATCCACTCTTCCCAGCTCACTCAGGGGCTTCTTCTTTTCCTGGGCTTTGGGATGGGGGAACTCAGCCTCAGCAGCTTTTGGGATTAATTTCCACCAGTACTCATCCTTTCTTGCTTTGATCCCTGGAGCGGCCGTCTCAGCTTTGCTGTCTGGGAGGGGCTGCACTCCAGCTGCAATCGGGCTGCTGGGCCCTGGAGTTTCCTCCTTTCCAGTAGCTTCCAGCAGGCTTTCTTCGGATAGCCCGCCCTCTGCCATGGTTGCCTGATTTTCTCTCCAAGCCTCCCAGATATCGGGGAGCGGTTTGGGAGTGCGGGACTCAGGTGGCCCTGCAATCTTATTGATTTATGAGTTCTGACTGTCCAAAAGATGCCCTAATTAATTCATGAGCCATGAGCCAAACTTCAAAAGAAATATAGCAATTTATTAGAAGTGACATTTCGGCAATACTTCGATGCAGTCAGAACTGAGCTCACGCAGGTTATGTGCCCTCATGACCCTGTTTCCCCCCTCCTCACTGGAAATGTCATAAATCACATTCTCCAATGAACCACGTTAGCGGGCTGTGAAACCTACACCCCTCCTGCTGACTCCGGTAACCTAACACACAATCAGTAAAAGAAGCATTTGTGGAATGTAGTTTCAGTTAGTACAATCAGCCACTCCGTCAGGTCTCCCCCCTCCTGCTTATGGCAACTTGAAAGCTTTGCAAGTTGACATTATTGCCCAAACAAGTCCGCTGGGCCCAATATTTCAACTGATTCAACTTCATGCTGAAACACTTCCCTGGGGGAAGGAATTTCCTAGCTGACGCTCTCTCCCTCATGCCCCAGTACAAATGCGAACGGGAGGAGGTAGTAGATGCCATCATCCCCCCCTACCCAAACAGCAGCCCAAGTGACCACCAGACAACAACGCCACAACTGGCAAGATCGACCTGCAAGAGATCTAACCACGAAACTCAAAACTGAACTGTTAGCAGACCCCTGGTTCCGTGACAACCAACACATCTTGACAAAAAGAGATGACCTAGCATGGAAGGGAACAAAACTCTACGTTCCAGAGTCCCTATGCACCTTAATCCTCCAACGAAGCCTCCAACGAAGTCAAATCGACGGGCCACTTTCGGTTCCTAAAGACTTTACACTTAGCGCGGACACAATTCTGGTGGCCTGGCATGAAAAGAGACGTGGACAGTTATGTGAAAAGCTGCAAAATTTGCAACACTATGAAAAAATGGCCAGGAAAACCCCTCAGACTGCTGCAACCGGTGGCAGAGCCGACAAGGCCATGGGAGGAAATCGCAATGGACTTTATTGTGGAGTTGCCAAAGAGCGGGGGGAATACAATGATCTGGACGGTGATTGACTTATTCTCCAAGCAGGCACACTTCATACCCTGCAGCGGACTTCCCTCAGCCCACCAGTTACCCAAATTGTTCCTGAAAAAATATCTACCACCTGCATGGAGTACCATGAAGAATCATCTCAGACAGAGGGGTCCAGTTTACGGCTAAGTTCTGGAGGGAGTTCCTGCGGTCTATTGGGTCATCCCAGGGCCTTAGCTCAGCTTTTCATCTGGCTACCAATGGGAGGGGGGCAGAACATTTGAACGCCATGGTAGAGGAGTACCTGAGGTGTTACGTGAACTATCAGCAGTCCAATTGGGCGGACCTCTTGCCTTTCGCCGAGGTTGCATACAATAATGCTGTTCACAGTAGCACGGGGCTAACTCCATTCAAAATAATGAGCGGCATGGACTTCGTCCCAATGCCAGAATACCCAAGGGATCCCCCCTCCTCAATTAGCTTGACAGACTGGCTGTCGATGCTAAAAGCAACATGGGAAAACGTCAAGAAGGCGCTAGCTAAAGCGGCGCAGACCAAAAGAAACAGGCAGACAAACACCGAGCCCCACAACAACCATTCCAGCTGGGGGGGGGAGTCTACCTTTCCACAAAATACTTGAGGTTAAAACTCCCCAGTAAGAAGCTGGGACCCAAGTTCATGGGGCCATTCCCCATAGTGAAGATCATCAACCCGGTCACGGTGCAATTAAAATTGCCCCAACTGCTAGGGAAGGTACCCCCGGTATTCCATAGCAGCCTCTTAAAACCCTTAAAACCACTACCCTGTGAGCCCCCGGGCCCAGTGGTCATAGGGGAGCAAACCCATTATGAGGTGCAACAAATCCTCGACTCGAGGTGGCACAGGAGACAGCTCCAATACCTAATCAAGTGGAAGGGCTATCCCTTATCAGAGGCATCTTGGGTAAAGAGTAGAAACATCCAGGCTGACTACCTCATAGCTAAATTCCATGCAGACAACCGAAACAAGCCTAGGGGGGGGAATCGCAACTCTAAAATCTATACCTGTACTCAAACTGTCTTTGCTTTGCACAGGTCGCCTTCAGGAAGTGAGGGGAGCTGAATGTCAACTCGCAAAGCATCCCTGACCTGCTCTCAAGTTGCCATAGGCAAGGAGGATGGGAAAGGAAACTTCGCAGCTGCATCAAGGAGCTGGTATCTCAGTCAAAACAAGGCACATTCCAACCGATTCGCCGAGGTCGTCTCCATGGAAACCCACAGTGGCTGGAGGGAGTGACTTTTACAACCCGCAAAATTGCTTCATTGGGGAATGTGACTGATGGCACATATTGGGGGGAGGGGGAAACAGGGTCAGAGGCAAAGCACGAATTAACTAAGGTCAGAGTTGGCTCCACCTGGTCCGTGCCGGCATGAAGCTCCTAATAAATAACTGGATTTCTTTTGAAGCTTGGCTTGAGGCTCATGATTTAATTAGGGCATCTGTCGGAACCCTGACAGCGGTCTTATCTATATACAGATTTTGTCAATAATATTTTCATACCTATATGCTGCATTTCCCCCCAAAATAAGATCCAGTCTTATTTTCTTTTGGGCTCCAAAATAAGCACTAAGGCTTATTTTTGGGGGATGTCTTATTTCTTCTGAGTGCTCCGTTTTCGGCCTGGACAGCCTCCTGCACCACTCTGCAGCACTCTGCCGGCCAAAATGGGGCACGGGGGGAGGAAGATCCTTACATTAGGCGGAGTCTGCAAATTGGTCAACCCAGAGAGGCACCTGCCCTACCAATGTCAGCCCAAACCATGTCAGCCCAAGGCAGTGACCAAGAAGAAACCGAATGCTGGGGCGACGCTTCGGCCAAGCCTCAGACAGCCGCAAGCTCCGATGGATGGAGGGAGGAAGCTGCTAGCCTGGGAGACTCAGCCAAGCCTAGATGGTCCATAGGCATTGGGAAGAAAGATGACTCAGTAGGGAGAACGAAAAGAGTCACCCTCATCAGAGGCAGTCATCAGAAAGATGGAGAGAGGAGCTGGCAATGCTGGAGGATGAGGAGGAGGAAGGGGATGAACCCGACCATGCCGATCTCCTTGTGAGGCAAGCCATGATTCATAATGGATGCTTTCCAAAATCTGAAGGCAAGAGAGGCCAGGGCTTGTATGTCAGGGAGCGACGGGCAGCAGAACCAGCCAGAGGAGGGGGATGGGGAGCTCTCATCCCTGGATACCACGGCTGCAGTGACGACCACCCGGGGGGGTGTGCAGCAGCACTGGTGGGAACCCAACAAAGAGACACAGGGGCAGGGAATGCCCCGAGGCTGGGAGATGGCACAGCCCCTCGCAGGCGGAAGGCTGCCCCCCGGTGTGAAATTCAACGGAGGTCCTCAGCAGCTAGGATTTTTTCTAGCCCAGGTTCTCACCTACATGCAGGAATATGGAAACAAAATCCCTACTGCCCCTCAGGTCCGAGTCATTACTCTGGCCCTGGATGGGGTGGCAGCCAGATGGATGGTAACCCTTCACAACACCAATGCCCCGGAGATGAGAAATTTTAACCAATTCAGCATTTTTATTAGGGATACTGGATCAGAGGGTAGAAAGAAAGTACTGGTATATTATAATACATATTCTGACAGCAGCAAGAATATGTTTGGCACAACATTGGAAACAAGAAGATGTACCAACTGAAAATACAATCATTAGAAAAATTTTAGAATATGCAGAATTGGATAAGCTAACAATGGAGTTAAATCAGAAAGAGGATTTGGAGTTTTTTGAAATTTGGAACTTATTTTATAATTGGCTGGAAAGGAGGAAAAAAAATATTGATTGATTGATGTTTAATTTAGGAATTTAAATAAAATTATGTAAGTTTAGCTAGTATAAATGTATATATAGTATTTACTAAGAATATAAAAAAGTTATGCATAGTTATACAGTTACTGTATATATCAGCAAAAATGTACTGTTAGGACATGCGCCGTAAAAGCACCCAAGAGGGTTATATGTTTATTTGTAAATGTATTGTTTTGTTTTGTCTGATGTTTGTTTGTCTTTTTTTAATATTTATATCCAAATAAAAATTATTTTTTTTAAAAAAAAGAAATTTTAACCAATTCATGACTGCCCTGAGATAGCGATTTGAGGATCCCTTAGCTCAGGGGTGTCAAACTCAAGGCCCACGGGCCATATCCGGCCTGCGGGGTGCTTAAATGTGGCCCGGGTTGCCTCTGGCAGCCAAAACAGGGCGCGGGAGGGCCGCGTGTGACCCTCCCACATCCCGTTTTCAGCCTCTTCTTTCAGCCCCGTTTTCATGCTGCTTCTTCTAGGGAGCAGCATGTCAGGTCCCTATCACTGAGGCAGGTCCTTACGGCCTGGCTGTGGGGGCCCTGAGGTATGTGTGGGGCAGCTCTACCCCCCTTGCCTCACTTCACCTCGTGTCGGCAGCATCACGAGCAACCAGATGGAATGGGGGGTGGCCGGCTGTACAGGCGCTTAAGTAGGACTTATTTTGGGGGTAGGGCTTATATTGGGCACACACACAGAAAACATGCTAGGGCTTATTTTCAGGATAGGGCTTATTTTCGAGGAAACATGGTTATAAGATACCTGATCATAGAAGGAAGGGGGTATCTTATATATAGGTATGAAAATATAGGGTGTTGAAGGGGCTTGTGTGGATAAATGAAATTGTGGGCTAAGTTGTTGGACATGTATATGTCCTGAAGGGTCTCCCAAGACAAACAGGCTATGATGGATACCTCAGACTAACACTGATCACATCTGCCAACCCGCATTGGACCAGATTATGGTCTATTCCTTCCTTGGTCTATTCCTTCCTTGCCAATACAAACTCAGAAATGGCCCTCATTCCCCAGAGGCCCTAGGGCAACTACCCATGGCAGCAGGAAGACCTGCCCGAAGGCAGAGGGTGCTATGTATCATCAGGTTAAATCAGGCTGCCTTTGGACTTTGGACATAGGAACAGTCAACATTTGAACAATGAAAAGGGATGCTTGACTAGAACTGCTGATTGAATTCAACGATATGCATTGGATTATGTGAAACACGACGAAAAGGTGAAAATTTAATTGAACTTGATAGGACTGAGCATTTACTCTACACTAGATGTGCCGAAGATGGACAATGTGCCAGAGTTGGTTTTCTTATTAACCAAAAGCTGAAAGATCCTGCATTAAAATGTGAAAGTATATCAGACAGAGTAGCCCAATGCATCATTCAATTGAACAAACAATACAAGCTTCAAATCATCCAAGCTTACGTGCCAACAATAAGCTATAGTGATGATAAGGTTGAAGAGTTTTATGGCGATTTGGCCCGCCTTCAAGACAAAGAAAAATGCTGATACAAAATACTAATGGGTGACTTTAATGCAAGAATAGGAAGAACAATATTTGGAGAAAAAGCGACTGGCCCGTATGGAGGTGGTGAGCAAGATAATAGAGGCAAAAGACTAGTAGATTTTGCTGAAGGAACTTTATATAGAGCCGAGGTGGCGCAGTGGTTAGAGTGCAGCACTGCAGGCTACTTCAGCTGACTGCTAGCTGCAGTTCGGCAGTTCAAATCTCACCGGTTCAAGGTTGACTCAGCCTTCCATCCTTCTGAGGTGGGTAAAAGAGGACCCAGATTGTTGGGGACAATATGCTAACTCTGTAAACCGCTTAAAGAGGGCTGTAAAGCACTATAAAGCAGTATGTAAGTCTAAGTGCTATTGCTATTGCTCTTCCTTCCTTCCTTCCTTCCTTCCTTCCTTCCTTCCTTCCTTCCTTCTTTCCTTCCTTCCCTTCCTTCCTTCCTTCCTTCCTTTTCTTTCCTTCACAGTGGTTAGAACGCAGCATTGCTCACTGCCAACAGTTCGAGTCTCACGGGCTCAAGCTTGACTCAGCCTTCCATCCTTCTGAGGTGGGTAAAATGAGGACCCAGATTGTTGGGGGCAATATGCTAACTCTGTAAACCGCTTAGAGAGGGCTGTAAAACACTATGAAGCGGTATATAAGTCTAAGTGCTATTGCTATATCATAAACTCACTTTACAAGAAGAAAGCTAACAGAAAATGGACATGGAAGAGTCCATTTGGGTACACAAGCGAAATTGACTACATCGTGTCAAGTGATAAAACCATATTCTGCCATATTCTTCCATATACTGCCATCAATCATTTTAACGTTGGAAGTGACCACAGAAGGGTACAAGCTAAAGTAAAGATAGACATGGACTGTCAAAAAGAGCGTATGAAAATGATAAAAATGTCACAAAAAACAAAACTAAAGTGTCAGGCCGAAGCCATCTTATTTGGACACTTTGGCCTGCCACACTTTATGCTTTAAAAATGTATTCTTGCTGTCGGAATTTGGGAGGGGCTATTGCATGAGGGATGTAGAAATGTAGCCATAACAAATTCCTTTAGATTCTCAAGGTCATCCTTTGTCCAGCACCTGCCCGGAAGTTGATGGGAGTAACGGACACGTTGGCAGAAGACGAATGGCTAACGTGATGAACTTGTGGGTGTGGGGACAAGGGGCTTGATCTTTCAACTGGGTGGAGAAACCCTCGTAGCATCAGATGCGGGTTTCTCACAGATGTGCCAACATGGCTCTACTAATAAATTGGAAATTTGAGCAATACTTTGCCTTGGACTCTGATTTAGCTTTAGATGCTATTTGGAACCCTAACACAAAGAGTGATAAGCTGTTAGAGGAGAACAGCGATTTTGAGATTAATCTATCAAATCACTTTGTTCTATTGCAAGATTTGGAAAAGATGAACAAAAACATCCTTGAATCTGCTATATCTAGAGTACTGCTGGAAAAACACTTGGTACAATCAAGAGACTCTGTGTCAACCATCCAACTAACAGACCCAA
Source organism: Thermophis baileyi (assembly GCA_003457575.1). NCBI lineage: Eukaryota > Metazoa > Chordata > Lepidosauria > Squamata > Dipsadidae > Thermophis > Thermophis baileyi. The sequence goes on from QLTV01000331.1 coordinate 1,908,322, forward strand.
TAAAAGCAGACATCTTCAGGAACTTTAAAATCCCAAAAGCAAAACTTTATTGAGTATATAATTCTGGCACTGAAGAAAGCAAAACCAACTCTAAATTTTCCCGTGCATAGTTAAAATGAGTTTCATCTCCTCCTCCCATGGAAGAGATCACATGATCCAATTAGGAATCAGCCTTTTGTTTTGATAACAGTCCATGTCTTAGCCGACACCTGCTGAAGCGCCCTTGGCTCTCACGGTTGAACATTGTAGCCTCTGCATTCTATCTCACCCTTCCAGAGGTGGGTTCCTCCCGGTTCGGACCAGTTCTATAAAACCGGTAGTAACTTGGCGGCCTGGGTCGCTAGAACCAGCAGCGACCCAGGCCTGCCACGCCCCCGAACCGGTTCTTTCGAGGGTGCCATAGGCGGCGCCATCTTGTTTTTTGCTTCTCCACATGCTCAGAAGCTTTTTAAAGCACTGTGCATGCGCAAAGCGTGTGCAAAGCGTGCGCAAAGCGTGTGCAAAGCGTGCGCCCGCACGGCACATCACTGAGCAAACTGGCAGCAAAGAAAAGAAGAACCCACCCCTGCACCCTTCCCTTCCCCCAGTTTTTTGGCAAGTTGAATAGCAATCAGTCACAAGAAGCTTAAGCATTTCTTTCAATCTTGATACTCTGATGAAACTATTGATTTAATGAAAAAATGAGGGACAATGAAGAATACTGGAAGTTTAACTAATAAACTGGACTACATTGAACTTTGCAAGACCAAGAAGAAATGTGTCAGTTTAACATGAACCTTGTGAAAAAGGCAACTGAAGAAAACAAAGGGATTAATAGAGCAAAATGCAAGCTTATAAATACAAGAAAGAAGGTTTTTGCATAAAAACATGAAGATGGCTTTGTGTGTAGAACAAGACAGGAAATGTTAGAAATAATTGGAAAATGCTATTCAGAGCTAAACAAAAATCAAGATCACTCAAAAGTAACAATACCCACGAAAGAGGAAATGCCAGATATCCTGGTGGAGAAAGTTTCAAGTGCCATAAAATCAATGAAAAAGGGCAAAGCTTCAAGAAATGATTGTGTTACGGTTCAAATGCTGAAAGCTGGTGGTCACTGTTTACACAAAATACCAGTGCAACTATACTCAAGATGCCTCAGGAGAAGAAAACATACTCAATGCATGGAAAAATGCTGAAGTGATTCTTATACACAAGAAAGGGGCCAAAGATGATTTAAAGAACTATTGCCCAATAAGACTTCTTTCAGTCATCTACAAGATTTTCACCAAGATAATAGCAAAAAGAATATTGAGAACATTAAATGATGCACAATCAAGGAGCTATACTAGGAGCTAGTATAGAGGCAGACACAAGAAATAGGGGGAATATTATTAGGCACATTTTTATATAATATATTAAAAGTAATAGCTAGACACAAAGATTAGAGGTTGAAAGATGGTGATACTATGTACGTTCTAATGATACTGTTATTGTTATTAGAATGGGGGACTAAAATGTTGAATAATTAAATAATGAAGGCTTATATTTTAATACAAATATGTATAAGAATATTATTACAATTACATAAGTATGATTTAAATAACAAATAATATTAATACTATCATTACTACCTGTATTCAAATGAATGATACCCAGATGCCTCACTGTTCATGTATTGATATTGATGTAGATTCAAAAAATTAAAAAATATTAAAAAAGAAACAAACTGACCTGTGAAAGGGTAGAAAAGCTTGTTTCAATCCATGCAAACTAAAGTTTTTAGAAGTCCATGAGAAAAATGACAAAGAGGAAAAGGAAGAAGAAACCACTTGGAAAATGATATCAGTAGTTCAGAAAATGAGATAGAATAAACTGCATGTATATATTATGTCTTCTGGGTGTTTTTTTAAAGCACCACTCAAAAGGTAAACCTTCTATGGAGCTTAAATATTGAGGTGGACCCTAACTTTATTTGCTATTGGTGCTAAGGGGCAAATCTGATTATTTTTTATGTTGATGGTTTCTTGATTTTGTTGTTGCTTTTGAAGGAAAGGGGGGTGGTTACTTGTTTTATTGCAAGCATAATACTTATATATACACTGTATTCCATACAATTTGTAAAACTACTCCACACTGAACTTTTTTTTCCAATTTGTCCAAAATTTAAATTTTTCTATTTTTTCTGGAAAAAAACAGGGGGGGGGGACATTTTTTTCTCATGGCTTCAAAATTTCCAGAAATTTTACATCTCTAATTGCGGCCCAATTGGCAAAAGAAAGCACAGGACAATATAGGTTGGAAACATGCAGAAGAGGCCTTTCATCCTGCAGTGAATAGATAATCATGATGATGACGATGATGATGATAGAAGATACCAGTACTTTATCAGCATAGGTATCTTAATATCCAGAATAAATCTCCCTCATTTTTCAAGTCCTGGCCTTGTATCAGCTCCTATACTGACCCTCCCCCACAACACCGGCAATCTTTCAAAGGACTTGGGATTCCAATGACCCAGAGGAAACTGGCTCACAGAATTCTGGCCTTTGGGATAGTCTGATGTCAAAAGTCAGAAGGATGTCATGGTATCAAAGCACTCACCTTCTCCACACGGAAAGTAACTGCTCTGGAGGAAATCTGCAGAACTGGCGCGATGAATTCACAAGTGACATCAACCTTCATGATACGTTCTTTTCCAGACTGCTTCCCTATGATCGCGTGGCACAGCAATCTCTCCTTTACCAGCTGTTCAGGCAAAGAGCAGCAGAATGAACATGGCTGAGCCAGCTGGCCAGAAACCCTGTGGGTTCCTTGGAAATGCCTGCTTCAGTCAGTTTGCCACCCAAACCTCCCGTTCACCAGGTGCTCTGCCCAGCACTGGTTACTCTGTAGACTGACTACATTTCTTCTCTTTTACTATACAAGACTTGGGAGCTGAAACAGTGAGATGATCTGCCTCCATCAGGAAGCCATTCCCCCACTAGCCTCCTGGGAGCACCTTTGTTCTCTAGGTCAAGGGTCTCCAACTTCGGCAACTTTAAGACTTGTGCAATTCCCAGAATTCCCCAGCCAGCCATGGTCTTCTAAAGTAGGGTTCTCCAATCTTGTCAACTTGTGGGTTTCAACTCCCAGAATTTCTCAGCCAGCCATGCTGGCTGAGGAATTCTGGGACTTCAAGTCCACAAGTTTTAAAGTTGACAAGGTTAGAAACCCCCACTCTAGAGCAGTGTTTTGCAACCTTAGGCATGTTAAGATGTGTGGACTTCAACTCCCAGAATACCAGGGAGTTGAAACCCCACAAGTCTTAAAGTTGCCAAGTTTAGAGAGCCCTGCTCTAGAGTGGGGGTTTCTAACCTTCCCAACTCTGCCTGCTTTTGCTGGCCTGCCCTACTTGGAACCAAACTGCCCAGAAAAAACAACAGCTTCATCCTACTTGCTGTTGCCCATTTCTCCCTGGCCCATGAGCCTTCTTGTAAATGTTTTGGAATGAAGATGCTTTCTGCCATCTCAGTGGGAAGGGCTTCCCCCACAGGAAGCCTCTGCTATCCAGTTCCTAACACCTGCTCAGGAAGGCCCTCAACACTAACCCCGGGCCACAGACATGCCCTATTGAAAGGGGGCCCAGACTGAAAAGGTTCCCTTCGGTCATCAGCTGAAGGAGATTTTCTCAGGGCTCCAGGAGCAAGAGCAAGTTACATCATTTCCCAGTAGCAGATCTAAAGATACAAATTGTAGCAGCATATTCATCTCAGAGTAAAGAGGAAGAGAAAAATCCAGTTCTGGGTACTAAAAACTCACAGATACAGTTTAAAAACCAGAAAAGGTGAATGAAACACAGACAGGAAAGAAAACAGAGCATGTTATCCAATAACATTTATAACTTGGGTGGTTCTTTTAAGGTGACCATATGGCACTTACAGCAGCTAAGTCTCAAAGGTGCTTTTTCAAGAGGCAACTGGGCTTTCTTTGTTTTTTCCTTGAAGATGTTTTGCTTCTTATCCAAAATTGAAGAAGCTTCTTGAATGAAAAACAAAATGTTTTGAACAAAAAAAGTAAGAAAGTCCAGTTGTCTTTTGAAAAGCACCTTTGGGACAACCATGACCTGGATGAATGAGAATCTCCATGGACATACAACAGCTAAGCGAGGCCTGATTGTCCCGATCATATAATTCTAGCAATTTCAGCCACCTGGCCTGCTCAGAAGATGTTGAGCATTCCCAGAACCTGAAGCGCCATGCCATCAATCAAAGGGACGCTTTGCATCACAGAGATTAGAAGGAACTCTGGAGATCACCTGCCCACGAGAATAGTATCCTGAAGAATACCTTGGGAATGTCAGAAGATCCTTCCAGGACCATGTCCATACTCTTTCCTGGGGCCAGTTCCATTCTCAGTGGCTGAAGCCTGAACACAGGACCTTGAGATTCTGTCTTTGGGGGGATGGTCTGGCTCTTGGTGTTGGTGCTGATGGCAGGGAGTGTGTTGTGCTGGCGAAATGGGGCAAAACCTTCAGTCATCCAATAAAGCTGATGGGTGCGACGCCCACAGTTGGTGATCTTGAAACGATAGCAGCAGGGATCCAAGCTAGCAAAGTGACAGAAGACAGGCCTATTATACAATTCCATTTCAGAGGAAGCAACCAGATACAAAATACAGCAAACAAATAAATTAAAGACAAGATACAAGAGAAAGAAAATCTAACTGTAGGTTACACTAATACCACTCACCACAAATAATTCTAACCTTGCCTATGTCAACTTTGAAACGGATCCAGGCTGCCACAGCCATCTTTTCGTTTCTCAGCTTGCCACACAGTAAGGGGGCGGGGGGCGGGGAAGAGGCTTGTCAGACCAGACAATAACAACAGATCGTCCCATGGGAACCAAGGTCATCTCAACAGGTGCTGGCCAGAGACTGGAAAGAGTTACCAAGGAGATGCCAGACCCCTAATTGGACAATGTGACCTGTGACAAGGAGGGAGGGGAATATCTATTCTTTAATTATATGAAAACCATGGGAAATAGAGTTGGTTTTGCTTTCATGCGTGCCGAAATGATGTACTCAATAAAACAGTTCTTTGAGAAATCTGAACATCCTGGAGTGCTGACTTGGTTGGGTTCATCAGTCAGAACCTTGACAGCCTATTGATGAAGCATATGATACACTGTTTCGTATCACTTCTCTTTCTGGAGGATCTTATCAATTCCATCCAACCTTGCTTTGCTAAGTCATTCTGTTTTTCTCAACCTCGCTGTGGCAGCCCCTCAAATATTGGCAGACTGCTCTCATGTCCCCCCCAGTCCTTCTCTTCATTAGGCTAGACATACCCACTTTCCACAACTGTTTATCGTATGTTTTATCCTCCAACCCACTAAACATCTTTGTTGCTCTTCTCTGTGTTCTTTCTAGAGTCTCAATAGAGTCTTTTTGTAATGCGGTGACCAAAACCAGATGCAGTATTCTAAGTGTGGTCTTCGAATTTAGGACCTAAAGCTTTCTGAATAATATGGTATTTGGAAAGTGTAGAGCAGAATGTCTGCAAAAATGACTTCTTTATATTCAATTCTTTTCTACATAGAAAATGCCAATATCTGTCACACTTCTCAAGTGACAGCCTAGACTCATTTGGAACTGGCTAAGCTCAAAAACCTCTCAGAGCTCTGAGTAGGAAGATTTATTAAGAAAAACATAATAGTAAACAAAAACAATATTGTACAAGAAATTCAACGAGGACTCATAGTTGAGAAATCTGCTACTTTTTTTGGAAATTATTACTAGACTTATCAATGTCAGAGTTAGCTCTCCTACTCTACGTCTTTTAATCTTAAAATGACATATTTAAAGCAGACCTTCTTCTGAAGAAATGTGTAGCCAGCCAGGGGCTGCATGATAAGCAGAGTTCTTGCCCACTGTTGGAAGACTTTCTGATTCCAGACCTGCATTTCTGATGTTCCTCAAATTACCAAGCATTTTGAGCTTGACATTCAAACCGTCTCATACAGTTCTCTGGTGCTAGAACATTATGGACCGTTATGGACAATTCCCGTATTTTTGTCACTGTCCTGCTGTCATGCCTGGAATCCATTTTTTTACCTTTTTGTATTCAGGCCTGCCACATTTTCTACTGTGGGAAAATAGGAGGGGGGATTATATGGAGTAGGTGATATGTAGTAGTCTAAATAACATTCCTTCCAGAAAGTCAAGGCCGTTGTGCCCGGAAGCTGCGAGGAAGTGAAGGAGCGGCATCTTCAGTATTGCATGATGCCTGATTGGATGATGGACATGTGGGTGCTGGGCAAGGACTTGAACTTTCATGTGGGTGGAGAAAACCTGGAAGCTTTCAGATTCGGGTTTTCCCAGATGTTGCCAACATAACATCTCTAATAAATTGGAACTTTGAGGAACTTCTAGCCTCAGAGTCTTGTTTTGTTGGGGGTGTTTATTGGAACGCTGACATTAACCCGAATCTCTAGATAACTAAGCAGCACCCTGAGGGGGGGCTGTCCGGGGTGCTGACCCCCAGCACTGATCTGAAGCCCAGGCAGTGTGAAGAGTCAGCGAAGATGGAAGAGAAAGAGGGGGTGTTTATTGGAACGCTGACACCTGCTAGCTGATTGTTCATGATGACTGATGATTTTTTCCCCCAATGCCAATAGTGTTCCAGATGTTTTGGATTGTACCCAATAGCCTATTGCTATTGGTAGTATCTGTAGGAGATGACCAGGCTGAGACTGAGGGTGTGGTCAAACACATCATCAGTCTCGAGTCCCTTCATTCCCACAAGAAATCTAAGTCCAGCCCTCCTTGAATTTCATTGACTCTTATCTATCACCAATTTGCTTTGACCATTAGTAGTTCAGATTCTTGTTTAGAGGTACCATGGAAGGATGCTGTCAGGCCGAAACCATATTTTATTAGAGACTTCGGCCTGCCACACTTGATGCTTTAGAATGTATGCTTGTTGTGGGAATTTGGGAGGGGCTGTTGCATGAGTGAGAGATGTAGCCATAACAAATTCCTTCTAGATTCTCAAGGTCATCCTTTGTCCAGCACCTGCTCAGAAGCAAATGGGAGTAACGAAGAAGATTGGTCAACGTGATGAACTTGTGGGTGTGGGAACAAGGGAATTGATCTTTCAACTGGGTGGAGAAACCTCGGGGCTTCAGATCCGGGTTTCTCACAGCCGTGCCAAAATGGCTCTGCTAATAAATTGGAACTTTGAGGAACGCATTGCCTCGGACTCTGATTTAATTTTAGATGCTATTTGGAACACTGACAGTTACCCGGATCTCTCATAAGACTCATCCAGCTACCCCGAGCCTCGGGGCACTGTTCGGGGTCCTGAGCCCCAGCACCGTCCCGGCAACGGGCGGCGCGAAGACTCAGCGAAGATGGAGGAGAGACAGGAGGAGAAAGAGCAAGCCGCAGGGGGACAAGTAGAGGACGACCCCATTGGAGGGATCAGGATCCGCTACTCTCCCTCCCCAGAGTTCGTGGCTGCCATGGAGGCCGCAGAGAGGGAACGCCAGTCGGGGGCTCGACGCAAACTGCCGGCCCCTGAGCCCCTCTCTCAGTCGGAGCGGACCTTCCATGGAGAAATTGGGGGGCTAAGTCCTCCCCCCAAGCAAACATGGAAGCCTCACCCGGGCGCGGGATTAGTCATGGCCCATGAGTGGAGGCAACAGAAAATCACACTCGCAGGCCGGTCCGAAGGCGAGGGTTGTCAGCCGCTGTCTCGCAGTCAATCGCTGATGGACCTCCACGACCAGTTCGGACGCCTAACCATAAGTTGGACTAATCCCCAATCGGGACCCGAAGCCACTAGATGGAATCTGGCCCAACCCACGTTCTCCTTCCCAAGGAAGCACCTGGGGCCCCAGTTGAGTGGGGACACAGCCTCTTTCCACACCGCGGCCAGCGGGACCCCCGGGGACCTCTATGCCGGGGCGAAGCCTACGTGGACCACCCTTCACCCCGAGCCGCAGGCGACCCACCAAGCCGGCCTAGGGAGCCCGCATCCTTGGCAGCAGGGAGAGTGGAGACCGCAACCTCTGGCCCAGCTGCCAAACCTCGGCATTGTGCCACCATGGCAAGCCCCACGTGGATGGGCTTTCTTCCCTGGAGTAGGATGGGCGCAATGCCCATGGACGCCAGAGACCCCTCTGCCACCCAACCTCGTGCCGGGGCGTGGGTTGGTGCAGCAACCCCATGTGATGCCAGGTTCTGCCGCACAGCCCCCACCGCAAGCACAGGGGCCCCTCCCTGCCGATGGGGGTGCAAGCCGACGAGTGCAACTGGGAGGGAGACCAATCGGAGGACCCCTGCCGCAAGCCGTCACTCCACCGGCTGCGCACGTGCAAGCCGCCGCCCCGCCGGCCCGGGAGCCACCGCCCCGGTTCCGTGCCACATTTGATGGGAATCCCAAGAAATTGGCCTATTTCCTCCACCGAGTGTGGGCTTACATTGATGAGCACGGAGCACAATTCCGGTCAGATAGGCAGTTAATTGACAAGATAACCGAGGGAATGAAGGAGGGGGAGGCAGCGGAATGGGTGGCAGAACTCCATGACGAAGCGGCCCCAGAACTAGACGATGCGGATGAATTCATCCAACTAATGAGGTCCGTTTCCACGATGCGACCCAACAAGTGGAAGCTGAAGAGCAAATCCAGGGGTTGAAGCAAGCGGGCCGCCCAGTGAAAGAGTTAGTGTGGGAGTTCAGAAGAGCAGCTGGGAAAGTGCAAGACTGGCCCAAGCAGCTCCTAGTGCACACGTTCCGCAGCACCCAAGAGCAGCTGGGAGAGTGCGAGACTGGCCCGAGAAGCTCCTAGTGCACATGTTCCGCGGCGCCCTGGATCCCGACCTAAAAGAAGCGTGTGAAATCCGAGGGGTCCCCGACTGGATCCAAGAGTGGTACGCTACTGCCATCGCCTTGGACCACATGATCCGCGGTCGGAAAAAACCTCCCGCGGATCGCCCAGCTCGAAGGCCTTTGGGACGCCGGGTTCCCCCGGGACAAGTTGTCGCCTTGAGCCCTGAATCAACGCGAGGCGTGAAGTGCTATCGGTGTGGTCAGGCCGGCCATAGGGCTGCCGAGTGCCTGGCACCAGCCCCAATTGCGCTGCCATGGGCCAGGCCAACCTCTGGGACCAGGAGGAGGCCCACGAAGCCACCAGAGCCGGGCGCTTGGGACTCCAGACAGAGGAGTCCCCTCAACCCTCTGATGAAGCGGAGGCATCACCAATGGAGGAATCGGCTCCGCGATGGGACGAAGGAGAAAGCGGCGAAGACGACCCAATGGTGAGTGAAGCCGTTCGCCCCTTCCTCATTAAAGCAAAAGTCACCGTGCCAGGGACGGGGAAGGAGGGTGAGGTAGATGCCATAATAGACACGGGCTGCTCGAGGTGTCTAATCAGCAAGGCAGTGGTAGATAAGCTAGGGATCAGCACCAGGCCCCTAACGAACCCAATCCGCTTCCAACAATTGGACGGATCGCTGATCGGAGGGGGGGGGCGCCACTCACCTCACCGAGTCAGTAGAATTGCAGATGGGACACCACCACGAACTTATCCGGTTCATAGTAGCCCCCAAGATGTCTGAAGCAATCATTCTGGGGCTCGCGTGGCTAGACAAGTGGACCCCCACCATAAAGTGGGAGGACGGGTATCGGAAGCTACACCTACACATTGGTCCTACGCCCCCACTAGGGAAGCAGAGCAACCCGAGAGAGCCAACACCCCTGGACTCAAACTGTCCCCAGCTGGCAGCCCCGGCTCTTGAAACCACACCCCCAGGCTCCCAGCAGGTGCCAGCAGAATATCGAGACCTAGAGGGGGTATTTAGTGAAGAAGACTGTAACTACCTCCCCTCTCACCGGCCCACAGACTGTGCGATAGAGTTTGAGCCGGGGGCTACGCTCCCAAAATCCAAAATGTACTCCATGACCCCAAAGGAACTAGGGGAGCTAAGGAAATACATCGATTTCAATTTGGAACGAGGGTTCATCCAACCGGCAAAGTCGAGGATCGCCGCCCCCGTACTCTTCAAAGAGAAGAAAGACGGGGAGGTCAGATTGTGCGTTGACTTTCGTGGGATCAATGATGTGTGCATGCAAAACACCTACCCCCTCCCTCTCATGAAGGACTTGCTAAACCACTTGTCCAAGGGCAAGATATTCACCAAGCTAGACTTGAGAGAAGCTTACTACCGCATAAGAATCAGGGAGGGGGATGAATGGAAGACGGCGTTCAACTGCCCACCATTGGGAAGTTTCCAATTTAGAGTCATGCCCTTTGGACTGCAAGGGGCCCCCGTGGTCTTCATGCAATATATCAACGAAATACTCCACCCCCATCTGTACAAGGGGGTGCTCATTTATTTGGATGACATTCTCATCTTCAGTGAAACGCTGGAGGAGCACGTGAAACTAGTGAGACAAGTCTTAAAGAAGCTTCTGGATGCCAAACTATATGCAAAACTCTCCAAGTGTGAATTCCATAAAACCTCCTTGGACTACTTGGAGTACCACATCTCCAGCGAGGGTATAGAAATGGATCCAGGAAAGTTGAAAGCAGTACTAGATTGGCAGCCCCCACGCACTCGCAAACAACTACAAAGCTTTTTGGGCTTCGCAAACTTCTATCGGCAGTTCATCCTGTCCTTCGCCGAAGTGGCGCTGCCACTGACCGAACTGCTAAAAACGGGCCCATGCCCTACCAAACCAAAGCCCAACCAATCAATTGGTTGGACAATGGGATGCCAAAAAGCATTTGAAAGGCTGAAGCGACTCTTTGCCCAAGAGCCAATCCTGCAGCACCCCGACCCAGACAGGCAGTTCATAATCCAGTCGGATGCCAGCGACGTAGCGGTGGCGGCAGTGCTGTTACAGAAAGATGAGAAGGGCCAACTCATGCCGTGCGCATATGTGAGAGCCGAGGTGGCGCAGTGGTTAGAGTGCAGTACTGCAGGCTACTTCAGCTGACTGCTAGCTGCAGTTCGGCGGTTCAAATCTCACCGGCTCAAGGTTGACTCAGCCTTCCATCCTTCCGAGGTGGGTAAAATGAGGACCCAGATTGTTGGGGGCAATATGCTGACTCTGTGAACCGCTTAGAGAGGGCTGTAAAGCACTGTAAAGCGGTATATAAGTCTAAGTGCTATTGCTATTGCTATGTGTCGAAAAAACTCACAGACACTGAAAGGAGATGGGCCATTTGGGAGAAAGAAGCATATGCTGTTCGTTGGGCGCTACTTACGTGGAGACAGTTCCTAGAAGGGGGCAAGGTACTGTTCGAGGTATGGACAGACCATAAAAACCTCGAGGCCCTGAAAACCCCCAGGAAGCTCTCACCTAAACAGGTACACTGGGCACAATACTTCAGACGATTCAAATTCGAACTGAAGCACATCCCAGCTGGGAAGAACCTACTGGCTGATGCTCTATCCAGAAAGCCACAATAAAGCATCCAAAGAGAGGAATAATTCCACTCGGTCATGCCCCCCTTGCC
>QLTV01000331.1:1923809-1934661 GCA_003457575.1 Thermophis baileyi
GGAGAATCGGGTGCACACAAGAAGAGGAGTAGAAGGAAAAAGGAGGTGGGGTTGTTATCTATGTGGATCAAAATGAGGGAGAATGTGGTGGGATTCTTGCTCCTCTGATTGGCTGGCGGCAAAGTGTCCCGTGCGCCGAAAAAGCCAGGGTGAATGGGCTTTTGGGCCGTTTCGGAGAAAGGGCTGGGACGAAGGGGCTGGGACGGAAGGGGCTGGGATGAAAGGGCTGGGCCGAAGAGCTAGGGCCATTTCAGCCAAGGAGAAAAGTCAGCGACGGGATGTTTGGAGGCGGAACCCTGGGGGCCAACCAGGGGCGGCGAAATGGACAAGGAGAACAGTCCCATTCCGTTCAAAGGATGATAGTGCAGCCATAGAATTTGCCATTAATGTGTTATTTTTTCCTTAATTACTCTGAAAAACATCCTTGATTACCAGAGGTAGCAGCTAGCAATTGCAACCTGTCAGAAACCCTCCACTCTGCCAGCTTGCATTTTGTAGTTAGCAGCTTCACATATCTGTTCTTCCACATGTAGTGGAATTGTTTCAAAGGCAGCACTGTAAACTCAGCAAAAAGCAATCGTATAATAAGATCCTAACAAAATATGTGAATGAAGTCACATATTACAGATTGTAAGAAGATTGTTTCTGCTACTGATTCTTCCTTCCTTTTTTGGGTTGCTGTGTGCAGGAGGGACGGGGTGGGTGAGCAATAGCACATCCTCAGTATTAAAAGTTTGGATTAATTGCCTTTCTATTTCATAGAAGCACAGAACTGAAAAGCACCATTTAGGCCACTGTGTTCCTCAAGGCAGGTATCCAAATCTGCCTTCCATAATTTAAATCCACGTCCTAGCCAATGAAACATTCATGTCTTGACCATTTTCCCATGTGATTCCCCTCAAACATCCCAAAATGGGCTGTTATATTACACCTCTCTTTCCCAAGCCTTCTCACTGGCTTTTCTCTGCACATCTTGCAGCTTCTCTAAATGTGCAGCCTATTTGCCTTTTCAGAAGAAAGGCCACACTTGTATCTGGCTTGGGATAAAATACTATCCCAAATTCCATTTCATCTATACTATTAGCAAACTAGGTATCTCTCATACAGTATCTTAGCATTTTATTTTTTTCTGAAGTGAAGAATAAATTGTTCTTACATTTATTCATTATTCATTATGTTCATTACATTTCATTGCTATTCAGCCCACTTCTCTAACCTATCAATTTACAGATTATTTTGAGTTTGGCTTCTGTCTTCTAGCTTGACTGAGCTTCCCATGTGGGTCAGAGCCCTCTGGCTCCTGATCAACTACAGACAGAAACGACCCTTACCTGAAATGGGGTCCCAGATTGATGGCAGGAGCAAATGGCTTGTCTGTGACAATGGTAGTTCCAATGCCAGTGGCCAGGACTGGAATAATATAAGAATTACTGTTCTCTATAGCCAGGTTGATTTTGTCCTGAAACAATACGGTATCATCCAAATTAACAATAAGAGTAAGTGATATTTCCGCCTCTGGAGGAACAACCCCTTCACTGGGGTCAATTCTCCACTGTGAAGGAGTACGAGCCTGAAACACAATAAAAAATACACAATCAATCAATTCCTCTGTGCTAGACCTCAATATTTTAAAAGGCAAGTTACATATTAAGGAAATACAAATATGTTAAATCATAGTAAAAAAAACCATCCTGCGGATTAAAATGGGTGTACTTTTACTACCAAGAATTGACAACCAAAACATATCAAGGATACCCTGAAGTTAAAACTTATTTTACATTGAGTTGTTATTTTTTAAGATTCTTTTGATATGCCAAGCTATACTAAAGGTAGCACTTCTGGAATGGATATGAGTTTGGTGGGACCACAAAATAGACAAAGTAATAGAAAATGAAGAAGATAAATGCTCTGGGACTGTAGAATTCAAATAAACAAATACCTGCCACATAACACCCCAGACTTAACTGCTGAAGAGAAAGACAAAACAATCTGGATAGTGGAGGTGGCAATACCTGGTGACAGCAGAATAGAATAGAAGAGAACTAAACAAAACTTTTTTTAAAAAAGATGGTGACAGCGGCTGAATGTGTTTGTAGATGGTGCTCCAAAGTGTTGTGCAGAGAGGGTTTTTGAAAATTTGGAATGTAGAGATTGGTATGTGGAAGTGGAGGAGTGTGTAGAGAGAAAGGCAAGAAAGAGACAAGCTTGATAAGCTAACTGAGAGGCTGGTATTTGTTGAAGAAACGGAGAGGTGAAGAAACAGAAAGGCCGAGAGCTGAAAGAGTGGAGAGGTCGGAAAGTGGCAGTTGGAAGGTGAGACAGAGAGACAGAGCAGAGGAGATGGATGATTTACGATTGTGTGACTTTCCTGGTCTCCCCCTGGATTCCCCTGACTGAAGCTAAAACCTGGTCTGAGAACCCAAGAGTCAGAGCAGCTGCAGCTCTGAATTGATGGCGTGGGTCATCTGATGGAGGCAGAGCTGACAGAAGAGACAAGCTTCACTTGCCTTTGCCGGCAGCTGGGCCTACTCGTGGTTAATAACGCTGTGGAGAGTGACAGGCTGCCGTTGGGATTTCCTGAGGTTAACTGGTGAGTGGGAGCTTGGAACTGTGAACTTCATGAGACATTGTAGGACTACACTGCTGCTAAATTTCCAGTGCTGCATAGCAGGCCTTCTAGCTATTTTTCTGGCTACCTTCTGCAATCTGCAATCCTCTGAATGTTCTGTAATCGGGCCTGGGAAGGCTGCTTGGGGAATCCTGGGGCTGGAAGGGAAAGTTGAGTGAGAGGCGAGTGTGTTGGTCCTGTTATGTATTGAATATATATAGTTGTGTTAAGCCCTGCTAAAGTGAAACTAACCTTTAGATGACCCTGTTAACTCCAACTGTTTTGGAGGGAAACTTAGAACATTCATATTTGGGCGGGCTTTTTCAAGTATTATGATTGGTTAAGGCCCTGTGGGCCCAGAGTATAAATTACAGGGATTTGCCTGCAGTTCCTCAGTTCCAGTTTTCAGTCAATAAATGTTGTTGTATCTATTATGGTCTGTTTCTTGCCTGCTGAAGCCCACTACACAACAGTGGCGAAGAGGATGGGATGGTGCAGAGGAGAAAGCTGCTGCTAACTAAGAGACTGAACTCACTGGGCGTCAGACCGGGTAAGAGCCCTGTGTTGTGGCCCGCCAGCGGCCTGTGCAGCTGGCACCAGAGACGGACAGTGAGGAGGCTGGAGAGGGCTCCGTGCCAGAGGCAGGGATTCAGCCAGGGCCATCAGAACTTCCAGAGGCTGCCACGAGTGAAGAAGAAGAGGAGGAGCCTGTTCTCAATGCGCGCGCGCGCAGAGCTGCCAAAAGGCAGGAATGGCTCCTGAGGAGAAGGACTACTCAGGAGTAAGGCTTGTGGATAATTGGCCACTCCCATAGCCTATTTAAGTGAGGAAAACGACTGACCAATTTTCAGGAAACAACTTCGTTCATTCCACTTCTTGTCTTGACTTCAAAACTCCTGTTCAGCTCTTGTTTGAAAAGTGTCAAGTTTCCTGCAAATTGCTTCCGGGCATTTTGCCAACAACAGTAAGATTGTGTGGATTATCTACTGTTATCAGAAAGACTCTTCTTCAGACTTTTGTTCTTTTGGCTTGGACTATTGCCGGCTGTTAAGAAGGTTAATTAACAGCTGCTGCACCGAAAAGACTGATTTATACTTTCATGGACTTTAGAATGACTGCTAAGAAAGAGAATTAGTAGTTGTTAATAATAAAACAAGGTTTATTTGGACGCTGTTTGTGCTGTGTTCCTTGGGCCAGCAGCTGGGTCAGAACAGTTTGTTTCCTGCCCAAACAAACACAACAAACCTTGATCAAGATGGAGCAGCTGCGTGCAGAGAACACACAGCTTCAGCAACAATTAGGCTTGTTGGCTGGCCAGCTGGCTCAGCTCCAAGCCCAGGTTGCTCCACCTCCTTCTCCTCGGAGAAACTGCCCGGTAGCTGTGCCAGATAAGTTTGCTGGCAAACCAGAAATGTTCCCAGCTTTTCTCGGACAATGCCAATTATTCATGAGCTTGAGAGCGGAGGACTTTCCCACTGACCGGGACAAAGTAGGATTTATTATCAGCCTGCTCTCCGGCTCTGCAGCTCGCTGGGCCACGCCCCTGTTGGTCCAGAACAGTCCGAACACTTGCAACTAATGTACGAGGACCCTATCAAAACCCAGACAACTACCAGGCATCTGAAGTCATTGAAGCAAGGCCGGCAACCCTTGCAGGACATTAGTGAATTCCGTTTGCTAAGCCAGGACTCGGCCTGGAATGAGGCAGCACTTATGGATGCGGAGGCCTTACAGGACAAGTTGGCCTGAGTGGACATTCCTCCGACTCTTAACGAGCTGGTTCGTCTGTGCCTCAGAATTGATGCGAGGTTACAGAGACGGACCCCTTGTCGTGCCTTCCAGGAACCCCGTGCGATACCAGTTGTGCGTGAGACCCGGCTCCACGGGAGGAGCCCATGGAAATTGGCGTAGCCAGACCCCGCCTGTCCATAGCTGAGAAGGACAGACGACGTGCAGGGGGGTTGTGCTTGTATTGTGGGGAGCCGGGACACATAGCCGTCTCTTGCCCCAAGAAGCATCGAGGGACGTCGGCTCCTGGGCCTGTACCACAATCACAGACTACCCTGTCAGGAAATGGCCGGCGCCCGATCTAGGGGAGACCCTGGGTCGGGCGCGTACCAACACCGGGTCACGCCCTGCGGACGTGGATTCCGGATGCCCTCGTCTCTTGATTTTGGCGACCAAAGTCTTCATTTCCGACAACCCCCAGGGGATTCCTGCTCACGCCTTGGTGGACTCTGGTACTATGACCAACTTCATGGATGAGGCGTTTGCCGCCACCAAATTTGCCGTCCCTCTGTGTCCAGTGGATCCTCCCATGCTCGTGGAGACCATTGATGGTTGGGTGCTTCTGTCCGGGCCGATTAAGGCCGCCACGCAACCCGTGCGCCTGACCATCGGTAGGCATGAGGAGGCCATCCAATTCTACGTGACTTCCGGACTACATTTTCCTGTGGTCTTGGGGCTGGCGTGGCTCAGGACTCATGATCCACACATCCTTTGGTCCCAGAATTTCATGTCGTTCCCGAGCCTACAATGTGTGGATCATACTCGCCAAGTCTGCGCAGGCCAGGTGCAGGGTCCACCTGCGGTGTCTTTGCCGTCCGACCTCTCGGACTTTGCGGATGTTTTTAGCGAAAAAGAGGTGGACCAACTGCCCCCACACTGGCCGTACGATTGTCCCATTGACTTAATCCCGGATGCGCCGCTCCCAGTGGGGCGTTTGTATTCCATGTCAGACCCTGAATTGGCCGTGTTACGGGACTTTGTGGACAAAAACCTGGCCCGGGGTTTTATCTGGCCCTCGTTGTCGCCCTTGTCTGCTCTGGTCTTGTTTGTCAAGAAGAAAACCATAGACTTGTGTATGTGCTGCGATTACCGTAAACTGAACGCCATTACGGTGCGTAACCGGTATCCTTTGCCCTTGATTCCTGAACTGTTAGAGAGACTCCGGGCGGCTACCGTGTTTACCAAGTTGGACCTGCGTGGCGCTTACAATCTTGTTCGGGTCAGAGAAGGGGATGAATGGAAGACAGCGTTTGGCACCAGATACGGCCATTTTGAATATACGGTCATGCCGTTCGGATTGACCAACGCTCCCACTGTCTTCCAGCATTTCATGAACGACATTTTCCAGGATCTTTTGGACCAGTTTGTCGTTGTTTATTTGGACGACATCCTGATCTACTCGAGCTCCCGGAAGAGTCATCTCCAACACCTCTGCCTGGTCCTGCAACGGCTTCGTGAATACCAACTATATGCGAAGCTGGAAAAGTGCCAGTTCTACCAAACTACCATTGACTTCTTGGGCCATCACATCTCTCCCGAGGGCATAGCGATGGATCGGAGCAAGGTCGAGGAGTTGAGTAGTTGGCAACCTCCCTGTCGAGTGAAAGATGTCCAGCGACTCCTCGGGTTCGCCAATTACTACTGGGCATTCATCCCTGGCTTCGCCACTTTGACCGTGCCCCTCACTCGGCTCCTGCAGAAAAAAGTCCCGTTCCGGTGGGGCACCCCCGAGCAGCAGGCGTTCCTGGCCTTGAAGCAGGCCTTCATGAAAGATCCGATCCTGAAGCATCCCGACCCTCACCGTCTATTTCTGGTGGAAGCGGACGCGTCGGATATTGCTGTCGGAGCGATGTTGCTCCAGGCTCACGCGTCTGGCAGTACTCTCTTCCCTTGCGCGTACTATTCTCGGAAGTTGAATCCTTCCGAGCACAATTACACTATTTGGGAAAAAGAGCTACTGGCCATTAAGACCGCATTCGAGATCTGGAGACATCACCTCGAGGGGGCCCGTCATCAGATAGAAGTCCGGACGGACCACATGAATCTGGAGTTTCTGCAGACCGCGCGGAAACTGAACCAACGCCAGATCCGGTGATCCTTCTTTTTTGCCTGCTTCAACTTCAAAGTGACTTACATCCCTAGTGGGCGCAACCAACGAGCAGATGCGGTCTCAAGAAAACCTGAGTATGCCCAAGTCGAAGACCCGCTTCCGCTTCGGACAATTCTGCCCATCGAGTCGTTCGCTGCTGTCCAAGAACCTGTCGACTTATGGGCTCAGATCCGGGAGGCACAGCGGCAGGACGCGTACGTCGATCAAAGGAAGCGTGAGGTAGGGCCCGATTCTCCCTGGACATTTACCGACGACCTCTTGAGGTACCGGGAGAGACTTTATGTACTGCCGGGGCCACCGTGGGGTCTTATCCTGTCACAGTGCCACGACAACCCTGCGGCAGGACATTTCAGTCTTTTTAAGACCCTAAACTTAGTGTCTCGGACTTTCTGGCCTCGACTCTGCCACGACATACAGAATTATGTGATGTCCTGCGTACGCTGCCGACAGGCCAAGTTGGCCACGGGAGCTCCCCCTGGACTACTTCAGCCCTTGCCGACACCAGAGAGACCCTGGGGTGCCATCTCTGTGGACTTTCTAATGGACTTGCCCCCGTCTGCTGGCTTCACGACCGTGTTCGTGGTGGTGGACATGTTGACGAAGATGGCGCATTTCATTCCCTGTCGAGGATTGCCGACAGCTCGCGCCACCGCCTGCATGTTCATCCAACATGTCTTTCGGCTACACGGCCTTCCGGATAGAGTCGTGTCGGACAGAGGGGCCCAATTTACTGCCCGGTTTTGGAAAAGGCTGATGACGGCCTTAGATGTCAAGATCTGCCTGTCATCGGCACATCATCCCGAAACTGACGGTGGGACTGAAAAGGTGATTGGGATCTTAGAGCAATATCTGCGCTGCTTTGTCAATCAGCAACAGGACAATTGGGTGGATTTTTTTAGCAGTCACAGAGTTTGCCTTTAACAACTCCCAGCACACCTCCACTCAAACGACCCCTTTCCTAGCCAATCTGGGCTATCACCCTCGTTTCTTCCCGCTCACGCCCCTTGACTCCCCGGTTCCGGCAGCGGATTACTTTCTGACCGAGTTGCAGGCCGTGCACCAACTGGTGAAACGGTATCTCGATAAGGCCAAAAAGGATTATAAACGGGTCACGGACTGCTCTCGGTGGGCAACACCACTGTTGGCTGTGGGGGATCGCATGTGGTTATCGACGTAGGCGATTATAATGCGGTGGTAGATAATAAAAAAGACCATAGAAGTACAAAGGAGAAAAAAAGGAGAGACGAAAATTACCAAACACATTCTTTGAAATGGTGCATGAATTGAATCTAAGAGATGCGTGGAGACAAACCCTGGGAAAAAACAATATACCTTCTTCTCACATCCTAATAATTCCTGGTCGCGGATAGATATGGCATGGATGAACCCGGATTTGATCAACAATATAGAAGATATAGAGATTTTGCCAAGCACATGGGCAGACCACAACCCACTAACAATAAAATGGAAAGGTCAGAAGAAAAAAGGACGATGGACATTAAACCAGAGAATTGTAAAGGAAAAATTGTACGTACAAACGATGGAAAAGGAATTAAGTAACTTTTTTAAGGAAAACAAAAAAGAACAAACAACATTGAAAAACTTATGGGACACCACCAAGGCATATATGCGGGGGATAACAATAGCATACGTGGCAAGGAGAAATAAGGAGAAAAGGAAAAAACAAATGCTACTACAGGATAAGCTCAAAGAATCAGAGACCGGATTGCAAAAAGAACCGCAGAACAATAAAATCAAAGAAGAATGGGATCTAATGAAACATAAAATTAATTTAACACAACAAGAAGAAATGATACGGAATATAACAATGGCAAAACAAAATTATTTTGAAACTGCTAATAAACCGGGGAGATGGTTGGCCCATAAATTAAAGAAGGAAAAAACAAAAAAGCTGATACAGCAATTAGAGGACGAACAAGGGAACACATGCCATAAGACAGAGGGGGGGGGGGAAAGATTATCCAAAATTTCTTCCAAATGCTATACAGTCAAGAAAATATTCGAGAGGAGGATATTAGAAATTATTTACAAGATAGAAACTTACCTAATATACCAGAGGAAGGTAGAGAAATGTTAAATGGAAAAATAACATTAACAGAGATGAAGGGGGCAATTAGGAAACAAAAAAATAATAAAACACCAGGACCAGATGGAATCCCCGCGGAAATATACAAAAAAATGCAAGAACCATTAGAAGAAATTATGTTAGAGATATAATAATAAAGTATTAGAAGGAGCTAAAATGCCAAATTCGTGGACGGAGGCATTCATAACACTAATTCCCAAAGAAGACACAGATAGTCAAAAAATTCAAAACTATAAGCCAATCTTGCTGCTGAATGCCGACTATAAAATATTTGCGACGATTATTGCGGAATGACTTAAAAAAATATTAAACAAAATTATTTATTTGGACCAAAATGGGTTCCTACCTAAAAGACAGATAAGGGACAACACAAGAATGATATTGAACGTATTAGAATACTACGAAGCCCACCCAGAAAAACAACTTGCATTGATACTGGTTGACGCACATAAAGCCTTTGACAATCTGAATTGGCAGTTTTTTACCACACAGTTAGGTACTATGAAATTTGGAGAAAAATTTACTAAAATGATCAAGGCAATATACTCAAACCAAACAGCCAAAATATTATTAAATGGAGAACCAATGGAGAAAGTCAACATAAATAAAGGCAAGGATGTCCACTATCACCATTGCTATTTATTCTCTCGTTAGAAATTCTGTTAAAACAGATTAGGAGAAATCAGGATATAAAAGAGCTAAAAATTAGAAAAGAAGAGTATAAAGTACAGGCATTTGCCGATGATATGGCATTCATAATTGAAGATCCTCTGGAAACAGGGAAAATATTAATTCAGGAAATACAGGAATTTGGAAAGGTCGCAGGGTTAAAAATAAACAAATATAAAACAAAAATAATAATCAAAAATCTTACACAGAGTCAAAATGGGGAACTAGGGAGGCTTTTAGAATTTCAAATAGTTAAAAAAGCAAAATATCTGGGGATCTGGCTGACAGCGAAATGTTCCACCATAAAAGAAGATAATTACACAAAATTACTACCGTGTTTCCCCGAAAATAATACATGTCCCCATAATAAGGCCAATCAGGCTTTTCAGCGCATGCGCTGAAATAAGCCCCCCCCAAAATAAGCCCCCCCACCTACTTAAACGCATGCGCAGCCAGTCCCCGCCATTTACACTGGTTGCTTTATACGAGGTGAGTAGGCGAGGCCGAAGGGAGGGCATGCTACACGCACCCCACATGCCCTTACCATACCTACTGGTAGGGCTGATGGCCGCACAAAATGAGCGGCAGGCCAGCGACGCACTTCGCGATCCACGGCAAGGAGTGGGTCGCGAGGCGCGCCACTGACCTAATGCTCATTTCACACCTGACTGCTTCCCACGGCAAAATGGACGGCAGGTCATCGATGCGCCTTGCAATCCACGGCAAGGAATGGGTCACAAGGCACGCCGCTGACCTAACGCTCATTTCACGCCTGACTGCTTCCCGTAGCAAAATGGATGGCAGGTCAACGACGCGCCTCGCGATCCACGGCAAGGAGTGGGTCACAAGGCACGCCGCTGACCTAACGCTCATTTCACGCCTGACTGCTTCCCGTAGCAAAATGGACGGCAGGTCAACGACGCGCCTCGCGATCCACGGCAAGGAGTGGGTCGCAAGGCGCGCCGCTGACCTAACGCTCATTTCGCGCCCCACTGCTTCCCGCAGCAACATGTCCCACCCTGACCCAATGGCAACAGCAGCCCGCCATCTGTTTATCGAGAGGGGTGGCAGGTGAGATGGTCTCGCTTCTCCCCCGCTTCACCTGCCACCCCCAAATTGCATCCCTAAAGGGGGCGGGTAGCTACGGTACCGTAAGTGATGGGCAGGAAGCCCTGCCATGCCTGGTGGGGCGGGGCAGAAGAGACGGCAAGGGGAGCCACGTGTCACTCCACGCCCCACCTGCCACCCCCTCTATACTGGTAAAAGATGCCAGAAATGAAAAACAGAGGGAGAGAAAAGACAGAAAGAAAGGGGGGGAAGAGAGAGAAACGGAAAACAGAGGGAAAGAAAGGACAGAAAGAAAGAAAGGGAGAGGAAGAGAGAGAGAAACAGAAAACAGGGAGAGAAAGGACAGAAAGAAAGGGGGGAAGAGAGAGAAACAGAAAACAGAGGGACAGAAAAGGACAGAAAGAAAGGGGGGAAGAGAGAGAAACAGAAAACAGAGGGAGACTGGGGAAAGGACAGAAAGAAAGGGAGAGGAAGAGAGAGAGAAACAGAAAACAGAGGTAGA
>QLTV01000331.1:1939832-1950470 GCA_003457575.1 Thermophis baileyi
TCTTTACCATTAGGTCCTTTAAGGGGTGGGATGGATCTCGAGTCTTTGAGTTGGTTATTTACAAAGTTATAGAAGGCGCGGGTGGATTTCGTGCGTAGAAGGTTTTCTTCTTGATTAATGTGATAATTGGTGCATTCAGTCTTTATTTGGTGGCATAGATTTTTGTAGCGGCTTTTAAAGTTAGCAATGCAGCCAGTTTTATTTTTTCGCCAAAGAGATCTTTTTTTGGATTGAAGCTTCCTTATTTTTATGGGTGATTTGTTTTTCTTGTTTTTGGTGGTTATTAGTGGTACGTATAGTTTGATGACTCTTTTGATTTTGAGCAAAAAGATATTGTAGTAGTCTTCGATAGTATTACAGCCAGAGAATAGTATTTGCCAATCAAGAGATGAGAGGTCAGTGTCTATGTTATCATAGTTGGCTTTTTTAAAGTTATAATTGGTTATCCTATTATTATGTTGATTTTTATAAGGACATATATTAAGACAAAAGTCATTTTTTTTCATTGATTTTTTTCATTGATGTCTTTTCAAAGACATCAAGTGAGAGACGCACTATTAGAGGTCTGGATGAAAATTAAGCGAAATTTTTACACAAAAATTCCCAGATGGATATCAACAATGGAAGCAATGGTCTACCCTAATGCCATAGATTTAAATAAGATAGTAACGTATAAAGAATTGTTAGATGAACAAGGAAAATTGAAATCAAATCAGGAACTGCAATTACAGGGAATTAAATTAGATTTGTGGCCATACATACAGATTCAAACAAGATACAAAAAGGATTCAGAACAATACGGTTTTCAAAATGAGCAACAAGAAATTGACAAAATATTAACAGGGACGGACGAAAAAATGATTGCCAAGACATATAATTGTTTGTTAAAATTTAAAATGGAGGAGGAAACGGTGAAAGAAACAATGATAGTTTGGGCTAAAAATTTCGGGTACAATATTGAATTAGAGCATTGGGAAAAAATATGGGATAAAAATTATAAATTGACGATGTTGGCCGCATATAAGGAGTACATCTACAAAATGTTTTATAGATGGCATTTACCACCAGCGAGATTGGCCAAAATGTTCCCAACTATACCACCCAATTGTTAGAAATGCAACCATTCACAAGGGAAGTTTTATCACATGTGGTAGACGTGCCCGAGAGCGAGGGAATATTGGGGGGGGGGGAAATAAAAAAATGGATTGAGGAAATAACAGAACAAAAAACTGATATGAGGCCTGAACTATTTTTATTGGGAATAATAAAAGAAAATATTAACAAAGAAACTTATTATATTATACAGCATATAATTACAGTAGCAAGAATCACATTCGCCCAAAATTGGAAGAAAGAGAAGATCCCCTCAAATGCAATGATTATAAAAAAGGTGCTAGAATGTGCAGAGATGGATAAATTAACGATGGAATTAAGAGAGAGAGAGGAAACAGAGTATTATAAAATATGGAATAGATGGTATAACTGGCTCGAAAAGCAAAGCAAAATTAATGTTTAAATGAATGTAGGATAATGTAACAAAATGGAAAAATGTATTTTTAGAGTGCAAATGGATGTAAAGTAATGTATAAAATGTACAGTATAAGGAGTAAATAAGATACAAGAAGATATATGTATACAATAATAGGCCTTAAAATGGATAATGTGAAATTAAGAAAAAATTCCGATAATGGAAAGCTGTATTAGTGAAACTGTGATTTTAAATGTGAAAAATTCTGAATAAAAAGTATTCTTTTAAAAAAAGATAATAATGTATAAATGTATGTTAATACCTGATAAGATGTTATGGTATATGTATTGATGTATATATGTGGAGTGTGAAAAAATAAAAATAAAAAATTATAAAAAAAACAAACCATCAAGCATCAACATCTGCCTATCTGAGGTCCTTGGGAAGGTCTCGACAGGTGGATAAAAATGCCAAATCCAGTCTGAACATTTGGTTGTCTGTGTAACAAACCATCATCATCATCATTATTTATTTATTTTGAGAAACTGGAAATACGTTATTCCAGATGTTAAGGTTATCAAAACATGTGATCCATCTATTTTCTATTCAAACAAAATCAAAGGATGCAGGAATATGTGTTACTATGACAGAGATTTTCTGATGTTTTACAATATTTTGTACCATTCATATTATAATTATTATAATATGATTAGTAAACCAGTAACTACTGATAAAATATAAGGCAGATTTCTTTCTTTTTCTGCTTTCTTTTCTTAGTCTATACTTTATATGTTTGTTCTAATTTTTACTTCTCCAAAGGAGCTCAGTATATATCTCAGCAAAATGGTTTCTGTCAAGGCCTGCCCCAAAGGGTTGTAAATCACATGAAGAGACATCACTACCCACTGCTAAAGAGGGTCTGACATATTGTACAAATCCAGCCAGTTCAGTTAGGTACATCCAGCACATCGCACAAACCCAGAAAAAGGGTTAATGTAGTAGTCAAAACATATGATACAAATGTGGCTATGGAATTGAGTGTACATATGTGCTGTATGTATTAGGCATCTACCAATTAGAAACATGTACAACTCTGTATATCGTCAGTTGTAAGAAAACAACAGACAAGGTAGTTGGTGGGATCTGGAGCTGAGTTGAGTGAAAAGGCTGGCTGGCCTTGAATCGCTCATGGGAGGAAGCAACTGAAAGGTGTTCTGCTCTAAAGCTTCACAGAGTCTACCTAGCAGTTCTATAGTAAGTTTGTCAGTCTGGAGATTCCTATCCATAGGTGAGCAGCAATCAACCTGCCACTCTGATCAGCACCTTGTGTGGCCTCTGGTTCCTTCTGCCTGACAGGCAGCCAAAAGAAGCACTTGCCCACCTCCTTCTAGACTTCTTGGATGCCACTGGCTGACAGCTACAGTCTTACTGTATTTTTAGTAATTCATTTAATTTTTGGACTAGAAGGGTCCCTTCCAACCCTACTGTTCTATGCTCTATATTCCAAATTGCTATTAACCTATATCTCTTCTTGGAATATCCACCACTCCAAGTGCTGTCCATCTGGAAATGACTTCATGGGAGGCTTTATCCTATAATCATGGCAAAAGCTGTTAACAAGGAACACCTTTTCAGTTTTACTTCCCAATATAAATCAGCTTCAAAATTTACTTACCATCTGCACCTTAAATGGTGCAGGAATAACAGACTGATTTGAAAGAAAAAGTGCCCTGGAAACATTCTTTAAAACCTGGATGCAGCCAAAATCTATCTTAGATGGATGCACATAAACAACAGGACCTTCTCCAAAAGTCACCAATTGGATTTTCTATGGCAGGGAATAAAAAGAAGCAAGCAGAAGAAGTTAACACAGTAACAATTATTGTGACTTATTATGACTGGATACTTAAAATAGCCTTCCACAATCTAAGCGACCTCTTGATGCATGAATTACAGCTGTCAAAATTTCCTAGAAAACATAAGCATGGAAGAGAATCCTAGAAGGTGAAGTCCTCACAATTACAAGATACTTAAATTGAGGAAGGTTAATTTTCATGCATGCTTGGATTTGGTGCTTAGGTATCAACTTCATTTATATCACAGGTCAGGAGGTAAACCTAATTAAGAGGGGAAAAGCTATTTAAAACCTATTTTTTGCTGTGGTGGACACAGGACTGGACTGGTTCCAGGGCCCTGCAGCTGCAGCTACTCTCCCCCACGGGGTTGGACAACCATTTTGCTTCCACTCAATTGTCGAGCTGGAATACATTAGAATAGACATTTCCTCATGGTCCGTCTTTGCTCTGAGGAGAACAAAGGGATTCCGTAAGAAGAGATTGGATTGTTAACATCTACCTGAAGGATTTAAAGTGTGAAGCAGCCTACCTTCACAGGTGAGAGCCATGGAGGGTGCAGGTTTGAATGATGAAGTGCTGAGCAGTCCAGTGAGAGAAGACTGAGTGAGCAGTGTGTGATCACAACTAAAAGTTGAAGAGGATTCTTGGTGGTCCATTGATGCTGAATGCTAGGCAGAAGCACCATGGACAGCAAGGCCTCCGCCTTTAGATTGGATGGATGAGATGGGAGCCATAGGTGGTCTAGGATAACTTGCCACGGTCAACTTGCCATGGTCAATTTGCCACAGGACAATTCAATGCTGTATTAATCGTTTCATTCAGTTACTTTTATTATTGGTGACTACATTTTTTTCAAAATTATTGTAACTCTTGTACTTCTGGATTGACTTTCTTTATTTTATTATTATTGCCACAGTTCCACTGAAATTAATTTAACTTTTGTATTTGTTGAATTGTCCCACAGAGAGTTGTCTTGTGGTGAGTTGGCTGCAGCAAGTTGGCTGTGGTGAGTTGTGCCATTCCAAGTCATAGACTGGGACATAAACTGCTATGGACAGGGGAGGGGGAGAGGGAGGGCTCTAAAGGAATGGAAGCAGGCAGTCAAATCCTGGTAATGACCACCAAGAGTCACTTTGTTGAGTTGGGTGGCTATAGAAATTGACTGACTGACTGACTGACTGACTGACTGACTGACTGACTGACTGACTGACTGACTGACTGACTGAGGTAGATTTCTTGTTCTGGGGGAGTAAATTCCCACTCAAGAACAGATGGCAATAACATAACTATCTGCCCCAGGAGACACTCTCACCCAAGGAACAGCCACCAAACCAAACATTCAGAGAGAAGTACTGAAGTTGGAGATCCAGCACTGGCTTAGGAGGGTCTTCCCTTCTACCGCTAACAAACATTATTGTACCTGAGGAGGCTTGCATTTCAGCCTCCTTTCTGAAACCTAGGGAGATATAAACATTCTTAAGATCTTTGTTCTGTACATATCAAGTGCTTCAATATCTTGAACAGTAAAATCGTATGGAAAAACTTCTGTTTCTCAAGTGAATGATGCAGTACACATTCCCAATTACACAATATTCAAATTTCCAGAATAAATTAGAAATAAACGTTTAACTGTAAGGTTTTACAAGGGATTTTTCCTAGATCTATATTCTAGACTCAGATCTAGCCACTTACATATGGAATTTTTAACCATTCCCAAACCATTGGCGCGCACACACACACACACACACACACAGAGTATCATTTTGTTATGGATCATCTGGAATGCCATTTTCAACCATCCTTCGTTCTATTGTCAAATACTAGAATGGCATATCCTAGGATCCATCTCAATAAATGATCTACCTCTTTCTCCTTCTCTAGCATATCTTCTCACATAAAGCAAACCAATGACCTTATCATTACCAATGGATTACAGTCTTTTCCTGTCCTCCTGCGGCTGAGGAACTTTATTGAACTTACTGTAGGCAATACAAGATGTAATAAAGGCCTCTTTATTCCTGCTCATTCAATCCACTCACCAGGGGAAAGTCTTCATTCCCAAAGATAGCTATGCAGGCCATTGTTTCCTGGTGGCCTTTTTCCTCGACTTCCAAAGTTAATGGGATTTCAACTGTGGCATGAGGTGGAATAATACCGCAAGGCACTGGACTTGAATACAAGATAGTGGGAGAGTTCTTATATTCCTAGGTGGAGATAAAAGCACTAAGAATTACCTGCTTGAAGTTTTTCTGTTTCTATGCTGTCACCATCTCCCCCAATAAAATCCATGTCTTTTATTTATTTTATTATTCATGATAGAGCTCTGAAAATTTATTTCAGCAAACTTTTCAGCAGTTGTTTTCAATAGCATAAGAGCAACAAAGCAAGAACTTATCCAAACATCCTTAAATAAAATGTAAACAAGAGTAGAGTTCAAGAAATGATCATAACTGGGCTAAAACATTTCTCTCCTCTTTTCTATAGGCACATTATTAAATCCACCTTGCCCCTAGAGATGCTGCAGTTTCATCCTCCTGTACAAGACCATCAACCTGAATGAAAAGCCCCCTCCAGAAGCAGCAGGACCTTCAAATAGGAAAGAGAGAAGTCAAAAATCAAACCAACCTGGGGAAGAACACCATAGCACCCTGGAAGGTCAGCTTCATTAACAAGTTTTGCCACTTGTTGATACTGAAATTTCAGGAAACAATGTCCAAAATTCACAATGGGGCTAGCCACATGTAGTGGAGGTGTGAGGCATCTAGTTAATCAGAAAAACAAATCAATAAAAAGAATTTTTAAAAATTTTAATCCACAACAGAGATGCAGAGAATACACATTTATAAAGTCTCATCAGCTTGTTATTAGTTATCTGAAGTCGTAGGTTTCTAAAACTTCACACAGTACATTAAAAGTGAAGCTGCTGGAAGCAGACTCACACCTGACCCTAAGTCTCAAGAGAGGGTGGGCCTTGATATTTTCCCGGTAGTTCAGGTTTTTGAAATTTGAAGGCCATGTTACACAGAAAATCAGACTTGGATCTGGAAATCCCAGCTAGAGGTGTGTCAAGCATGTTCGCAACACTCCATCACTGTAAGGACCAGCCTCTCCCCCTCCTCAAAAAAGTATAGACTCTTGAAAACTTTGTATTTCAAAAGGAACCTTTTATTGAAAAGGGGTGAAAGCAAGTCAGAATTCAAAGCAGGCTCTGAGGTCCCTCAGGGCATGCAACTAGGATAAAGGAAATTAGAAACCCCTCCCAACAGTCCGATCTGGATTCCGCCAATCCGCAGGTGTGAAGATGTTATTGTACCGGCCTCTCTGAGAAAGAGATAAGAAGAGCTTCTCAGGGCCATCTCCCGGCATTGCAATCCACATGGCCCTTCTTCCCCTTGCATTCCCCAAGAGGTGAGAATTTTCCAGAGATCTGGGGCGCTAGACAACAGTTATAAATCAGGTGAAAGGTTATACAACAAGACAAGGCAAGAAATAGGATACTTAGGATACATAGAAAGAAAATAACTAAATGTATCAGATCCAACCCTCCCCCTTCTTCCACCGAAGAATGGCAGATACACGGATCTGACATATTGCCCTCCTCAGAAAAATGGAAAATCCACTTGGAAAGGCACAAAACATCTAATACCTTAAGAAATAGGATGGTCTGTGGGGGTATTTCAGGTGGAATTTTCTTAACAGTGTGAGAGCTTTTACATGTTTTTTGGCTACCCATTCGTTTTGGGAGGAGGGTAGGTGTTTCCATGCTATTAAATCTTGTGTGGAGCCATGGTGAGTGTGTGAGTCAAGGATATCTTTAATTTCAAAATGTTGTTCTTCCACCATAATGGGGGTAGGAGGTGTGGGTAAAGAGGGTCTGATCTTTGACATGATTTCAGGTTTGAGTAAGCTGCAATGAAACACTGGATGAACCTGTCTAAGTGTTTTAGGAAGGAGGAGTTCTACAGTGACAGGGTTAATGATTCTGGTGATGGGAAATGGGCCAATGAATTTTGGTCCCAGTTTCTTAGAGGCTTGTAATGATTGTAGGAACTTTGTGGATAAATACACGCGGTCCCCAACCTTGAATGGCTTGGGTTCACTGCGTTTCTTGTCAGCTTGAGCTTTAAAAGCTGCTCTAGCCTCTAGTAGGGCTAGTCTAACCACTGGTCAAGTGGTTTGTAGATTGTTTATCCACTCCTTAAGGGAGGGGTTCCTTAGTGGGTAGTTCTGGCATGGGACTGAATTCTTGTCCTGTGGCTACCTGAAATGGGGTGAAGCCAGTGCTACTGTGTACAGAGTTATTGTAAGCTACCTCAGCAAAAGGCAAGAGGTCAGTCCAATTGTCCTGTTGGTAGTTAATAAAAGATCTTAAATATTGTTCTAATACCCCATTGACTCTCTCCACCCCACCCCACCCCCCCGTTCGTCTGGGGGTGATGCGAGGAGGACAACCCCTGGGTGGAGCCTAACAGGTTTTAAAAAGCCCGCCAAAATTTGGAAGTGAATTGAACACCCCTGTCTGAGATAATCCGTTGGGGAGCTCCATGGAGGCGATAAATGTGTACTAAAAACATTTTTGCTAATGCCTTGGCTGTTGGGATCTTCTGGCAGGGTATAAAATGGACCTGTTTTGAAAAGAGGTCCGTTACAACCAAAATAACTGTATTTCCCACGCTTTCAGGCAGCTCCACTATAAAATCCATAGAAATCTCTCTCCAGGGTGCTGAAGGTTCTGATACAGTTTGTAAAAGTCCTGGGGATTTTCCTTGTCATCCTTTTGCAGCTGCGCAGGTGGGGCAGCTAGCAACGTAGCTCTCAATGTCTTTTTTAAGGGATGGCCACCAGAATTATCTTTTGATGAGGTGCAGAGTTTTCACAAATCCAAAATGTCCAGCTATTTTGGAGTTGTGGCATCGTTTCATGAGGTGGCATCGTTTCATGAGGTCCAATCTTTGGCTTGGCAGGGACGTAAAATTTGTTCTCTACCCAGGCTAAACCATCTTTTAAGTAAGCAAATATTTTTGTGAGCTTGGAACCAGTCATCCTTAGGTAGTGCCTCCTTAAATTTGGAGGCCGTCACGTTTTCAGCAAGCAGTTCTTTTTTTTCTTGTGCTCGGGTGATCACTTTGGCGGCTAGCTGGGGTGTTTGGAGCATAGGTTTAACAATTTCAGTCTTTTTGCTGTTGTATTGGGGTTTTCTGGACAGGGCATCGGCTAAGAAGTTTTTCCCTCCTGGGAAATACTTGAGGGTAAAATTAAAACGTTTAAAGTATTGTGCCCAACGTACTTGTTTGGGGGAGAGCTTTCGTGGGGTCTTTAGAGCTTCTAAATTTTTATGATCAGTCCAGACTTCGAAGGGGATTTTGTTCCCTTCTAAGAAATGTCTCCATGTTAGGGCAGCCCATCGTATGGCATATGCCTCTTTCTCCCATATGGCCCATCTTTGCTCGGTTTCTGTCCATTTCTTGGATGTGTATGCACATGGTTGCAATTGTCCATGTTCATTGTTTTGGAGTAGGACCACTCCTACTGCCACGTTGCTGGCATCTGCTTGGATGACAAACGGTTGTTCTGGGTCTGGGTGTTTTAGGACTGGTTCAGCTGAGAATAGTTGTTTAAGTTTTTCGAATGCCGCTTGGCATTCCATAGTCCAGTTAAGGGATTGCCTTGGTTTTGGTTACACCCCCCTTTTGTTTTTTAACAAGTTCATAATGGGAAGGGCGATTTTAGCAAAAGCTGAAATGAACAGATGGTAAAAGTTTGCGAAACCCAGGAAACTTTGTAGTTGTTTGCAGGTTTGGGACGGCTCCCAATCGATGACGGCTTTTACTTTTTGTGGATCCATCTCTATTCCCTCGTGGGATATTCTGTATCCCAGGTAGTTGATTTTTTCCTGGTGGAATTCACATTTTGAGAGTTTAGCATAGAGTTTGGTGGCTTGGAGTTTCATGAGAACTGCTCGGACTAGTTTTATGTGCTCTGCTTTTGTTTCTGTGTAAATTAAAATGTCATCAAGATAGACTAGGACCCCTTTATATAAATGTTCATGGAGTACCTCGTTAATTAGTTGCATAAACACAACAGGGGCTCCTTGTAATCCAAAAGGGAGTACTTTAAATTGGTAGCACCCCAGTGGTGTGTTAAAAGCAGTCTTCCACTCATCCCCTTTCCTAATTCTGATGTGGTAGTATGCCTCTCGTAAGTCTAGCTTTGAAAAGATTTTTCCTTTAGAAAAAAACATGCTGACCTTGTTTAAATTTTGGTAATCCACGCAAAGGCATAAGGTGCCATCTTTCTTTTTGCGGAATAATACTGGGGCCGCTATTTTCGGTTGGGTGGGTTCGATGAAACCTCTTTTTAGATTTTTGTCGATAAATGCTCTGAGTTCGTCCAGTTCTCTGGGGGACATGCAGTACATTTTTGGCACAATCCGTGGCGCAATGAGGTGGAAGTTCATCAGACGCCTCCTCGCTAAATACCTTGGCCAGATCCTGGTATTCTTTGGGGATGCTAATGGACTCAGCAGGGTGGCCGGCCATGGCCGTTTCCCTGTTCTCTTTTCCTTCCTTTTCTCCCTCTGGGATGTTTGCAAATGTTACATGTCCCTGAAATTTTATGGTTCCTCTCTTCCAGTTTACTTTAGGGTTCCATTCCCGTAGCCATGTGAGCCCCAGGACTAGTGGCCATTCCATTCCTGCGGCTACTATGAACGTGAGGGTCTCGCTATGTGGTTCTGTGGCAAAATTGGCCGGCTCCCCCCTCCCCCGCTACAGTCTTCTCTTTTCTGACGAGAGTGTTAGGACTCTGTCCAAACGGTTGGGTTGGTTAATATAAACAAGCCACAAATCACTGTTTAATGTAATATATGTAATATGGCTTTAAATGCATTGTTGCATTCTGACTGGCAGTAACGGCCATAAGAGGGAGCTAGAGAACATGGTTAGAGCTCTCTTTCGCTTTTGCTGATTCATTGCTGAGTGACTTCGTGTCTGCAATTAAGCTCTGTGTGTAGCTAACTATCTGTGATAGGATAGAATCTTTGTTTGATGATTAAGACAAAGAAAGACTGGTAAGAAGACTACTGTACTTCTGAACACTGACTGATTGAACGTGTATGATTCGGACTGTTATTTGGACGGTGCTATTTCGTTAAGTAAACTACTTTCATACGCTTAGTGACTTCGATTAAGCTCTGTGTGTAGCTAACTATCTGTGATAGGATAGAATCTTTGTTTGATGATTAAGACAAAGAAAGACTGGTAAGAAGACTACTGTACTTCTGAATACTGACTGATAGAATGTGTGAATGTGTAT
>QLTV01000331.1:1970235-2003632 GCA_003457575.1 Thermophis baileyi
TTAGAACTTCGCCGTATTCGATCCAACCTAAGCATAGTACATCAAATTATCCGCTACAATGTCCTATCTGTCTATGAATACTTCTGCTTCTACCACAACAATACACGAGCACACAATAGATACAAACTTAATGTAAACCGCTCCAAACTCGACTGCAGAAAATACGACTTCAGCAACAGAGTGATCAATGCCTGGAATTCACTACCTGACTCTGTGGTTTCTTCCCCAAACCCAAAAAACTTTAACCTTAGACTGTCTACTGTCGACCTCACCCCATTCCTAAGAGGTCTGTAAGGGGCGTGCATAAGCGCACCAGCGTGCCTACCGTCCCTGTCCTACTGTCCTATTGTCCTCATCTATCTGTATTCACTTTGATTATGTTTATGTTTATACCTATACCTGCTATCTTGTACATGTTTGACAAACAAACAAACAAATAAATAAATAAATAAAAATTTCAAGGGCCATTGACTGACTTCAGGAAGTCTTTCCATTGCATCTCACAATTAAGTTCTACAGACAACTAGTTTTACTTCAAATTTCAGTTGTGTTTCAAGGCTTCAGTGGCTTTGTACCTCAATGTCCAGAAATCCTTGTGGGCGAATGGTACCATAGCTGGGAGAGATGGTAAATTCCTTGGGCTTTGCAGATGCCAACCATGCCTTTCTCCACGTTGGCCTGGAGATGTCAGAGGCTTGATCCTGACTCCTAATACTTGGCTCTCCATTACCATCTCCTGGGACATGCAGGCTGAAAGTCATGGGCACCAGTGAAGTGTTGCTGAGGCAGCAGGACAGGGTTTGAGGGAAACCTGGAAGCAAGAATGGAGGTTGTAGGTGAGCTGAATGAGGGTTCTGAAAAGGACAAGGCCACCGAACCAAACCCTCCCACTTTACGCAAAGTCAACTTTAAGTCTTGCTAGCTTGCACCCTTTAGGGTAGTGGGATAAAGGGCAGCTCTTAGGAGGAAAAGCTCAAGAATGACAACAGATGGAACCAAGGATATGAGAGCCAGTGAGGTGTGATGTGGTGTTTTGTAACTTCATCCTAGGCCAAGGAAGCTCATTGGGTGTCTTCGGGCCAGTCATTTCCTTCATAGAAGCACTTCCTGACTGAAGAAGGTTTGAAAGTTTAATACCCATAGGGCAGAAGGCACACTCAGAATTCCTGGCAAGTCTGCACACAGCCTGCTCTCAGATTCCTACTCTATGTAGCCCTGCCCAATAGTACCAATAATGCCCCTCCACGTATCTCCCCTACTCCTGGGTGCCTCTGGCTCAGGCCCACCCACCCACACCTCCCAACCATCACAGCCCTACCCATATTATATCAAAACTCTGCAACTAAAAGTGAACAAATGCACCCCCCATGGTCTCCAGACTCCACCAGTGAAACACCTGGATCTTCTAGGGAGCCTCTGCTGCTATGGTCACCCTTTCAACTCAATCTAAAATCCAGGATGCAGAGTGGGGCTTATAACAGAGTCCTCCACAACCTTAGGCCACCCTTGGCGTCCAGACCCCACAACCAGGATGCCCTGGTCCATCACTCTGCCTTTTCTGCCACATTCCTTGTTGGCAGCACTGCCCACAAGCAGTTGACTTCCGGACTATTATTATTATTGTTGTTGTTGTTGTTCTCGTTGTCATTGTTGTCATTGTTGTCGTTGTTATCATTGTTGTTATCGTTGTCGCTGTTATTCCTCCTTCCCCTCTTCTTCCACACTGATCTTGCAAAAGTGGTCCATCAAGCAGTTCCAGGAAGACCAAAGAGAATGTAGGAGCAATATCAGCTTTCCTGAGCCCAATAGTGGCATTCAAACCAACCCTATCAGGTAGCTTTCCAGGGCTTCCTTCTCTGAACTATGGCTGTTCTAAGCCACATTAGCCATGCTTGTAATGAATTTCACGCTATAATGATCCTGCCCAGAAAGTATCCATAGGTACTAAAATTAATGGGACTGACATTTTCACAAAAAAATGGCATACTTGGACAGAAGTGTGAGATCAGAAAAGCAGCAGCCCTGCCTTTCTTTCAGCAAGAGAGCTTCTTGCTTAAACTCCAAAGTTTATCCCAACCCCGAGAAAATCACTGAAATTCCTAGTTTCCCAGCTTCAGAAGGGAAGGTCACAATATGGCAATTCATGACTGTTTTGCTAGAAACAAGCTTCTAGCATCACCCAGCCCACAGCAAACAATGAGTTCACTTAACAACCACCATGTTCATTTAATGACCACCACATTTACTTTACAACCTCCAAGTTCACTCTGTGACTGCTGTAAAAAAGATTGTAAAGTCAGGTCAGTCACACGATGACCTGTTTTGCCAGCATTGTGACTTATGACTGCAATTGCCAGGCTTAACTACAGTTGTAAGTTGAAGACTACTTCAGCTATTAAAATTCCATCCACAATTCTTTTCAAGTTACAGCTCATAAGAGCCTTTTCCTCACAGCTGAGCCTTTGTGAGTCTCCTAAAAGAGTTGCCATCCTTCAAAGGAGTCAGCACAGCTTGGCTGCAGTCCCTGCTGCTTGGGCTTTGCTTCCCCCCTCCCCTCCCCTCCCCTCTCCTTCCCTTTGTCCCTTTGCCCCATCTCCCAAGTGAACACACTGAACAGCTGGGCATGTCTATGGAGGCTCTCAGTCATCCAGGTCACGGTTGTCCCAAAAGTGCTTTTCAAAAGGCAGCTGGACTTTCTTGCTTTTTTCCTTGAAAAAGTTTTGCTTCTCATCCAAGAAGCTTCTTCAGTTCTGACTGAATGGTGGGGAAGGGAAGCACATTTGGGACATCTGGGCCTGCTTTTCTTTTGTTCAGCAGGTAGCAAATTACCAGCAGGAAACAAGCTTCTTGCCTTGTCTAGCCTGGAGGACCTGAGTCCCTCGGGGGGTGGGCTTGTTGGGACTGAAAGCAAGTCTTGGACTAGATGGACATTGGACTAATTGGCTGAAGTGGAATGAATGTAGAGGACTGGCTTACCGAAGGAGACATCCCCAAAATCGAGAGAGGGAACACTGAAATGAAAAGTGGGTCCAATGACACAGCCCCTGAAAAACAGAGAGATTTTTAAATAATACAAAGAGAGCAAACCCAGCAGAGATAAGCAATGAGAACACCCATTGATCCTGCCAGGTGCCCAACAAAATGAGTCCCATGAAACATTTTACATTCAAGTGTATTTTTTGTCTTGTCACAAACAAGAGATGAATCTGCTCATGGCTAACAGACCTCACCACACAATGTAAATGCCTCTGTGAAAGTTGGTTAACCTTAATAAATAGTCTAGCTGATGTACAAAAGGTTGGGGCTTACCGAATCACTAAGGTCACAGGCTGGGGAGATCCATTCACGTGGAACTTGAACTCTTCTGAGAAGGGGCCCAGGACAGTAGAGCTGAAAGAAATGTGAATGGCCTGATGGCCACCCGGCTCAATGATTCCTTCTCTGGGTTGAAAGGCAAAACAGGCCCCCAGCACAGTGGAGGGCCACATCAGGTGGAAGAGGGCATCAATAGCTCCTTGGTTAGATAAGACGGCCTGGCACAGAGAGAAGGGAGAAAGATGAGTGGGGGAAGTAACTTGGCAGTTGAAGAGCCGACAAGCTGCGTGAAAAGCCTCAGTTCAAAAGTATCCACTTGAATGGGGTTCTGACACTGGATTGCATTAGAGCTGGCCTGAAGAAGTGACCCAGCCAACATTCGTTATTGGTGGCTGTGGCAGTGCATATCATGGCAACTGGGTCCAGCACCGTCACCGGGGCATCCCTGAATCCATACCCATTTATTTTGCAGAAATGCCTACATCCCATGAGAGTATTGCCTCGGCTTCTTCTCATCACCAGCCTCTGGCCTGACAGACCCTGAAGACCCTTTGCTGAAGGGCAGATGCCCCTCGTGGCCTTCCAAAGCTTGTAAAGATCTGATTGCTTCAGAAGACATTGGGAGATTTGGTGTCACGGAGGCAAATTTGGGATTTTATATACATTCTTATTTACATATTATATATTTTATGCACTACTTTTATGCATTTGCACTGATGATATATACAGGTAGTCCTCAACTTACAACCATTCCTTCATGACTGTTCAAAGTTATGACGACACTGAAAAAAGTGACTTATGAACGGTCCTCACACTTATGACTGTGGTAGCATCCTCACAGTCGCGTGATTGAACTTTGGGCAACTGGCATTTTTTTGCAATGGTTGCAGCATCCGTTGGGATGGTCATTTGCAACCTTCCTAGGGGCTTCTGACAAGCAAAGTCAATGGGGGAACGCTGGATTCACTTAACAACTATAGTGGTTTGCTTAACGACCAGGGCAAAAAAGGTTGTAAAATGGGGCACAACTCACTTAACCACCACATTGCTTAGCAACGAAACTTTTGGGCAGAATTATGGATACAAGCCCAGGACTGCTTACACTCCTGAGCTGCTTAAATTGAAACAGTATCTAATTTTGACAAGCAATTAGATAAATGAATCTACTGATAGACTCGCAAGCGAGGCAAGAGCATTTGGCAGTGACTACAGAGGGAGGACAATGAAGGCAGCCAATTTTATAACAACGATGTGTTGGTTTAAAGATGGGCAAATAATACTTATGCTCAATAGTGAGGAAAGGCCTGAAAGAAAAGAGTGAAGGACAGACAGGAAGAAAGAACTCAGTACTTTAAAAGGGAAATAAAATACAATTCTTCTCCTAATTTTTCATTTAGATTTCCCAAGTTTCCTCTACAAACTTGATCAACATATTGTAAGAGGAAAAAGCATCTTACTGATCCTAGACCAAGCAAAATCCAAAAACTCTAGGGAATTCCCAGAAGGCATTCAGAGAAATCAGCCTCAAAAGACCCAAAGAAAGACAAACCACATTTACACAACATTAGAAATGGGCAATAAAAAGCAAAGAAGGAAACAAAAAGATGAGAACATATTGTTTCCATCAGCCAATATCCAGATAAGCAGGGATTAACACCAGGCAAACAGTCAAACAGAAAACAATACCCTCATCCAGCACTGGCAAGGCAAGCTACTATATATAATGAGGGAGCAGAGCCCACAATCCCCAGCACTGATGATGTTCTCTAATCAGGTAAAGAAACAACTGCAAGCCAACAACCACGCTCAGAGAGCACCAAGGACCCCACTGTAACAACTGAACTTACCTCATAACTGTGAGATGATCCCACAAAAATTTTCCCAACGTCCAGCTGATCAAAGTTGAAAAGTAGCTTGGGGCCTATTGCCTCCCCCTTGATACGCAGGGGGAGCCTGGTCTCTCGGCCTGTAGAAATGATAACTCATCTTCAGGAAATTAATGGTGGCACAATTCTTTAAACAATATTGGACAAAACAAACAAACAAGATCAGAAAGTGGAGGCATTGAGCTTTGCCCCTTGCTGTACACAAATCACTTTCTTCTTGCCTTGGAGTTCTGCTATTTATTCATTTATTCATCACATGGCATGTCATACATGGACTTGCAATATATATTAACATTTCACCTAGATTAGTAAAACACAATAAAATATAAATGTTAAAAAGATCTATGTTCAAATACCAATGTCTAGGCCATCTAACCAGTGTACAGCATCATTTATATGAAAGAAATCAGGTACTGGACCGGTAGATGCCCTCAGTTTACAGCCGCTCACGATGTGATCTACAGTTTGATGTGGGACCCTGAGGGGAGGATACTGTGCCCCGTTTATGCAGGGAGTCCTAGCAGATGCTGTGTGAGGTGTGAATCCTATTCAGGATTGTCCATTGCTGACATGGTAGTTAGTACAAAAGAGTTCTGCCGTGCAACCCTCCACTCTCAGTGGGGGGAGTTCTATTAGATTGGCTGCTTCAGACACCTAGTGGAACCACGTGGTTTTCAGAGGATGCTTGAGGAGCTTCTTGAAGATCTGGCGGGGAATTAGTTCAGATCCCAGATATCCAATATATAATGTGGTAATGGATTAGAATGCATTGGAACGACCCCTCCCCACTTGCAGATCCACTACCATTTCTGGGTTTAGTGGGGAACTCAGGCAATGAAGCAGCAGGAGACCTCCAGCCTCTCAAGCCTAACTGGACACCCTTAAGGGCTCCTGCTTAAGCCACGAAGTGGTGATTCAAGCAGCAGAAAGGAATATTTTGCTGCCCTTACTAAATCTGTTGAATGACATCCAGTGGCCCTTTTTAAGGCAACTTTTAGGGAAAAAATGATAACCAAGAACATCCGAACAGTAGTTAGGAAGAGTTCTTTCAATATTCAGCAGATAAAACTGCTCCGATTTGAACAAAGTTGGATTATCATTAGTGTCCGTGGAAATGAACGGGGCTTCCTCTTGAGAAGTGATCTGAGATCAACTGAGTTAGTGACTGCCAAGGAATAGGCAGGATGCCCTTCTGACCTGAATTCCTCATGATTAGTGAAGGCTTCTTCTGAAGCGACAGGAGGTTGAGCACGTTGTGGCTTGCCCGAGTCCCGCACAGCCGCCCATGGATCCAGAGGACCAAGAGCTGACTGTGGCGTGGCAATATCGTCCTGTGCACCTGGCACCTGGGTCAGATACCGAGGGCGACTCAGTGCCAGAGGATGACAGCCAACCAGGGACTTCTGCACATCCTCAGTTGGAGCTGAGTGACTCAGGAGAAGAGGAGGAGCCTCTGCTTGATGCTAGGGCACGCAGGGCAGCTAGCAGGCAGGAGTGGCTCTGCAGGAGGAGGTCTCCTCGCGTGTAAATCTGCAGGCTGATTGGCCGCTTTCTGGACTTTCAGTTGCTGAATTAATTCATTCCGGGCTTTTTGCCAACTTCTGTGAGTTACTGATAACGGAGGAACTAATTGTCTATTTACTTTGGGGGTTTGAATTCTAGCCAACTTTATACCCGACTTTTGGCACAACGGACTTTATTGTTATTTAAGGACTTTAAAATCTAGCTACTAAGAATCCTTTATTAGTAGTAAAAGGATATTATTTGACAAACAGTGTGTGTGTGTCATTTCGTAGGGCTTGCTGTGCTAGGACACAACAGAGCATGAGCTGCAATCAGTGCCTTTTGGAATGAGGGTGTGTGTGTTTCCATCCCCCTGACACAAACTCTGGTGGGCACTTTGCTTAGGAAGCTGTCAGTGCAACTATTCTGAATAACTGGTAGGACTCGAGATGGCGGCTTAGTAGGGAACTAGTGGGATTTTCCTCCGAGCCTGCCCGACCACATTGGCAAAAAGAAACTAAATTCCTGTTGTGAGAAGCAGCTTTTCCAGAGCACAAGTGAGCAATTCCTGATTTCTGCTTCCTCTGGAGAAATTTTGTCAGCCAGAACCATCTTCTGGCTGGCAAGTCCACCACTGTGCTGTCTCCGCTTGCAAAGCCGAGGCATCTAACTGGCCACAACAGCTCACCTAGCTCTGAAAGCTGCCGAGGGTTTTCCAATCAGTAGTGACTAATTCGAGCCAGTCAAAGTAATATTTCAGGTTTTAATTAAGCTTATTCATGTAAGGATCTACTTTATTTTTTTTAGCATTATCTCATTAGAAATCTTGAACTTTTAATATTGGGATTTCCAATTTTATGCTAAAACAATTTCAAAACTACACATGTACTTATAATAGGGACAAGGATAGTATGAATTATTGTTGGTGCTTGATCGCTGGAGATTTTCAAGAATAGACAGGACAGCCATTTGACCACAAGGTCTCCTGCCTTGAACAGGGGGTTGGACTAGAAGACCTCCAAGATCCCTGTATGATTCTATGTTCTATATCTGGCTAACATAGCAAGGATTTTTCAGCAAAAACAGTATTTTCTTGATTTTATTTTACTTTCACTATTTTTCTTTTCTTCCTTTTTATGAATTTTACATGACAGCCAGAATCCTCCAACCCCTAGGAATAACAATAGCCCACAAAGCAACAGCCACACTTTGCGAGGAATTATCCAGAACCAAAGACAAAATATAGAAGGATGAAAGAAACAATGTAATCTACAAAATCAACTGTAATTATTGTAATTAATTCTACATGGGACAAACATCACGTCAATTAAAAACCAGGATCCACGAACACCGGCTGCCAGTCAAACACCACAATCCCAAATCCTCAATCTCTACCCACACCGACACCAAACACCACCAGTTCGATTGGAGCAACACAAAGATCATTGGCCACGCTACCACCCGCCACGCTATGAGTTCATCGAAGCCTGGCACTCCACAAGCAATTCCACCAACAGACACATTGACCTACAACCAGCCTACGAACCCCTCAGAATCCAAATCAACCGCACCGCCAACCAGAGACAGCACCGACCCTCAGTCAACCCATGCAACACATACACCCCCAGCAGCAGTTCACCAGCAGGGTCCCAATGATCCTGACCTGATGTAATCTCCTTATCACAAGACCTATCACAAGATTCTCACTGATGACTCACACCTGACCCATCTCAAGACCCACCACAAGACCCTCACTTGACACACCCATACCTGAAGCCCTTATAAACAGAAGAACACTGATATCCCCTAAACTCCGCTGAAGATGTTACCTAGCCTGGTAACAAAACATTCGGAAACCAACCCGCAAGCTCGGAGAATGAATCTTCACCCTCATTTTACAAGTTATTTTGCAGCCACAAGAGGGAGCTCTAGCATCAGAAACTTGAGGTTTTCAACTTCAAAAGGAAGGGAAGCCTAAATTAAGATCTTTGAACTGGGCAAATGTTTGGTCTTTTAGTATAAAGAATTACAATATTTAAAGAGTTTACATCAAAAGTTTAATATTTATGGCTTGGGTGTAGCCTTAAGAATTACTATTTGTTTTAAAGGCTTTAAGCCGCCCATCTTACAAATATATCTCTGAGCAGCATACATCAAAGTTAAAAAAAACTATAAACAACTATTGTATGAGAATGGACAGCATTCCAAACGCAATATAACCATCTCACACTTTCCCTGTTCCCATGGGTTCCCCAAGGTTGCTGGAAAGGGGCATTGGTCTTACCTGATACGCTCCATCTCGTAGCCGTGGAGACAGCATCCATGCAAGGGTTAACTCCGTCTATTATCCAATCAGGACTGAGTCTGCAAGTAAATGACACACCTCCTCACGCTGTGACTTCCGCTTTTTTGATGAAGGCGTTAATGCAGACAGACGTGGTGCTCCCGTTGCTGAGAAAACCCTCGAAGGGCAAGATCGGCCGCCATCCGGGCGGGGATGGATGCTGTCTCCACAGCTACGAGATGGAGCGTATCAGGTAAGACCAATGCCCCATCTCCATGCTCGTGGAGACAGCATCCATGCAAGAGACATACCAAAGCTGGCTGTCCTAGCGGGAGGGAGCGGCCCGGTCTTGCAATTCCTGGTCCGAGAGAACATGCTGAAGAACTCGTCGATCAAACGCCACCTCCGCCGAAGCATACGAGTCCAGCTTATAATGTCGTATGAATGGAGAAGGCGAAGACCAGGTAGCCGCCCGACAGACCTCCTCCAGAGAAGCTTGAGTCACCCAAGCTGCCGAAATAGCCGCACTCCTGGTAGAATGGGCGGTGATGTGTTGAGGTGTAGGCAAGGCCTGAGCCTTGTAGGCCCTGGCGATACAGGCCCTAATCCAACGGCCCACGGTGGAGGAGGAAATCTTGGAACCCATCGAAGGTTGAAAGGAGTCAAAAAGAGATTCAGATCTACGAAATGAAGAAGTACGAGCAATGTAAACCTTGAGTGCTCTACGAACGTCCAGTGAATGCCACCTCCGTTCGAGCCAATGAACTGGGCGAGGGCAAAAGTTCGGAATAACCAGCTCCTGGGCCCTGTGGAACCATGAGTTAATCTTGGGAATGAAGGTAGGATCAAGACGCAAGACTACTCTGTCCGAGTGGAAAACACAGAGATCAGAATGAATGGACAGCGCAGCTAACTCCGAGATTCTGCGAGCTGATGTTACTGCCACCAGGAAGGCCACCTTGTAGTATAGATGTCGTAAGGTGGACTCCCGAATAGGTTCAAAAGGACTCTGAGTAAGAGAACCCTAGAGAACCCTCTGAGTAAGAGAACCC
Source organism: Thermophis baileyi (assembly GCA_003457575.1). Classification (NCBI taxonomy): domain Eukaryota; kingdom Metazoa; phylum Chordata; class Lepidosauria; order Squamata; family Dipsadidae; genus Thermophis; species Thermophis baileyi. The sequence goes on from QLTV01000331.1 coordinate 1,980,276, forward strand.
TAGAACCCTGGGATAGCGATGAACCACAGGAGATCGCAGGTTGGTCACCCCCCGTAGAAACTGCCGAACTACTGGATGTTGTGACAGTGAATCCTTGGCTCCGCAAGTTAGGATAGATGATAGAGCCGCCACCTGCCATCGCAGAGTGTTGGGAGCGAGTCCCCTGTTCATGCCAGCCTGAAGAAACTCCAAGACGTGATTGACAGAGGCCTCCAAGGGACGACAGCCTTGTGTAACGCACCAAGCACAAAAGGCTCTCCAGGTGGTGTGTAAATCCGGTTGGTGGAATCTCTGCGAGAGGCCTGGAGAGTCCTGATGACATCATCTGGAAGATTGTCTTCCCTCAGCAAGCGCAGCTCAACCTCCAAACGGTTAGATGAAACCAATAGGGGTCCGGGTGAAGTAGAGCCCCCTGATTGAGATGGACTCTGCTCCACAGAATGACCCATGGCCTGGCCATTGACAGGTTGATGAGGTCCACGAACCAGGGATGTCTGAGCCAATGAGGCGCCACCAGGAGAAGCTCCGCCCTCTCCTCCAGAAGCTTCCGAAGAATCCTGGAAATGAGGGGAAGAGGAGGAAAAGTGTACAGCAGGCCGGGAGGCCAAGGGCTGCGCAAGGCATCCACCCCTTCCGCGCCAGGCATCGGGAAGCGGGAGAAGAAGCGCGTGTTGTCCCGGGTGGCGAAGAGGTCCACCGAGGGAAGGCCGAACCTGTCCGATATCTCCTCGAACAGTGACGGTTGCAGGCGCCACTCCGTGTGGCTGAGCCAGTCTGCTTGTACATTCGCAGCTCCTGAGATGTGGTCCGCTCGAATGGACGCAAGGTTGTTCTCCGCCCACAGGCCAAGCTGGAACGCCTCTTCCATGAGGGACTTGGAATGAGTGCCCCCCAGTCTGTTGACATGAGCCTTCGCTGCAACATTGTCCATCAGAACTAGAATGTGGCAACCGTGTGGCGAGAGGTCCACCGAGGGAAGGCCGAACCTGTCCGATATCTCCTCGAACAGTGACGGTTGCAGGCGCCACTCCGTGTGGCTGAGCCAGTCTGCTTGTACATTCGCAGCTCCTGAGATGTGGTCCGCTCGAATGGACGCAAGGTTGTTCTCCGCCCACAGGCCAAGCTGGAACGCCTCTTCCATGAGGGACTTGGAATGAGTGCCCCCCAGCCTGTTGACATGAGCCTTAGCTGCAACATTGTCCGTCAGAACTAGAACGTGGCGACCGGACACCACCTCACAAAACTCCTTGAGGGCCAAATGAATCGCCCAAAGTTCTAGCCAGTTGATATTGTGGGACAGATTGCTCTGGGACCACTGACCTTGAGCCATGTGCGACAGGAGATGAGCCCCACAACCTGACAGGCTGGCGTCTGTCGTCATGACCAGACGATGCAGCTCCCGGAACAAACTGTCCCTGGAGATGGCTGCCGAAGTCCACCACTGCAGCGATTGAAGTACCTCAACTAGGACCATGACCTGTAGGGGAGATGTACTGGAACCCGCCCTCTGAAACGGAATCAGGAACCACTGCAGACACCTTGAGTGGAGTCAAGCCCACGGTGTGATGGAAATGCAGGAAATCATCTTTCCCAGAAGTTGGGAAAGTGCAGTGTCGCCAAGCGGTCCCGACAGACGGTCACCGCCATGTCCCTGAGACTGGACTGGCGCTCCTGGGATAGAAATACTCGGGACTCGACCGTGTCGATGATTGCCCCCAGGTGCTGGATACGAGTGGCGGGAATCAGATGACTCTTGGCCCTGTTGATAGAGAACCTGTGTCCCTGAAGGACGCGAATGGTTGTCTCCAAGTCTCGGGCCGCCTGAGCTTGAGAGGCTGACAGGATCAGGATGTCGTTGAGGTAAAATTGAATGCGAATGGGAAGTGAGCGCAGACAACCTGTCAGTGCTGCCATCAGCTTTGTAAACACCCGTGGGGCGGAGGAGAGACCGAACGGCAGAGCCTGATACTGGTAGTGCTCCCCTGCGTAATAAAAATGAAGGTACTGTCTATGGGTGGGGAGAATAGGCACGTGGAGGTAAGCTTCCGTCAGATCTACTGACGTGAGGAAATCGCCCTTCCTGACAGTTTCAAGAATGGACTGCAGGGAATGCATCTTAAACCGTCGGTAAACAATGTGACGGTTCACGGTCTTAAGATCCAGAATCACCCTCCAGCATCCTGAGGATTTTTGGATGAGAAAAAGAAGCGAATAAAATCCCTGGCCCTGTTGCTCCTCCAGTACCGGTTGGATTGCGCGAATCTCGAGCAGATGTTTTATAGCCAAATTCATGAGGAGTCTCTTGGACCTATTTCTAGATATGGGGCATGGAATGAAAATCTTTGGAGGGGAGGAGAGAAACTCTAGGGAGAGGCCTGCTCGCACCGTCTCCCTGACCCAGGCGTCCATAGTAATCTCCTCCCATTGGTCGGCAAAGAAGAATAGCCGACCACCAATGGGAAGAGCAGACGCCCCTGCTGAATTACCGTATGAAAGGGTGACCCCTCTCCCCCGAAAGGACCTTCTGGGAGGATACCTGGAGGCCTGTTTGCCCTGCTTGTCCTGGGGCTGGCCCTGCCTGTGAGGGAAGGCTCGTTGGTAGCGCTGGGACCGGAAACTGCCCTCCTGCCCCTGAAAGGATGAGGGACGATAGTAAGGAACAGGCCAAGATTCTGATCTGCGAGAAATGGAACGCAGGATCTTGCGCTTGTCTCGGGACTCTATGAGAAGAGGTTCCAAGGCATCTCCGAACAAGGTAGAACCCGAAAAGGAAGCCGAAGCCAAACACCATTTGTTACGGGCGTCGGCCTGCCATTGCCTCAGCCAAAGCAGATGTCTAGAAGCCACTGAGCTACCAATAGCCTTGGCCGAAAAACGGGCCGCATGGAGCATGGCATCAGCTGAAAATTCCAAGGCAGCCATAACCTTGTTCAGGTCTTGATGTGACCTAGTGTCATCTGCTGGGAGTCTATCCTGTAGCTGCCAGAGCCAAAGCAATGAAGCTCTGTTAAAAAAGGAGGCAGCCGTGGAAGCCTTCACCGCCCAAGCACTGGCAAAGTGGCCCTTAACCAGCAATTGTTCGGCTCTCTTGTCCTCAGGCCTCAAGGCTTCTTCTGGAACCCCGGTGGTAACCGAAGGGGAAGGCAGGGCTGCCACTGGGCCATCAACAGTGGGAATCTGGAGGATGTTAGAAAGGCCAGACTCCACATTGTAAAAGCGTTTCTCAATGCTATTGGGATTGGGGCCTGAACCTGGTGAGGTCCACTGCCATTGAACCAGATCAAGAAACATCTTGGGAGCCAGAATCTCCTCTGTTTCAACCGCAGGTTCCACAAATAGGGTGTCAGCCGGATTAAACGACCCCGATGCTGAAGCAGAGGAACCAGGTTCAGATCCCAACCGGGTGGTGGTTTTGGCCTCGTAAAGCAAGGATCGAAAAAGCTGAGGACGAAACAATCTCACAATTGAAGGGTGATCGGGTGGAAGGCCCTCATCCTCAGACAGATCAAATTCTCTAATTTCGCCTTCTTCACCTAAAGAGGCAGCCCGCTCAGATGAGGAGTGAGACAAAACCTCCTCTCTAAATTGGTCCTCCCCCCCCATATGAGGAAGGACCTGGCTATGCTCCTGTGGCCTGGGGGAACCAGGTCTCCTATGAGATCTCTGGTGTAAGGCCTCAGCCATTCTGCTTAATAGCCTGATTTGAGAGACCACAGGGGTCTGTTCCCTCTTGATAGGAGGGGGAGAGGGAGAGAGAGATCTAGAGGCTCTCAACTCCTGATGCCCACTAGGCTTGTGAGAAGAAGCTATTTGGGCCTTGGCTAAGACCTTCTCAATAGCCTTATGCCTACTCTGGGCCTGTTTGTCTGCCCTCTTTGAAGATCTGTGGGAGCGGCCTGATCGAGATTCCCCGGATGCTGCCCTCTTCTTGGAGGCCCTAGCGGTGGCTCCAGATTGACTGTGGCCGCTTGAAGATGAAGGAGACAAATCCCCTCTCAGAATGGCTGCCCTGGAGGAAGTGGCATCCGCCATCTTGATTCACTCCACGTGGCACAGGCAAACAAGGCCCGGAAGGCAGCAAAAATAAAAAGGAGGCCGGAAGGAGGGGGGAGGGAGGGGGGCTATGAAGCAGGCAGAGGCTAATGAGCTGTGAGGAGAATTCAACAGGCAGGCTAATCCAGTTCCTGCAATCACTTAGGTAAACTCCACTCACAAGGCAAAAAACAAAATGGCGGCCGAAAACAAAATGGCGGCAGCAATAAAATAAAGTTTGCCTCTCTCACTTCCAATACCGGTAGCTGCGGAGCCGAGTTCATGCGCTACCCGAAAAACAGCTGATCGGAACGGACTCACCGCTCCAAGCTTAATCCGGCTTCAGAACACCTGCAGAGTTCCTAGGGAGCCTCAGACGCTGCGGAGCCTAAACTCGTGGGCGGAGGGCTGAATCAGCAGCAAACAATCACAGGTGACTAGCTCACCCCCTTCAGCTCGTTAAAGGATCAGTGTGGCGGAGGAGCCCCTCATGCACGCTATCCTGCTAGGACTACCACTGCAAGAGCGGTCTTCGGCAGTATCAGGCAAGCCGTTCTCGCCAGCACTAAAGCAGCAAGCACTCTTGAGCAAAAGGAATTTTTCCCTTAAAGGGACAGGCACAAAAAAACAGCAACAAGTATGGGAGCTCTTGAAACCCACGTCTATGTCCAAGGACCGACTGAGTCTTAAAAGCGGAAGTCACAGCGTGAGGAGGCGTGTCATTTACTTGCAGACTCAGTCCTGATTGGATAATAGACGGAGTTAACCCTTGAATGGATGCTGTCTCCACGAGCATGGAGATACCATGTTTTAAGGGCTTTCCAGAACATTGTTGGGGCAAGACTAAGCTCACTTTGGGGGGGGGATGATGTTACAGATGGCAAGACCCCCAGGGAAGCATCAGTTCACCATAATTCCCTACTAGAAGCCCAAAGAGCCAGTGCACCTGAGATTGTTGGGTGGTAGATGGATTGCAGCCAGCATAATCTCCCTGAATCAAAGGGAGATTGTGAGCTTCACTACATGTACTCCACATGTCGATACCTTCCAAACTAGAAAGTTTTTGCAGCTGACTCAGAGCTGAGCCACTCGGAGTCCTGGGATTCCATCTATGTTCTGAACTGCGTTGGAGCCGATATGGACATTAACCTTTGCCAAGCTCATCTCTTAATCTTAATTATTTTGGGAAGTAATTAATTTACAGATAAAGAGAGACTTTCTCTGTGGCAAAGATTCTGTGTAGCGAGTTAAACTTTCTTTCAAGATTACAAAAGAAGACAACCACAACAAAAAAAAAAGTGGATCTTTAACGATTCAAGATTTATTCGCAAAAATCTTAATTAAGAGAAGATGTAAGAAATCTTTAAAATGAACAAGGGAATAGTCTTTTTTTCTCACTTTTCGACTTTTATTTTTATCACTTTTGTTTTGTACAAAAGTGCTTTGATATATTTTTTTACTAAGCCAGTGTAATGGTATGTGAGAAAGACCTTGAGAAATGGGCAAAGGGATGCATAGGGAATGATCAAATAACAGAGCGTGCAATCCAACCCTCACTCCTCAGGCTGTAAAGGAAACAGCAGGAGTTTGTACTTTCAGACTTGCAAGAGCCTGTTAATGTACCTTTATAAGAAAGCAGAAGTAGCTCGTCTGGTCTCTTTCCTGTCTGGTACACCTGGGAAAGCTGACATCAACCTTGCAAGCTGGGGCTACAAAGCACAGGGTGGCAAGGGTCTCAGAATGCAGAGTGGTGAGGATGACCTCAGCGGGCACTGGGCTGGGACAGCTTGCCACACTACAAGACAGAATACAGGGCAGCCAAAGAGAAGAGATGGAGGGGAGATAGGCAGGTGGGAGGAGGTGGAAAACACCTGCAGTTTTAAGTGTGGACTGGCTGCCAAGCATCTGGATTTTGATTACATAACCATGGGGAACTGCAACAGCTGTAACTTCAGGCACTGATCCTAAGTCCATTTTGTTAGCACCATCATAACTTTGTGTCAATGTCGAACCGAACCTGGCAGAAGCCATTTTCTTGTTCATCATTGCCACACAGTGCAAGAAGGGGGGGGGGAGGTTGGAATGCCTTACTAGACACAACACAGAGCTTTCTCATGGGAACCAAGGTCATCTCCCCAGGTGACAGATGAAGGTGGGGAGGAGTGCCCGAGAAGCCTGCCAATTAACCTAATTGGCCAATGTAATCAGTGACACTGGGGGAAGGAGTTTTTCCTATTTTAATTATGCTGAAACCGCAGGAATTATTCAGAGTTGGTTTTACACCAAGTGTGCCGATATGTACCCAATAAAGAAGTTCTTTGATGAAGATAGCGGCCTCAGAGTCCGAATTTGCTTGGGTTCGTTAGTCAGAACCTTGATACTTTGAACAGTTGCTGAACAAATGGTTGTAAATCAAGGACTACAAGTAAGAGAATCTTGCAAGTCTGAAACAATTTCTCCCCTCCTTTACTTTTAATTATAAATTTAAAGCATATAAATTTAATAAATAAATAAAATACTTCCCAGAAAACTAGGGAAAGTCCCTTCTGAGACTCGTCCTATGCCCCTTTTGCTTCTGGGGGCTGAATTCCCTCTTGCATGAGGGTCTACTCTGCGGTTCTTCTTCCTGTCTCCCAAGGTCATTCCCAGTATCATTACATTACTTAAACAGTGATCTGTATATATTGATTTCCAGAATACGGTATGTCCCAATTATTGATTCTTTCTTTTAATAATTAAAATGTTGCAAAAAGCAAGTTGGCCATTCTTCTCCTCTTCCATCATAAATTGAATATTTGGGTGGACATTATTCAAGTGCTCTAGAAATTTCTTGAGCAATTCCTTACCATAAATCCAGGTCACAAAGGAGTTATTTACATATCAAAACCAAATGGGTGGTTTTAAAGGTGCAGTGTCTGGTACCTATTGCTGAAATTGCAGCTAGGCAAATGGCAATAGGATATGATGTATGGCAACTGATGGCATTCACAAGGGCATAATAGAACAGACTCTTAATGGATCTTTGGAAACCCATACAGACACTCTGGAAATGCTTCCACCTTGGAAAGACTTGTGCATCTCAGATGAAATTGATCCATAAAAAGGGATGTTACCAGGTTTAATGTCTGCAAAAAAAGCAAGGAGACTTTACATACAAAAACAAGAATGTGACAGCTTGATTCTCAATAAAGGAGAATTAAAAATGCTGAGAGCCGCTTGCTTTTCTTTTGTCCAGAAGAGCAGATGATATACGACATCCTATCCCATAGGCCAGAGGTCACCAACCTTGGCCACTTTAAGATTTGTGGACTTCAACTCCCAGAATTCCTCAGCCAGCTGGCTGGGGAATTCTGGGAGTTGAACTCCACAAATCTCAGTGGCCAAGGTTGGTGACCCCTGCCATAGGTTTCTGCTTAATTATGACTGAAAGAGATTCCTGTGTTTGCCGTAACTGAGGATCAGGATATCAGGACCAGTTTTCACAAGGCTGGGAAACTGAAATCACCCGTATCCTAAAATAGGAATATGTATTTAAGGTTATACCCGTAATATCACAGTAGACCGTCTGAAGATACATCCCGGCTTCTTGTGGTCTGAACATCACACTGATTTCAGTTGTAGAATTGGGCCAAACATCTCCCTCCTAAAGAAAAATAGAATAAAGACAATGAATATGAAAGCTCAAGGAGGTCTGTCTTTCAGCTCTGTTTTCTAAAATTCTGGAACAGACACATGCAAATATTACCAATATTATTCTGGATGACAAAAGGGGCTGAAAAGAGGCCCAAATAAACTTTTTGAACTAAATGATGCAGCAAAGAGTGCAACTGAACCTTCCTGCTTCTTCTTAGACTTGGATAATGTCTGAAAAGGATGTGAGAACAGTCTTACTCAAAGAAAGGCTTTTGTTTCTGTTGCTCTGCAGGTTCACTTTCTGTACTCAAAAACTATTCTGCACAACCATGTAACTGGATTAAAAACCAGAAATATATACTGTATGTTCCGAAACAATAAAACCATATGGCTTAATTAAAAAACAGGCTGCCTCACAGTCTACCTAACAAATCAAGCAGTCGAGATGTAGAGGAACTTGGCAGCCTTCCCACTGCCCTCTGGCCTGTTCTGGAGAGCCCATCACGTGGGGAGCACAGAGACCTCTTCTTCCTGGGATGAAGGGCAACTCACAGGGCTTTGCTGGGAGTTTTAGACTGTTAAAAGCAGGGGAGGGAGACCTGAAGCACAAGTAGTGATTCAGTGGAAAACAGACTGAATTCCGATGCAGTTATAAAGTGTGTTGGCACACGGCCACATCAGTTAGCAACGGGAATTCTGGCCATCCTGGTTGCCTTCATTAAACAAGGACCAAATGGGCCATTAAGCAAAATTCAGAAACCATGATCACCTGACTGCAGGAACACTGTGACAGCCAGAACTAAGAGAACCCATCATAAGTACCATTCATTTGGTGCCAGAACTTTGAATGGTCGCTGAACAAATGGTGGTAACCCAAGGACTATCTGTAATAAAATCCATCGAGGCCCATTCCCCAATCACCAAAGGGAACAGAGAAGCTAGAGCAAGCCCGCCAGCTCTCCAGGAGCAGACTTGGCCTGAGGAGAAACATGGGCCTTGGCATCTGTTCTCATCCTTGACTACAGAACTCCCCGCGTGTCCAATGCACATTTTAAGCATGCTTCCATGCCCAGCAGTTCTTACTGTCACAGCAAAGGCGCAACATTTCTTTTCTTAAAGGAAGGGGAATGCGTACATAACCGTTGTGAAACAGATGGTCACCATCTGAAGTGAAAGGCAAAAAATCAATCTGGGGTGTCTTGGAGGTTTGGGACCTCCATCCAGCTGAGCTCTGGCACATGAATCCAGTTGCTGTTGCACTCAAATGGGATTTAGCAGAAAGACCCATGTTCCTTTTCTGGCCCCCAATCTTTCAGGACACTCTGACTCCTGGAGAAGGGAAAAATGACTTGGCTGCAGGACTGGGATAAGGGGAAAGAAATGGTGAAGGTCGCATTCAAGATTGTGTGATGGGGCACCTGGAAGTTTGTTCTGTGAACGGCAAATATAGAACATTTGAAACAGGACATAAACTGTGCCCTACTAATTTGCCAAGATGTGAGAAACTATGCTTTGTGAAAAACTTCCAAATTCTTGTAATCTTTGACAACCAATCATTCTAGAAAGTGCCTCTATTATTGGAATGCTGTCTTTACAGCGAGCAATTCTTTATTGAAAATGTCATAATTCTGTTCAACTGGTAGAAACAATGTGGAATAAAACATCCTGATGGGAGCTCTCTCCCCCTTTCTGTTTTTGTCTACAGAACATCTCTAATTGCAACATCTGGATTGTGCATTATGGCAACATGTGGTGACAAAGCAATAACACAGAGCAGGAGGAATTCTCTGTGGGTCATTATTTTCAGTTGCTAAGTAAAGGGCACTGTGATGCAGGACCAGCTTACGGCCTTTGCCCATCCATTTTTCCTCTAACAGCAGGTTTTTCTAGTTTTTCTTAAACCTCTACACTGCAGTCTCATCAATGAAATGGTTCCCGAGTCTATTAGGGCTAAGGTTTGTATCTCTTTTTTCCAGCTGACTCAGAAAAAAAGACATTTTGGAGCAGGAACTTCTTTCGGCCGGCCCCCAGTAAAGCACGATCCTGGCTCCTCTGAACTGCTCTGGCAAACCCCAGGCGGGAGTGTACAGAAATATGAATGGCTGGGCTGCTGCTGCTCTGGGGGAGCAGAACCAGCAGCTCTCCATCCAATTTTGGGGATGTTCTTCCTAAGATGTAGTGCTCAGAAACATTAAGTCTGGAGGCAATACGACTGTTCCTGCTGCATAAAGTAGGTTCAGTTGCCAATTTATCTGCTTGAGTAAGTGGCTTTTTTCCTGACTCTGGCTAGTGGTGAGAAGAGTGGAAATGAATGTCTTGTCTTTTGGTATCAGTGTCACAAATACACAGATTTTGATATTACAACTATAACAGTAGGTGGCTTTCCTGAAGAATAAAACATGAGAGCATACAATTTCCATTCATGCCAATCCCTGAACTCAACTGAGCTGTGGTTTATCAAGGCATTCTCAATTCTGACAAGGATGATGGCTATCAGAAAGGCATCTCTGTCTGGGCAACAATCCCTCAATCGTCCGGGCACAGTAATAAAATGGTTTAAAATTACATGCTGTGTTACAATAGAAACAGTGCCATTAATACTTTCTCTGGCAAAACCCAATTTAAAAAGAGAGTTCCCTGTAGCAGAGGAATTGACAGTGTTTGCACTGCCATCTCTATCTGAAAATATGAGAAAAGCCCACTGACTTCAGTCCCTCCAGAATGGAGTAAAAGGGGTGCCACAGTCACCGTCTAGAACAGTGGTTCTCAACCTTCCTAATGCCGCGACCCTCTCCCCACCGCCGTGACCCCTCCCCTCCCCGCCCCTCCCCACATGTGCACGTTGCCAGGCGAGAAGCGATGGTGACAAAGGGGGTGTGGCACCAAGATGGCGGGCTAGCATGCGGGGCGACCCCTGTGAAAGGGTCGTTCAACCCCCAAAGGGGTCGCGACCCACAGGTTGAGAACCGCTGGTCTAGAACTATCCGATGGCCATGAATGAAAGCACTGAAGGCTGAGAAGGTCATGGATCTCTTTGTCCCATTTCAGGATGTCTGCTATGGCGAGAGTGGAACCCAACCTTCCTCTCCAGAAGCCTAAGATAATCTACTGCCCAGAGGTGGGTTCCTCCCGGTTCGGACCGGTTCGCCCGAACCGGTAGCGACCCACTGGCGATGTCACAATGATGTCACGGATCCGGTTCGATTGGTGCCAGTCCGTGGGCGCTGCCATCATTTTTTTTTTATTTTCTTTGAAAAAAAAATTTTTTTTTCCTTCTTCTGCACATGCGCAGAAGCTGAGTTTCCGGCACTGTGCATGCGTCGCCATCTTGTTTTTGGCTTTTTTTATTTTTTTTTATTTTTTTTTATTTTTTTGCACTGCGCATGCGCATGTGCGCAAAGCGCACGCACGCCCATGAGGTGCAGCCACGTGGCGCGGGAGGAAGCGAACCGGCAGCGAGGTAAGTTAGAACCCACCCCTGCTACTGCCCCTTTTAATCAGAGTTTATGAGAGGATACTGGGAATGGATAACTCTAACCCCAAGACATACCTCTCGTGGACAATAATAAAAAAACCTCTTACCACCAAGACTAAAATACCTGGTTAAGATGAAGGTGAGGCTGCCAGGGACACATTGCTGGATCTACTATTTGTGAACAGTATTCTCTTAACATTAAACATCACATTCTTAATCCTATGAAAACCTCCTTAAGGAGCCCTGAACTTTGGGACCAAGCATATCATAAACTCCAAACTGGGTTAATTTTTAAATGTATCTTGCCTTTGTTGCAAAGGTAAAATTGAAGTGCTCTTGGAAAATCAGAACTGCATAATCATAACACTGTCTAAGGCTTTGGGAAATAATTTTATTTACTAATGTTTTTTTAATTTATTTTTAAATTTTTACTGTTGGAATCTGTGGCTCTACAATTTGCAAGCAAGACAATCAGACTAGCACAACAAACCTGGATTTCTATGGTATAGAGAATGCTTTTAATAACACTCAGTGGGTAAGTAGACTTATCTACAAATGTACAAAAACACATCAACAGTTTAAAAACTAACAAAATATAATGTTAAGAATAAAAGATGCAGCAGAGTATTGGCAAAATCTTTGCCAGCTATCGTCAGCAATCTAGCTAGCCCATCAAAAAAAGCCTTTAATTAATTGAAAAGGACGAGGGCCATCCCAATGCTCTCTCCGTTCATTCAGGGTTACAGGGCATCATCAGACCTAAGCTGGTTAAAAGATCATGTGCCACAAATCATTTGGACTCCCAATTGCAACAATGGATTCAAAAACACTCCAGAGCTCTTAGTCTATTACTTTAAGGCAGCTTAAACCCCTTCTAAACCAAGATGAGTAGGACAGACACCACCATTTCTGCTTTGTTGGGAACAAGTCTCAGTCTATCCAATCTATTGTCCTGCTTAAGCTCTGATAAAGAGCTTCAAGCAATGGGTTTATATTAGATGAAAAGGGCCAGCCTTTGGAGATGACCAGGCTGAGTCTGAAGGAGGGGGTCAAATGCGTCATCAGTCATGAGTCCCTTCGTGCCCACAAGAGATCTAAGTCCAGCCCACCTTGAATTCCTTTCTATTCTTAGCTCCCGCTAATTTCCCTTAACCATTAGTAGTTTGGATTCTTGTAGAGAGCTTAAGCTTACAATAAATCTTTATTCACATTTGAACTGCCTGAATCTCCTCTAACCCTAATCCTGATAGCCCCCCCCCCCCACATTTGAAGGAATGCCTCTCCTTCAAGTTTCACATCTGAGCCCTCAGGTCACTAATGAAGGCATAAAAAACATCTAAAGCACTTTTAAAAAAATATCCTACCACTCAATTTCCTCCCCCCCGCCCCGCCCCGGTCATATGGTATTTCTCACCAGAGGCTCAATGGAGAAGACTTTATTGTTGAAGAGCATTGCATCTTCATGGACAGTTGCCCGTCGGTTCTCAAAGGTACGGGTGACAATGGAAAGATGCTCACGAAGTGCTGGATTCATGTTACATTCCACCAGAAGCTGATCAAGCACACTGTTTTGTTCAGCCTGCAGGGTTTGACACATCCTACAGCCCCCAGAAGAAAGAGATGAAACGTCGTATTTTGTAACAGACTCTAAAGAATGCTTGGTTAAGAAGCAAAGGGGACTGATACCATGAGGATCACTGTTTATCTTTGCATTCATAATATTCAAAGGAGCGATAACTGAAAAGGACAGGACCTGTGAGGAGGTGAACCACAGGAGAGCAGAGTTTGATAAACTGGTACGTTGTCTCCAATGATCTGAAATCCTAAAGGAGAAACTTGTCCAGGAAGAATGGGAGATTCTGTGAAATGAGTTCTGCATGGGGTTTTGTTTGTGCCCTAGAGGCACCTTGACTCCTGGCAGCCCTGGGGACAAATCCATGCAGCTTTTCTCCTGAGGTTGAAAGGGTGAAAGTCACCCGGTTGGTTGCCCAGCCTAAAAGAGAGTCAGGATTCAGGTGTCTCTTCTCCAGTCCAGCACCTTAGCCATTAAGACTAAAAGTGCTCTCATAAAAAGACATACAGAGGGCAGAATTGCACACAAACAAAAGCCCACACAAGAAAAAAATGAAAAGAAATTTAAGAAGGTCAGGACGTATAAAAGAGCTCTCCCAAAAGCCGAGGAGAGAAAGAGACGTGTACAGGGAATGTTAATAAGGCAAGATAACTAAAGAAAAGAAGAGAGTAGTTTCTAGAAACAGCAGAAATTATATCCAGAAGGCAAAAACTCAGAATGACCTAAGGTTTGTGAGGGATACCAAAAACAGCAAAAATGTGCTCTTTCAATATTAGAAATAAGAGTAAAAAATCAAAGAAGAATGCTAGAAGAAAGTGGTAAATTGCTAATCAATAATGGTGAGAAAGCAGGACTTTTTAAAAGACACAAAACCTATTTTGTATCTATCTTTTGTATCCATCTTTTCATGCCCCACTGAATGCTTGAAAGATGATTACAGGGTGTGGATTTATTCCCCAAAGCTCCTAAAGGGAGGACAAGAATCTTTAGATAATAGAAGCTTTACAGACGGAGGTCCAAACTCAAAATAAGGAGGAATTAAGCAGTGGAACAGCCTGCCTCCTGGGGTTATGATGTTTTGTCACTGGAGGTTTTCAAACAAAGGTTGGCTGTCATTTTTTCTGAGGTTATGAGAATTTTATTTATTGAATTTATATTGCCGCCTGAATAGTCGCCCATGGCGACTCAAGGCAGCTTACAGAATATAAAACCACATTTAAAACAATAAAAACTAACAAAAAGAATCAAATAAATTAATACAGTACAATATAACAAAATCACCCCCCACCACCCACCCACCACCCCGGCGACAGCAGATCACACGAGCCATTGAATGGGCTCCATCCCACTCTGGGTTCCCCAGGCCCACTGGCAGAACCAGGTCTTCAGAATTCCTGCCCTAAACAAGATGGTCATCTAGAAAGCCTCTAAAGCCTCTTCCATCTCTATGATTTTGATTCTCTGATTCTCAATCAATCAATCTTTATGACAATCACAGACCACACTTAGCTAACTTAGACAAATTCAAGACTCCCTGGCCAGGTAGATTATATTAAAGGAACTAGCAGAAATGATCACAGAATCATTCTTTGTAATCTTTGAGCGCTCTTTTCCCTTGCAGGAACACATCCGCTTAGGATCCTGCCCTCATGGAACCAATCATCAGCCTCCAAAGTGTGTAACTAAAAAAATGTAAACTTTTAAACAGTTATGTGTTGCCTTTGAAAAAGCCTTTCTGAATTATTTTTCTCCTTATGCTTGCAAAGAATTATTCTTTAGTGACGTTTTAGGATATCAAGACAAAAATGTCTGGCTCTCTATAAAATGAAGTACATTTTTATGATATTTTTAAGCCTAGCAGTTATCCAACCATTATCTGCAGGAAAAAACAAGGCTGCTTCTAAATAAAGAAATTTTTCAACCAACAGGCTGAGAGTGAGTAGAGTTTTGAAATGAATATGATGGAATAAAATAGGGAGAAATATAGAATTCTGCAATTGGATAAAAAAATGAAACACAAAAATTATATTATTACAAACTGCTATGTGTTGTAAAAATTTGCAACAAATTTAATAAATAGATTAGTGTGCACAAAATGTACTCCTGGTCCATTACTCAAAAACAAGATATCATACCAAACTTACATCTGTTTTTTCTCTTCTTCTTTTTCGTGTGTTGCAAACGCTTTCCACTGAAAATGTGCAATGATATCACTCCGATTGTGTATGACCACAGACCTCTGGTTTGCTAAAGTGATGTAAGTCTTCTCGATTGTCAAGGAGTTCTTATCCAGTCTCACATTGACATCTGTAGCAGCTCCATATAAACTGACATGAATGTCTTCTCCTTGGAAGGTCAGAAAATTGTAAAATCAACTAAGTTAGCTATGTCTGTCTTTTTTCTTTCTTTTTAAATATATCTTTATTGGTTTTTCACATTTTACAAATCACAGTAAATCTTTAAGCAGATCTACAGCCTATTATATACATTGATTTTCATATTTATACAATTTATATATTATCTTACAATAGTCTACATCTTCATCCTTTATTTTCTCTTCAACTTTCTATCGTCAATCCATTTGTACCATTTCCCCCATATTTCATAATAATCTGAGTCTTTTTGTCCTCTTAGTTCTATGGTTAATTTGTCCATTTCTGCACAGTCATAAATCTTCTTAATTATTAAACTTTCAGTTGGTGGGTGAGGATTCTTCCAACAATGTGCAAATGCAAGTCTTGCAGCTGTTGTAATGTGCAAGATTAAATATTTGATGTTTTTATCGTATTGTCTTTTGAATATTCCTAATAAAAAGAGTTCTGGGGTGAATTCTACTGTTGATCCTATTATTTCTTGTAACCACTTATGCATCTGTCTCCAATATTTCTTTGCTTCGGGACATGTCCACCACAGAAGAAGGTGCCTTGCTCTTTTTTGCATTTCCAACAAGTCGAATTCAAGTTAGGGTATATTTTCGCTAATCTTGCGGGGGCCAAATACCAGCGATAAAACATTTTGTAATGATTTTCTTTATAAGATGCCGATTTTGTTAATTTATAATTTCTATTCCAAATTTGTTCCCAGTCAGCCAAGTGTATGTTATGTCCTATGTTTTTTGCCCATGCAATCATTATTCCTTTAACTATGTCTTCAGCTCTATCGAATTGTAACAGGTAATTGTATATTTTAGAAATAATTTTGTCCTCTGGGCCCGTCAGAAGTTTGTCTAATTGTTTTGTTTCTGTCTCAATTCCAATTTCTTCACTATCTTTTTTGTATCGTGATTGAAGTTGAAGATAGGGCCACCAATCTACAATTATACCTTGCTTTGCCAAATCTTCTCTACTTTTTAGTTTCCCAAATCCATCCAAAACATCTTTATATTTAACCATTTTACTTACATCGATAGTATTTGGATATATCATCACCTCCATGGTGGACAGCCAATTGGGGATTTTCAAATAATGCTTTTTCTTCACCTCCTGCCAAATTTGTATCAATGATTCCCTAATCAAGTGTCTATGGAAGTATTTTTGCAATTTATTTTCTTTATCCCATAGAAACGCATGCCATCCCTTTTGTTGGTCATGGCCTTCCAGTGTCAATATTCGTCTGTTCCCTAGGTTAATCCAGTCTCTGAGCCAAACCAACAATATTGCTTTATAATATAGTCTCCAGTCCGGGAGCCCAAAGCCACCTCTACTTCTACTATCTTGCAGATCAATTAATTTAATTCTTGGCTTCTTGCCTTGCCATATAAATTTCAAAATAATTTTGTGCAAGTCAGTAAAAAATTTTTATCCAATTTTATCGGTATACTGTAGTTTGAAAGAGATATAATAATTTTGGTAGACTATTCATTTTTATGGTTGCTATTCGGTCTAGTAAGGATAATTGCAGTTTCCCCCACCTTTCTAAATCAATTTTTATTTGTTGCACTAATTTCATGTAATTATTTTCCTTAATTGAGGAACATCTGTCAGATTAATGCCTAAATATTTAATTTTTTTAACAATTTGTAATCCCAATTCTTCTTCTAATTTCTTTTTCTGATTCATTGTCATATTCTTAACTAATAATTTGGTTTTTTGTTTATTTATTTTGAGGCCCGCTACTTCCCCATATTTTTCTATTTCCTTAATTAATATTAATCCTGTCTCTTGTTGGTCTTCCAAAAAAAAATACTACGTCGTCAGCAAAGGCCTTTATTTTGTACTCTTTTTTTTTAATTTTAGATTTTTCTGGATGCGCCTCATAATACTCTAACATATTTAGTACAATTCTTATATTGGTTCTAATTTGTCTTGTTGGGAGAAAGCCGTTTTGATCCGAATGTATAATTTTATTTAGTATTCTCTTTGTTCTTTCTGCCATAATGTTCATAAAAATTTTGTAATCGGCGTTCACCAATGAAATTAGCCTGTAATTTTGAATTTGATTTGCGTCGACACCTTCTTTCACAATTGTGGTAATGTATGCTTCCCTCCACGACACTGGTATTTTGGCTTTTGATAGAAATTCATTGTACAGATCCAATAATAGTAATTCCAATGGTTCTCCTATATTTTTGTAGAATTCCCCTGGGAAGCCATCTGGCCCTGGGGATTTATTGTTTTTTTGTCTTTTAATCGCATCTTTTTTTTCTGTTAGTGCTATTTCTCTATTTAACATAATTTTGTCTTCTTCATCCATTGGTGGCATACTTCCTTCCTGCAAATATTCATTTATTTTATCTGTTTCTATCTGGTCTTGTTTGTATAAATTTTCAAAATATTCTGAAATGATTTCTTTTAGCTTTTCTTCATTATTTTGTAATTTCCCTGTCCCATCTTGTAATTGATGTATTATCCTATTCTCCTTCTCCTTTTTAATTTTGTATGCCAACCACCTACCAGGTTTGTTTGCATTTTCAAAGTAAGATTGCTTCATTAAATCTAATATTTTTTGCATGTTCCGCTTGTTCTATCATAATTAATTTATGTTTAGATGTAATTAATGCCTCATTTACTTGTTCATCCCCTGGTTGTTTTTTTTGAAGTTTGCTTTCTAGCTGTTTAATTTCATCTAGTATTCTGTTTTGTTGTTGCCATTTTTCTTTGTTTTTTTTACGGTGTATGCTATTGTAATCCCTCTAGTGTAAGCCTTCAAGGTGTCCCATAGATTTTGCAATGTAGTAGTTTTTTATTCTCTTTAAGAAATAAAACTTGTTCTCTTTCTAACATTTGTAAATACTCATTGTCCTGTAAAAGTTGTGTATTTATTGTCCAACTCCTGGCTCTTTTTTATCACCTTTCCATACTATTACTAGGGGGTTATGGTCTGCCCAAATGTTCGGAGTAATCTCTACTTTTTCTATGTTCTTACTTAATTCACCGCTTGCCCATATCATGTCTATTCGTGAATATGATTTGTGTGGATTTGAGTAAAAAGTAAACTGCTTTTCCTTGGGGTGTAGTATTCTCCACATATCTATTAAATTGAGTTCTTCTACCATTTCAAAAAAGTTTTTTGGGAGTATGGTTCTTTTTATTTGTTTCCCCTTGTCGCTGATATAATCATTTTTAATATCTATTATTCCATTATAATCACCCACTATACATATCTTTTTGTAACCGGTCTTTATTATTTTCTCATGAGTTCTTCTATAAAATTCTTTTTGGTTTTTATTAGGGGCATATATATTTACCAGGAGCATAATAATATTACTTATCCTAACTTCTAGCATTAATAACCTTCCTTTGGGGTCTACGAAGATTTCCTTGCTCTTTATTTCTTTTCTGGTGTATATCACTACTCCCCTTTTCTTTTTTCCTGCTAGTNCACAGTGCTTTACAGCCCTCTCTAAGCAGTTCACAGAGTCAGCATATTGCCCCCAACAATCTGGGTCCTCATTTTACCCACCTCGGAAGGATGGAAGGCTGAGTCAACCTTGAGCCGGTGAGATTTCATCCGCTGAACTGCAGCTCGCAGTCAGCTGAAGTAGCCTGCAGTGCTGCACTCTAACCACTGCGCCACCTCGGCTCCAAGTTTTTGGTATTCTAAATATTTTCGATCTTCCTCTTTAATGTGTGTTTCTTGTAAACATATGATGTCTGCTTTTTGATTGGCTAATTTTGCAAATATTTTTCTTATTTTCTCTGTGATATTTAATCCCTTCACATTTATTGATATCAATTTGGTTTCTTTCTGCATTCTTCTATCTCCCTGTAAGTATTTAGTTTTTGTTTGTTTTGGTGACTCTCTGTGTTCTAGTTCTAACTCCTTCTATCTGTCTGGGGAGTTCTTTAACTTCTTTAGTTCTTTCCTTTCTTTCGTCTTCTTCCAGTTCCTGTCTCTCTTCTTGGCTAATTGACCCTAATCGTTCTTCACTATCTGACTCTTCCTCTATCCCCAACAACTGGTCATACATCTCTTGGGCTTTCTCTAAGTTATCCACCTTGATTTTCCTACCCTCCCAAGTTATTATCATCCCTTCTGGGATGATCCATCTGAAAAGTATATTCTTTTTGTTTAATATAGCTGCCAAGAACCTGTAATCTTTCCTCTGTTCGCGCACACGTCTAGGGACTTCCTTTAACGTGACTACTTCTTTCTCCTTATATATTATATGTTCATCTCTTGTAGCTTTATAAATAGTGTCTCTGATTTTTTTTCCTAGCAAACCTTATATGCACTTCTCTAGGTAGGTGGTGGCGTTTGGCATAATTCGTTTGAACACGATATACTTCATCTATTTCATTTATCATTTCCTGTCTATCTTTCTGGAGAGTTTCTGCTATTATTTCTGCCATTAATCCTCCCAAATCTTCTTCCCTTGTCTCTGTCATGTTCTGGAATCGCAAATAATAAGAGGATCGATCCATTTCCAGATTTATAATAGAGTTTTCTAATTCTTTTTTAGTTATTATCATTTTTGGGCTATCTGTTCTACTTTTTTTTCAGTTTGTTCTGCCTTTGTCTCCACCTGTTTAATATGCAGTTCGTTTTTTTGGATCGCCCCTTGTATCGATTCCATCCTATTGTCCAATTTTTGAATGTCTGACTTCATCTCTACATGATTTTGCGACAGTTTCCTGCATCTTCAGCATGGTCTCTTGCATCATTGTAAGTATCGTATTCATTGTCTGTATTAATGATGCACTACCTACTTTTTCAAGCATTTTTTCTATTGAACGTTGGCTAGCTGGAGAGGCTGTTGCTACTGTGGGATTGGAAGATGCCTTTTTCCCTGCCCTTAATGTTGTTGTGGTGAGAGTTGTCATTTCTTTTATTATCTTATTTTGTTCCCCTAAAATTTTATATATCCGTCCCCAAATCACCATCCAATATTTTTTGTGTTACCAATATTTTCCCCCTTTCTGAAATTACTTCCTTTATATCTATAGACTTGTTTACAACAATATACAACAATATACAATTTCACTGTTAGATATAGATAGTGATAGGTATTTCTTAGATTCTATGAGTATTATAAACTAGTTTTATATATTTATTCTACAGTTATAATTCTAAACTCCTAAACTCCTAAACTCTATCAATACTAATGTACTTATTTTCCAACAATTATTCTATCTTATGAATTATAAACAATATAATCTTTTAAATATTCAATTATGTTACCTTTGTATTTAGCAATATACTAATAATATTTAATATATAGTAATAAATATCAATTGTTATATACTTCGTCTCTAATAAATATTTATTTATATTATATTGTAGGTATTATAAATAAGTATTAATTCATTTACTATATTTTATACAAAAAATAGTTATATCGATATGTCTATAGATAATTTTGAGATATTTGAGTGAATACAATGTTCAAACTATACTTTAATATTTAATATTTTAAGTAGCCACTCTAATAAATAAAAAGAAAAAGGGGAGAGAGAATAGTGCAAGAAAGTAGAGGGAGGAAGAGTAGATATTTCACCTTAGTAAGCAGTAATTTCACTATATTCTAATTAGCATTCTAACAATTTAACATCTACTTGTTCAAGTATTAACCTTGTACCTTTTTTCCAAAAATACAAGTTTCAAATCACAGGGTCTTTCCAAGTTCGTATTTTTAAAGTCTTACTCTCAGTGCCGCCTCTAGAAAATTTGCTCAGTCATCTGCCACCATTATTTTTGACTCCTTTTATTTCCGTCTTCTCTTCTTCACTTTGTAATGTTAATGTTCAATAGTTTGATCGTTCTAGATTTCCACGTTCTATTAGCCCTGGTTTTGAATCCGTATCTCTAGTAGCCTTATCCCTTTTGAGCCTTAAACTCCTCGATCTTTAAATTAAATCACCAATGTCTCATTTCCAGGTGGATCTTTGACTAGTCCGCATACATTCCATGTTAATCCCCTCTGAAAGCGTTATTCATGTTGTTTACTGTCTCTCTCTTTTCATCCACTCATTTTCAACCTTTTTCTAATCAAGTCCTTTTTTTTTTACCTCAGTCTCGGCAGTTTCTTTTAACGATTTCCAGCTCTTTACTTACAATCGCCTCTAAGTTCCATCCGGAGCTTCCTTTTCGCCGAAAAAGTTTAAACCACTCGCTTGACAGGTCTCTCCGCTGTAAATATGGGATTCCTCACTTACTAATCAGACGTAGACTGCTTGAATATTTTTGCTTCCAGATCTCTTGTGGTTCGTTATGGCTTCAGGCCCGCCATGTTGGAACATGATCGGACACTTTCACGTTGAGTTAGAGAGGGTGCCCTTCGCCTCAGCGGGCAGCTGCTCTCTGCCACGCTGCTGCTCGGGATGTCTCTCCTTCTCACCAAGTCCTCCGAACTTTCAGTGCCCCGAAATAATAAATAAATGGACTCAAAGGACGGAGATCGTCCTTTTCCTCCTGTATCGCCCAACGTCACCACCGGAAGTCCATCTTTTTTATTATTTATTTATTTATTTATTTATTTATTTATTTATTTATTTATTATTTTGTCAAACATGTACAAGATAACAGGTATAGTATAAACCAGGGGTGAAATCCAGCAGGTTCTGACAGGTTCTGGAGAACCGGTAGCGGAAATTTTGAGTAGTTCGGAGGACCAGCTATTACCACCTCTGGCTGGTCCCAGAGTGGGGTGGGAATAGAGATTTTGCAGTATCCTTCCCCTGGAGTGGGGTGGGAATGGAGATTTTGCAGTATCCTTCCCCTGCCATGCCCACCAAGCCACGCCCACCAAGCCACACCATGCCCACCAAGCCACGCCCACAGAACCGGTAGTAAAAAAAATTGGATTTCACCACTGGTATAAACATAAATATGAACATAGTAAATGGGTACGAAAAAAAATGGAGACAGTAGGACAGGGGACGGTAGGCACGCTGGTGCACTTATGCACGCCCCTTACAGACCTCTTAGAGGTTAAGGTTTTGGGGGTTTGAGGATGTAACAACAGAGTCTGGTAGTGCATTCCAGGCATTGACCACTCTGTTGCTGAAGTAGTATTTTCTGCAATCAAGTTTGGAGCGGTTTATCTTGAGTTTGTATCTATTGTGTTTGTGTATTATTGCAGTTGAAGCTGAAGTAGTCATTAACAGGTAGTACATTGTAGCTGATTGTTTTGTGTGCTACGTTTAGGTCGGACCGTAGGCGGCGTAGTTCTAGGTTGTCCAAGCCTAAGATTTCAAGCCTGTAGCATAAGGTATTTTATTGCGAGCAGAGGAGCGGAGTAGTCTTCTCGTGAAATACCTCTGGACTCGCTCAATTGTGTTAATGTCCAATATACAGTGCGGATTCCAGGTATTCGAGAATTGGTCTAGCAAAGGTTTTGTATGCCTTAGTTTGCAGTACAATATTACCGGAAAAGAAACTTTGCAAGATTAGGTTGACAACTCTTAATGCCTTTTTGGCAATGCTGTTACAGTGAGCTCTGGTACTTAGGTCATTTGAGATGAGAACTCCAAGGTCCTTGACAGAGTGAGGGTCGTCTACAAGGTCATATCCACCCAGCTTGTATTTGGTATTCTGATTTTTTTTGCCAATGTGAAAGACAGAACATTTGTTGGTTGAGATTTGGAGTTGCCAATTGTTTGACCATTCTGACACATAGTCAAGGTCGTTTTGTAGGGCAACAGCATTGTCGGTGGTGTTGAATAGTTTTACATCATCAGCGAAGAGGACGCAGTTGCTTATAATGTGATCGCAGAGGTCATTTATGTAAAGTATAAAGAGTGTGGGTCCTAAGACGCTGCCTTGGGGGACACCGCTGTTAACTGGTGTAGGGTTTGATAAGGCGCTCCCTATTTTAACTACCGTGTTTCCCTGAAAATGTCCTGAAAATAAGGCCAAGCCTGATTTTTGGGGTGGGCGTAATCTTTCTCTCTTCCAAACTCCACCAGAAATGAGTCTTCATGAGACTCATCGCGCCAGTGCAGCCACTTGGAGTGAAAGGAGAGAAAGATTTCTTGCGTGCAGCGTGCAGCCAAAAGGTTCCTTGTCCTGGTGCTGTGTCTTACGTGCACTCTCCCCCCCCCCTGCCAAGAGAGAGAGGGGGGAGGGAAGGAAGGAAGGAGGAAAGGCAGATGCTTTGCCAAGAAAAAAGCAGCCTCTGAATCCTGCCACTGATTTGGTCTCTCAAAGTCCAATCCTTTGACACATGGTTGTCCGGGACCAAAACTCCCTCCCACCTCCCATAGG
>QLTV01000331.1:2003743-2034347 GCA_003457575.1 Thermophis baileyi
TCGGAACTTGCCCTCGCCAGGTGCTTTCTGGAGTCTTTCTGCTCTCTGGGCTTGATTGCGACCATTCCTGGCTTTAGAGGTGATTTCTCCGCGCCTTCCCTTAGTTTGTGACTCCTCGGCTCGCCCCCCCATCCCATTCCACCCTGTAGAGTACCCGCCTGTGTGCACAGGGCGCGTTTGGAAGAGACAAGGAAGCGCGTGCCCGGCTGCTTCTGCTGCTGAGCCCGGCTAGAAGTTTGGCTGTCAGCTCGGCTTCCTCAGGCAGCCCACGAGTGTCCTCCCCCTCCCGCTTCGCTTGAGAGCCGGAGGCGGGGGAGGGTCAGTTTCCTTACCCGGTTGCCTGCCCTCCGCCGTTTTCATCAAGTGTGTATGAGAGAGAGACAGAGAGAAACGGCGAAGAGGAAACTCTTTCAAACAGTGTTGCCTGCAATTCTTGTTACTCCCCTCCGTCATTTCTCTTTCTCTCTCTCTCTCTCTCTCTCACATACTCACACACAGACAGACATTTGATCGCTTGAAAGGGACAGGCTGTGCTTTGCTTCTATCTTAAGCACGCGCTTCCCACAATCGCCTGTCCTTTTCTCAAGCAGCAACAGCTGGGGGGGGGCTCCCACAATTCCCTGTCCTTTTCTCAAGCAGCAGCAGCCGGGTAGAGGGGGGCGATTCCGATGGGCCGCATGGCTTTCTGCCTCATTGTAGCAGGAGCCTAAGCAACACCCGTGGAGCGCAAGCCGTGGTCGCCGCTTGCTCCACAGCCACAAGGTGAGCTGTGGAACAGAGGGGCCCTCGGCTGCAAGGTTGCCTAGCGCTGTGGGCAAAGCTGGGGCTCGCAAGAGTGCACTGGAAATATCTCCAGGCGCCCGGAGAGACAGAACTTCTGGCCCTCGCTGGATCAGCTGATCCATG
Organism: Thermophis baileyi; assembly: GCA_003457575.1. NCBI lineage: Eukaryota > Metazoa > Chordata > Lepidosauria > Squamata > Dipsadidae > Thermophis > Thermophis baileyi. Next base: position 2,004,650 of record QLTV01000331.1, read on the forward strand.
GGCCGAGGTTAAGGGGCCAGCAGCCATGAGATCATCGCACTCGCCGCCTCCTGCACCTTAAAAAAAAGACCCCCAAAAATAAGGCCAAGGCTATATTTCGGGGGTCAAAAGAAAATAAGCCTGTCTTATTTTCGGGGAAACACGGTACTTGTTGCCTATTTGACAGGAACGCAGCTATCCACTTATGCAGGGATCCGGAAATGTCGTAAGAGTTTAGTTTTAACAGTAGTTTGTTGTGTACCACTGAATCAAAGGCTTTGCAGAAGTCTATGTAAATTGCGTCTATTGCTTTACCCTGGTCGAGTTGTGTGGTCCATATGTTTTTGCCGTGTAGGAGTTGTAGATTACAGGACAAATTTTTTCTGAAACCAAACTGCTTGTTAGAGAGTAGGTTGTTTGTCTCTAAATGGAGGATAATGGATTGGTTTATGATTGATTCCATGACTTTGCAGGTGATGCAACATAATGAGATTGGTCTGTAATTTTCAACTAGGCTGGGGTCACCCTTTTTGAAGATAGGGATGACCATGACTAGTGACCATAGGTTGGGTAGGGAGCTGGTCCTGAAAGATTGTTCAAAGATTATGCTTAGAGCTTCAGCTATAGCAGTGGAAAGGTTTTTTAAGAAGTATGCACATAGTCCATCAGGTCCGCTAGATAGAGATGGTTTTAGGCTGCGTAGTGCCTTTTCGACGTTATCTTCTGTGAAATCTATTTGTATTAAATCGTTGAGATTATTTGTTGTACGACTAGGGAATTTTGAGCCGTTGCTGTTTACAAAGACGGAGCCTAAGAATGTGTTGAAGAGGTTAGCTTTAACTGTTTCATCATTGCATTTTTTGCCGTTGGGTCCTTTTAGTGGTGGGAGGGGTCTCGAGTCCTTAAGTTTGTTGTTTACAAAATTGTAGAAGGCGCGGTTGGATTTTGTGCGTAGAAGGTTTTCCTCTTGTTAGCTGTGGCCATTGCTGTTGACAAAGACTGAACTGAAGAACATGTTGAAAAGATTGGCCTTAACGGCATCATCATTACAGTCTTTCCCGTTAGGCCCTTTTAGGGGTGGCATGGTTTTTGAGTCTTTAAGTTTGGTATTTATGAAATTATAGAAGGCGCAGGAGGATTTTGTGTGTAACAGCTGTTCCTCTTGTTTGCAGTTGTAATTGGTGCAGTCTGCCTTTATCTGACGGCACAAGGTTTTGTAGCGGCTTTTAAAGTTAGCTACATAGCCAGTTTTGTTTTTTCGACAAAGAGGGTTTTTTTTTTGGATTGAAGCTTCCTTATTGTTATGGGTAATTTGTTTTTTCTGGTTTTGAGGGTTATTAATGGTACGTATAGTTTAATGACTTTTTTGACTTCGTGCAAAAATTTGTTATAATGGTCTTCAGTAGTATTACAGTCATTGAACAGAATTTGCCAATCAAGAGATGAGAGGTCAGCATCTATGAGATCATAGTTGGCTTTTTTAAAGTTATAATTTGGGGTTCCATTGTTATGATCCTCTTTGTAAGGACGTAAGTTGAGACAGAAGTCAATCATGCTGTGGTCACTGTTGGAAAAGGGTTCTTTTGTTTGTACCATAAATTGAGTTTAAACTGTTGCAGAAGATGAGATCAAGGCAGTTGTTGAGTCTGGTGTTGTTTGTTACTAATTGATCCAGTCCCAGAGTAGTGACAGCATTGTACAGGGTTGCATGTATGGGTTCAGATGTGCATTCATTTACAGTCCAATTAATAAGGGGTAAATTGAGGTCACCAAGAAAGATAAGAGGGTGTGGGCAGGAGGCTGCCCACGTTAGTAGTGAAGTTAGCTTGTTAGCATGAACGAGGTTGTAATCAGGGGCTCTGTAACATAGTAAGAAGTGAAATGTGGTATTTAAGGTCAGTTCGCAGACGATGGTCTCAGGAAGAGCAAGCTCCTGTGTAACTTGAATCTTTTTCAGATTTAGGGACTCTTTGAAGAAGATAGCAACACAACTCCCTCTACGAGTTTCACGGTCGGACCGGTAAACATGGTAGTCACTTATTTTGGTAATGGAGTCTGGAAAGGATGCATTTAACCACGTCTCGCAGACAAATATAATGTTGAATATAGCTGTATTTAGTAAGAGAAGGAATTCAGGCATTTTGTTTGCAAGGCTTCTTGCATTAAGTAGTTTGCATTTAAGATCTGTAGTAGTGGATCTGGAGGAGGTTGAGGAAGTTAGGGGCCTGCATGCCTAGTTTTGGTTGTTGGGGTGAAGGTTGATTGGATGTGGGAAGTTGGTCTTGCTTTTGATACAGTCAGCTCAGTAGTCAATGTATAGGGCAGTCTCTCCTTGGTCCTGGCGTCTTTTGAGCTCTGAGCAGAGCTCACGGGAGCGGGCACGTTGAAGTATGGATAGGTCGGGCCGTGAACGAAGTTTTTTATGGTTGATGTTGCTTTTGGAGAGTAAGTTTATTGTGTAAATGAATTTGCGTTTGCTGGACTCGTTCTTGCAAACAACTCTGCAAAAGTGTGGGGCCACCGAGCCGTCACTGTTCTTGAACTCAGGGCCATCGCGGGAAATGTCAATGATTTCATCGGGGGAGATGGCTGATGTCTGAAAGCTGCTGATAATGTTGCAAACCTTTGTGATGTCATTGGGTTCATTGGTGTCCTCTAGACCAAATAATATAGCGTTGGGACACTTCTGTTCCCATTCGATGGCATCTTTGATGAAGATGGAGATATTATTTGCAGGGTTTGTGGTTATCTGTGGATGTGGTTGTGGTTGTTGGATTGGGATAGGATTTTGAGCTGTTGGATGTTCGCTTTTCTGTGTTGTATCTTTTTTTTTTAGGGATGCTAATCTTGCTTCTATGTTGTCAAGGGATGTTAATCTTGTTTCTATGGTGTCGATTTTTTCATGCAGGACAATAAATTTGTCCAGTTTGGGTTTGCACGATGGGCAGAAATACTGAAATGCATGTGAGGATAATTTTAGGAATTGGGCTATGTTGTTGGTTAATCCCAAGCAGCTGTGGTGAGCGTACTTGTCACATAGACAGCATTTCATGGTATTCTCATTCTCCTTGAGAGATTCTGTACATATAAGGCATGTGCAGGAGTCGTGTGGGTCATTGGTAGAGATCTCTTTCTTTTTGGTATTGGAGCGTTTGCTTGGCATGGTAGGTTTGTTGTTAATTAATTAATCAATGCTGCACTAATCACACTATTCAATCAATCAGCTAATTATAAATCAGCAATCAATGTCACACTAATCAATTGAAATAATCAATTAATCAACTAGACAATCAATTAATCAATGCTATACTAATCAATTAATAAATCAATCAATATTAAATTAATTAATAATTATAATTAATTAATTAATTATATTTTGTAAAAAGCATTTGATTTAATTTAACAAAACATGATTTTATTTTACAGTAATTCAAGCAAAGAAATCAAGTTTGTGAAATCTTTTGAATTTTCAATATTTCTGCACAAATATGACCGAAAACATTCACACACACATCCTAAAAATAGATAGAGAATTCAATTAAATAAGTCAAAAACATTATGCTTGTATAAGTAAGTGAACCTCTAGGACACGAGTGTCAAACTGGCGGCATCACGTTGCAGTCACGTGACATTTCGTGATGTTTTTCCCCTTCGCGGAGCTAGGGTGGGTGTGGCCTGCACATGACGCATTTGTCCCGCAGGTCGCCAGTTTGACACCCTGTTCTAGGATTATAGTTCATTTGAAGGGGAAATTAGTGTCAGTTGTTTTAATCAATGGGGTGATAATCAGGTGGGAGGGTGGGAGGTTCTGCTTTATTTAAAGAACAGCATTCTGAGTATGGATTATCAAAGTCTGATCTTCACACAACACAGGGGTGTGGCAATGTGTCATTGATTAAAAAAAGCAAATTTTTAAGATTTTGAAAAACATTTGTTGATGCTCATGAAACCTGAAAAGATCACCAAACTATTTCCAAATGGACATCCACTGTCAAGCACATTATATAGAAGTGGAGGCAATTCAACCCCTTTGTTACCATCCCCAGAACCCCCAACCAAGATCACACAAGAGCAAAGGCTGCAATACTCTGGGAGAAACCGTAAGTAATTAAAGGTTTCTCTTGATGTGAAAGAATGTAGTACAGGTAGTCCTCAACTTACAACCACAATTGAGCCCAAAATTTTCATTGTTAAGCAGGACACTTGTGAAGTGAGTCATGCCCCATTTTACAAACTTTCTTGCCCCAATCATTGCAGTTGTTAAGTTAGTAACATAATTGTTAAGTGAATCTGGCTACCCCATTGACTTTGCTTGTCAGAAGATCACAAAAGGGGATCACATGACTCCAGGATGGTGCAACCATCATAAATATGAGTCAACTGCCAAGCATCTGAATTTTGACCGAGGTGTCGAGGTGGCGCAGTGGTTAGAGTGCAGCACTGCAGGCTACTTCAGCTGACTGCTAGCTGCAGTTCAGCGGTTCAAATCTCACCGGCTCAAGGTTGACTCAGCCTTCCATCCTTCTGAGGTGGGTAAAATGAGGACCCAGATTGTTGGGGGCAATATGCTAACTCTGTAAACCGCTTAGAGAGGGCTGTAAAGCACTATGAAGCGGTATATAAGTCTAAGTGCTATTGCTATAGTGCTATGACCACATGATCATGGGGATGCAGCAATGGTCGTAAGTGTGACAAGCAGTCTGTTACTTTGCTTCTTTCAAACCTTAATACTTTTCAATTTGACAATGAACTGGGGAGAGGGAAGGGGCAAATAGAATGCGGAGAATGTGCGCGTAGACCATGAGAGCCTGGCAACCATCAAGGTCACCACTGCAGGTGTTTGAGAAAGAGATGGACTGTTCCCAAAAGGACGTCTCATAATTGGACAATGTGATCATCCAGGGGTGGGGAGAAAGGGAAGTGGTTGTTTAACTAAGCAAGCATTTGTGCAGGAAAACCAGAGCTGGTTTTGATTCTTCAGTACCAAAATGGTGTATCTAATAAAGTTTTACTTTGGGGGAATTCAAAGCTCCCAAGAGTGTTTTCTTATTTTGGGTTCACTAGTCGGATAGTTGACAGTGCCATAAGTCATTTTTTTCAGTGCTGTTTTAACTTTGAACAGTCACTAAACAAAATGGTTGTAAGTCAAGGACAGAAGGGAAATTTAACATTTAGTTTGCTTTTTTTCCACATCACAAAATACTCAACAGCTGCAAAACGTAAGTGGGAATGAAGTGATTCAACAGAATGATGAGAATGTGTGGGTGGACCGTGAGAGCATGGAAGCCTTCAAGGTCACCACTGCAGGTGTTTGAGAAGCAAATGGACTGTTCCCATAACAAAAGGTCATCTCATGATTGGGCAATGTGATCATCCAGGGGTGGGGAGAAAGGGAAGTGGTTGTTTAACTAAGCAAGCATTTGTGCAGGAAAACCAGAGCTGGTTTTGATTCTTCAGTACCAAAATGGTGTATCTAATAAAGTTTTACTTTGGGGGAATTCAAAGCTCCCAAGAGTGTTTTCTTATTTTGGGTTCACTAGTCGGATAGTTGACAGTGCCATAAGTCATTTTTTTCAGTGCTGTTTTAACTTTGAACAGTCACTAAACAAAATGGTTGTAAGTCAAGGACTACCTGTACTCTGAATTTCCTGGAGGGAAGGGGTGCATTCCAGAGGAATAAGAGGCAGCTCAGTGCTGGTATATTGTGTGAGAGGAAGAGGGTGAAGACATCTCCTCCTTAACAGTTCTCAGAGTACATTACCTGACTCTGTAGTTTCTTCCCCAAACCCCCAAAACTTTAACCTTAGACTGTCTACCGTTGACCTCACCCCATTCCTAAGAGGTGTGTAAAAGGGGCGTGCATAAGCGCACCAGCGTACCTACCGTCCCTGTCCTAACGTCTCCATGTATTCGTAAAATATCATGTACTCGTAACTATGCTTGTACTTCTTATATATTCACAATCATGTTTATACTTTGTCTGTAATCATATACACGCTTGACAAAATAAAATAAAATAAAATAAAATAATAAAATAAAATAAAATAAATAAAATAAAATAAAATAAAATAAAATAAAAAAATAAAATAAAATAAAATAAAATAAAATAAAATAAAATAAAATAAAATAAAATAAAATAAAATAAAATAAAATAAAATAATAAAATAAAATAATAAAATAAAATAAAATAAAATAAAATAAAATAAAATAAAATAATAAAATAAAATAAAATAAATAAAATAAAATAAAATAAAATAAAATAAAAAAATAAAATAAAATAAAATAAAATAAATAAATAAATAAATAGTAGATGGCAGAGTTTCTCTCTCATTGGGAGTGGCTTATCTACAGTATCATCAGCTGCAAGGAAAATCTAATCCAGCAATTCAAGGTAATCATAGGTCATTTTAGTATTATGCACTAAAAAATGAATAATTGTAGGATGCACTGCTAGGATCCAAAGACTCTGAAATCTCAGGATTCCATAAATGAAAAAAAAATATGATTTCCCTGTTCTCACCTGTATCATAATGTATAACAAGGTCTTTACAGTGGTTGCCACTTTTTTCTGGATAAAAGTCAATAGTGAATTGCGTGGTTTCATTTACTCCAAGAGTCCCAATGGAGGGTTTGACAGAAAATGGTCTGTAATGCAAAGAAGGAACAGGTTTACCTGATTAAATTATACATCAAACAAATGGTGGCTGGAAGTGAAATCGACAGTAGATGAGTCCTACAAGAACTTTACAAGAAGTTCCTTCTCTTCTCACACTGAAACAACGGTTTCAATCAGACTGATGCACTGTTTTACTTCCATTTACTTTTACACAGCAGTCCCCACAGATACAAACCAGGATGCAATCACAGTTTTTTTCCTCTCTATCTACTCTAAAATTCTCTCTTTATAGCCATTAAATGAGCAAAACACTGCACTGTAGGACCTTTTTCAAACAAGGGCTAATTTATAGGATATGTCCAAAATCCAAATTTTACAAAATATTTTATGGCAGTTTATCACATACATAATACAAATGTCAAAAGACATTTCTTGTGCTCATGTTTGACTGTGCTACACAGTTCAACATGGGTGATTTTCAAGGCAGATACAGCTCTGCATTTATCCCAACTTTTCCATTGAGGGCAGCACACTGCAAGTTCTATTACTGTTGAAGGTATAAATGCTTCTGTGCTGCAGCCTGGAGGTCTCGCCATAGCCTTCTGAAAGCTTCATTTTTCATTACAATTTCATTAAATATTGAGGATGAATTGGGATAGTCAATTTTGTAGAAAACAAAAATAAAATTCTAAATGATCAAGACAGAGAGAAATGAACTGAAAGTAATAGAATAAAATTTAACAGAAATAAAAATAGAAAATTGTTCAGAGTTTTTAGTATTGTTTTAATATTTATTTATTTTATTTATTAAATTTATATGTCATCCATCTCAATCTAACAACCGACTCTGGGTGGCTTTAGGAAACAACTATATACACAGTATATAAAGGAGATATTTGTAGCTCAGGATTGAAATGAGAGTTCCTTGATACTCTCTGAGCTTGGTTGTTTTCTTGCAGAAATTTCATTACCCAAACTAGGTAACATCATGACTGATGTTACCTAGTTTGGATAACGAAATGTCTGCAAGAAAACAACCAAGCTCAGAGAGCACCAAGGACCCCTAACTGCCTTCTGCCACTCGGTTTCTCCTGCTTCCTCCTCGTTTCCTTATTGTAGTTGTACTTGCCCAAAGGCTCCATGGAGGTTGGGTAGAAGCCCAATTCCTTGCCCCAATCTTCCCTTGCCCCTTCCCTTGAGAAGGTACAATCACAAGAGAGGATGGAGCTTGGCTTTCAAAGAAGCCTCATTCAGACGCATATGAGGGGAGTTTACTCTTCTCATGGTGTTTCTTCCCCCTTTTCATTGCTCCATTAGGTAAACCATTGTTTGCCTCATCTGGAAGCACAGGAGGGGGTTGCAAGGAAGGTGGCAAGTGTGAGCAAGAAGCACACTCACTCGGATTCATGGCCTGCTGGAATACTTGAGCAGAGCCACTGTTTTGGAGGAGGCTAAGTGCTGCTCAAAGCCGCCGGATATCGGATAGAAGAGAACATTGGTAGCTCAGAATGGGCTCTTTCTAACACAGCACAAAAGAGGCTTTTTGTAGCTGGTGAAAGTCTGCGCTATGCCTCTATATCTACAAATCTGTCAAGTCTGTGAAAGATAAAAATCCAAACCACTGGCAGACTTATTGCTGATGTCTATTTCCCTTGCCTAACCCTTTCGGCCTAGGGAGAAAATTCAAGACCTCACCTCTGGGTGGTAATCTGGTAGTAGGCCTCTCGGTTGCCAATGTTCCGAACAAGCAGGGTTTTCTGTGTATTGTACTTGACGGGAGATGTGGAGAAATTCAATTGGTCTGGGAAATCCAAAATGCCTCGGGCACCAATTGCTCGGATAGGCACAATGAATTTTTCCCTCTCAGTAATGCAAGTTAATTCATGGAAATAATCCTGGGTGGAAAGAAGAATATGAAAAATGAGAAATCCCTCCATGACCCTTGCAGAGGAGTTCAGGGCCCTTGCAGATAGGTAGTCCTCGACTTATGACCACACTTGGGATCAGAATCTTGGTCATTGGACTTGATGAGTTTCTCAAAAGGAGAGGTGAAACATTTATAGAGCAAAAATCAATGTATAAATTAATGTTATGGGATAAAACACGGTTTGCAAGGATAGGGAAGTATGGAGAATCTCCACAAACTCATGGAGAGTTGGAAATATCCAGCAATCTTCTTGCAATACAGATACTCATTGTAGATAGATAGAGTCAATACAAGTGCAAAGCCTGCCATTGAGGTTTGTTTAATAACCCATGGCTCTCTTCATACATGTTAACTAAACCAAAACAATTGTGCTAAGCAAGATGTGTCAAATCAGTTTCTGTCTATCTTCTCTTGTAAGATTGTCATCTTGTTTGAAGGCAGCAGTGTCCAGAAGGGGAGGGGGAAGTAGGACAAGGTGAGGAAAGTATTATTGTGACCCAAGACTTGCCTCCTTTATATATGCATTACTTTCATCATAATATTGCTTCCACCATCCTCTCTCTCTCTCTCTCTCTCTCTCTCTCTCTCACACACGCACACGCACGCACACACGCACGCCCACGCACGCACACGCACGCACACACACACACACACATATGTTGTGTGTTTCACAGATTTGTATTTTAGTACTGCTAGGATTCATGCATTCAGTCTGCCAGTTTTGTAATCATTATGACAGAGAGAGGGAAAAGTGTTGTCAGCCTGGGGAAACAGAGGAAGGGGGTTGGCATATTTATAGAGAATAACTTTGTAGAACAATGCATCAGAAAAGGATTACCTTGTTTTCCTCAGGAGTGAAGAGAATGCGGAATGTGGAGGGCATGCCAGGTGCAACTTTGTTGCACACATCGTTGGGGCTGATGACTCTGAAGTAAGGTGAACTCTCACAAACAATCTTCACGAGCCGTGGGATCTGCAGGAAATGCAGGAATTAAGGGAGGCATTCAGTGAACAGATTAAATCAAGACCACAGAGAATAGTGGGGCTTTTGTTTGGTAAATGGGGGGGGGGCTGGTGACAATTAAAGTATTTAACCCCCCCCCCATAAGTCAAGACATAGCAAACAGGCATCTTGAGCAAGAAAAAATGCCCAGGGCAAATGGGACAGTCCTTTTTATTTATTGTTTATTGTTACACTATAATCTTACCATCCTGGATTGCCACTGGATCGATTCTGGGATCTGTGTGGTGAGGACACCAAATAGAATTACACAGTCCACTCAACTAACTCTAAGAGGCTTTACATTGAACCCAGAACAAACAAAATAGAGTCATGCACAACTAAACCAACTTGATAGCAGTGACCTGATAGACAGTGACATGATAGCAGTCTTCTGATATTTGAGGAGCTGCTACAAAGAAGAATTTATTCTCCAAAGTACCAGAAAGCAGGACATGGAAAAAGCAGTGTATGGAAGCTAATCAAGGAGAGAAGCAACCTAGAACTAAGGAGAAATTTCCTGACAGTTAGAACAATTAACCAGTGGAACAACTTGCCTCCAGAAATTATGGGTTCACTGGAGGCTTTTAAGAAGAGACTGGACAACTACTTGTCTGAAATGGGATAGGGTCTCCTGCTTGTGCAGTGGGTTGGACTAGAAGCCCTCCAAGGTCCCTTTTAACTGTTATTCTGTTAACTCTACATGGTAGAGTTGCTTTACACACCTAGTCTCAAGAAAACAGAGCTGGAGACAAAGTGGCTGAAAAAATCCAAGCTACAGTACCAACAGAATACTGATTGCCTCAGTGACCTAGCCATGCTGCTTCTTTCTGCTCAGCCAACGAGCCAATCAGAAAGTCATGATGCTTCTGAATACATGGGTCTCTCTTTATAGAACCAGAGCTGGAAGGAACCTAAGAGATCATCAAGTCCATTGCAGGATTCAGTACACCATTTCCTATCCAGCCTATTTGAAAATCTCCAGTGAAGAGAAAGAAGAGATACCTGCACCTAACCTTTTTGGGTAAAGACTTACTCCTTGTACTTTTTATGATGATCAGAAGTAACTTATTTAAATAGTTCTTTTTTTTTATTCTTTCCTGTTTTTTTCCTGTTTTTTTCTTGCACTTTTTTCTCTTTATTTTTATTTTCCTTTCTGTGTTTAGTTTGTATTGTCTTTTATTTTATTTTTTTAATTCAATAACTATTTTTTAAAAAGATGTAATTGCCCTTCTACTGTTGGAACATGTTGGACTTTTATTAGTAGACTAGTACACCAAAGTCCTCTTCCTGAGTGCTGTCCATGAGCAAATTTCCCCTAATCTGCACATCTTTCTTTCATTTTTCTTAACAAGATGCTTGATTTTACATTTCTCCCTGTTAAGTTTCATTCTATTTGTTTACTTCCAGCTTGTATTGGAGTTTCCCTTAACTTTTTCCTTTTCAAGTATTAGTCACCCACGCTAGCTTTGTATCATCTGCAGAATTGGTAACCATTCCCTCAACTGTCTCATCCATATTATTTATCAAAACACTGAACAGCACCAGGCTCAGGACAGAGCCCTGTGCCATCCCACTTGAGATGTCTCTTCAGATAGCTTGAACACCATTTATAACTACCTTTGAAAATGATAAGACAAAGAATAAGAGAGTTGGAAGCAATTTTCCAGGACTAGCGGTCATCTAGTCTAAACCCCTGCTCAAGCAGGAGACCCTATACCATTTCAAAGAAATGGCTCTCTAGTCTCTTCTTGAAAGCCTCCAGTGATCCTTGAGCTAACTTTGGATTTATCTAATGAGTTCTCAAACCCATAATTTGACAACATTGTTAATAAAGATGCTTTGAGAGAGACTGTCAAAAACTCTGAGGAAGTTAAGATGTACTATATCTACAGCATTTGCCTGATTAAGCTAACACAAAAGATCAAGTTAGTGTGGCATGAGTTGTTCAAGATATATCCATATTGGTTCCTGTTAACCAATGAACTAACTAACAGGCAGGACTATTCAAAGTACTTGATGTCAGGTTCACGGGCCTGTCGTTTCCCGGGTCCTGCCTCTTTCCCATTAGCCCTTCTCCAGTGTTCTGGGACCACACCTGTTTTCCCAGAGGGGTTCTGCAGTTACCCCTGCTAGTTCTTTCAATATCCAGAGATGTAGTTCACATGATCCTAGAAGCCATAACTCATTTAGATTAGCTAGGCACAATTTGTAATCCTCTCATCTTTCTCACTGCACTTCTCTGAACCTATTTGAATATGGCTGAATTCTTCTTAGATGGTGCACTAAACGGACTTAATATTCAAGAGGAGAGGGTCTGATCAAAACAAAAGAAGTGGAATCACTACTTCTCATTATTTGGAGATAATACTTCGGGGGATACTGAACAGAGATTTGTCTTTTCTGCAGCAAAAACACACTGATGATTCATATTTAGTTTGCACTTAAATGTTATTCGAACATAGAAGCTCTTGAAGTATTTCAGTGCTGGCATGGTTCAGGAGTGCTGCATTAAGGTTTTCTTTACCTTATTCACACTGCACAGATTGTATAATGAAGTCCCAAAGGTAGCAACTTGATTAAAATTAGAAATAGAAAGACTTCTAAGGTTTATTCCCTTTTAAGCATAATCTTTTTAAAGATAAAAGGTAAAAGAGTTAGTTTCAGATGAGATGGATGTATTTTTCCAGAAATCCAGAAATATAACAGAAGACAAAATAATTACAAATTAAATAACCTTAACATGTTGTGCAATTCTTTGCTTAACTGAGAGAAAAATAACAAGAATCAGAATAATTCTGCACTGCATTTTATTGATGTAAAGTAACTTATTATAAAACTGGAAGGAAACTAAATTGCTGTTGCCATTTGAAGGGTAGGAAAATTATTTTGGACTATTTGTGATTAAAAATATAAAGGATGCAGAAGCCATATAATTACAATTGTTCAATTAAGTAAAAATGTATTATATAACTGTATTAACTCAGCTATTCTGATAAAAATGCAACCCCAACAGAATGTCTGAATATCTTAGGATCCCGAGAGTAAAATCTGGCAGTTGAAGTAAAAACCAGGAGGCTGAAGTTTAAAAATAAACAATAACATGAAATTCTACTTCACTCTCTCCATCCTTAAATAGTTCATTGAGATTCAGGTGTTCTTCCAGAGGACAAAACTGGCAGTACAGAAGTTTTCTTCCTTTTGAACCTTCTGCCCCTGCAATCTCAAAATGGGAACCAGAAAGAAAAGTTAAAATAATCTTGCTGGGATTTTTAAGAGTGAAGTGTTCAAAGTATGGGTAAAGCCTTAAATTTTCATTAAGACTGGAAATCTTTCAATTCATAGTAGTAACAAAAATACAATAAAGAGATATTGTTATAGCTCATCTTTAAATAGGTTGCATTAAAGCAAATCTTTCTGTTGAAAGAGCTTGTCATGAGGATTATCATTCCATAAGAAAAGCTCCAGTTGTAAAGTTCTTATAACTCTTTGAAACCTAAGAGGTTTTCCTCCCATGACCCCCTCCCCCACAAACCATATCCCAATTCTGCTGATGAAGGCTACCTTGTCGTTGTTCCTCAGGATCAGTGGTACTTCGTAGAGCTCACAAGAGGCATAGTTTTGAAAAACCACTTCTGATGGGAACGGTTGAAAAAGAGTCCGATCCAGATCAACAGAGGAGAACTGAAGATGCAGAGCAATAGATGGAAATACTGGGGTTGCTTAGTGCAGTTACATTGCATCTATAACCATTACGGCATCAGGTAAAGAGCAGCTAACATTGGCAATAAGATCCATTAAATAGACCAAAACAGTATACTTGACCGAAATGTGAGGTGAGTTTAAAACTTAGCCACAGTCAACAACTCAGGTTACTCACAGCTGCATTTGTAAGTAAAGCTAAGCCTCGGGGCTCTCTCAACTCTGGCCATATGGGGGTCTGGCAAATCTCTGGTGCTTTGAAGGGCCGTGGCAGAGGCAGATATTCAGCCAGAAAGCTTTTCTCCCCAGGAAAGCTCTGACTACTAGATAGCCCAGAAGATTGGATAGATTCCAAGCTGCAGTCCTGCCCTCAGGCATCGACTTATGTGATTGGTATATGTAGTTTTTCACACTTACCACTGTTGCAGCATCCCCACGGTTACGTGATTCAGGCGCTTGGCAACTGGCATGCATTTATAATGGTTTCAGTGTCTCAGAATCATGTGATTCCCTTTTGTGACTCTCTGACAAGCAAAGTCAATGGGGAAGCCAGATTCACTCAACAACCATGTTCCTAACTTAACAATTGTAGTGATTCACTGTGGCAAGAAAAGTCAAAAATGGAACAAAACTCACTTAACAACTGTGTTACTTGGCAATGGAAATTTTGAGCTGAATAGTGGTTGTAGGTTGAGGACTGCGTGTATTTGCTATTTGAGTATCTTGTAGGAAAAAAATATCAGGCCCACCTCATGCTTTGTGGCTTCCTTGGCGAGCTTGTGCTCTGCATGACCAAGGAAGAACTGATGGCCTGGAGTGGAGAATCAGTGGCCTGGAGTGGCTTCATTCTGTGGCAGAAAGAATTAGGGCTGATTCCCAGATGCTGTGATTTGGCTGCAGTAGCCAAGGGGTAGACTATTTTTTCCTAGGCCACAGGGTGGGAGCAACCTGGACTGGCCTCCTTCCAGTTAGATATGGTGAAGTGACAGGCTCAGGAGCAAAGGGCCTGACACTCCAATAAAGGAGAACAAATGGCCACTGGTTTTACCATCACAAATTCATTTAATAAACTAGGAGGGAACAGGTGTCAAGCAGAATATCAGTTAACAGAACGAATTTTACACACTTTTAATTTGAATTTTATTTAGTTATTTAATTTATATCCCACCTTTATTACTTTGATAAACAGCTCAAGGGGGTAAATATATCTAATACTCATTCCTCCTCCTAATTTTCCCACAACAATAACCTTGTGAGGTTGGTTTGGCTGAGAGAGAGTAATTGGCTCAAAGTCTAAGGACTAGATCCTAAGGCAGTATTAAAACTCACGGTCTTCCAGTTTCTAACCTTAATCACTAGACCAAACTGGCTCTCTGTTACAGTAATGTCAGGCATTTCATACATGCATAAGGTGGCAGACAGGAATACATCCAAGCATGTAACACATGGCATACTTTATTCAGATGCATCTAAATTCTGCTAACCAGAAATCAATTAAATTGAAGGTTCACTTTAATAAATTGCTATTGCGTGGGGTAAAGTGAAAAACAGCCCCATTTGGATGTTCTTGTTTGGATGGTTCCCATCAACAGGCACAACTCCACGGGTGCCATTTTGAGACATGGCCCCGATCATACAGAGGTGCACATTTTTCACTCCCACTTCCTGGATGCCACATCAAATTTTGCCTTAGGATTTTTCAAACAATTCACATTACCTTTGGCATTTCTTCTCTTTTTTAATATAAAAATATATAAAAATATATTATTTATCTTTTTAAAGTTAATAAAATCCTGTGCCATATCTTTTCATGCCTGTGTATTGCAAGAAGCCCCACAGTAGTACTAAAGTAGAAAAAATGCTTACTTTCTGGTGTGAGGTTTCACTCATGTCCAAAAGCTGAATAATGCGAGGCAAGTGTACTTCATGGGTGCTTGCCAGCCTTTGTTCCGTTGTGAGAGATATCTCTTTCAGAAAAGCCGAGGGTGTCAGCTGCAAAGAAAAGCAAAAGTGCATCAACACCTTCATCAAGATTGGCTCTTCCTGCTGTTCCTGTTCCATGAGATGTGCTTACAACCTATTGTGGTGGACTCCAAGAAAAATAATGATTTCCCACTGAAATTCTTTAAAAAGTCATAAATGAAGATTGTCCATTTCAATTATTGGAATTTTCATTTGTAATAACATTAATTTGCAGCTTTCTTCTATGCTTCCCTATTTTCCTTAGGTTGAACAAAGCCATTTCTGAATGGATAATTATGGAGAGGTTGCATTCTTTGTGTTGCATTACATTGATCTTCATTAACTTTGATTTCTATGCAATGGGAGCCTGTGCTACACTAAGTATATCTAAGCATCCTGCTGCCCTTGGTGGTCAGTAGTCCTCAACCTACCACTATTTGCTCAGCAAAGCTGACGTTATGATGATGCTGAACAAACAGTGATTACAACCAGGCCTTGAAGTTCTATGCAACCTCCCCAAATCTCATTGCACTTCTCCCACCACCAACTGGTGCCACTTCCGTGACCTGCGCCTCCCATGTCTCCACTCATACACTGCCCTCCCTCCCTGTGATTTCCTGCACACACACACATACCCCCTTGCTCCTTCCCCCACCCGGCACCTGCAGCCTGGGACTTTCAGCTTCCTGCTTGCTTCCCCACTGACACTTTGGTTTGGGATTCGGGTAATGGCAGCAGCTGGGAGTGCAGGGATTGCCGTCACTAAGTGATGCCTTGTATAGCAATGGATATTCCAGTCCCAACTGACATCTTAAATCAAGGACTACCAGTACTTCATTTCTTGGGTCCATTTATTCTGACATTCCTCAATGACTTGGATGCTGGATCTGAAAAATGCAAGTTCAGTCTCAAACTTCACCTGTTTTGGAATTGTATTTTTGGTTAAGCTATTTTTTTAGATGTAATTATTTTTATCTATCTTTATTATTTTTACAAATAACTCAAGGTGACAGACATATCCAACACACCTTCCTCCTTTTCCCCCCACAACAACAACCCTGTGAGGGAGTTGGGCTCAGAGAGAGGCACTGGCCCAAAATCACCCAGGAGCTTTCATGCCTAAGGTGAGACTAGAACTCACAGCTTCCTGGTTTCTGGCATGGTGCTTTATTAGACCAAACTGGCTCTCAGTTACTTTTGCTTATTGTTCTAGTTTGCTTTCTGGGAAATGAGTGTTTTCAGACACTGATAGAAAACCATCAAGAAATCTCAAGGTTGGTGACTAGGCCAGTGACTAGACAAGGAAGTGTGAAAACCCTCTAGTCATCATACTTGCTATCAAATTTTTATAATTTACTGATTTTATTGTAATTTCTTTGCTGGTTGCTGTGAGTCACCCAAAGTTGTTGAGAGTCAGGTGACGTGCAAGTTTAATAAAGTGTTGTTGTTCTACTGGGAAATCAAAAATCAGCCAAGCAGAAGGCAGTAGTAAAGCATTAATGTTGTCAAGAAAACAACACAATTGAGGCTATATAGTCAACAGGTGTGAAGGTCAACCCAAGGAAGTTTTCCTTTATCCCATGACCCATTTTCAAATATCCGCATGTGTCCATCCGTCCCCAAAGGAACATACTGGAGCATCCTTCTTTTCTTCTGTAACCAACTTTGCATTGCGTGGTGCAACCACTTTGCTCTGAAATCCTTCTGGTAACTTCAAAGGAAGCAGAGATTTTCGGGCTCGATCGGTTAGCATCTTTGTCAGCCTCTGAAAGAAGAATAAGCTTCTTTAAAAGCTGGGAAGGGGAATTATCTGAAATGCATAGTATTATTTGGACTGTCAATGAGAAATAGATCCTCAAGGGGAAAAGGAGTAAAAAAAAAACCCCTTAAGACCCGATTTCTATCTTGCAAGAATTATTATTTTTCCTTGTAAACTCTGGCTCCTGTTTCAGCAACAACGATCTCTTTCAGTTTCTTCCTTTGGGTCTGACAGCTGCCGGGTTCTGGAGAGAAGCTCCCCTCTCCAGACTGAGCCCGCCCGGCAGACGCCGCCGCCGCCGCCGCCGCCTTTGAATTGGGGCCGTTGCAGGGAACGGGCTGCCTTCCCTTGACGACTGCTGACAAGCCGGGTGTCCCCAAAGGGCGTTTGCAGGCGGGGCACCCAGGCAGCTGGAACAGGGCAGATCTCAGGGAGGTTCCGGGGGGAATCTGCTGCCCCGCTTTCCTCCTCCTTCTCGAGACGGGAAGGGCGGCGCGGAGGTTCCTGCGGGCGGAGTTTTGCACTACCTACTAACCCCGCCACTCCCCCGGGAGCATAACCCTGCATTTCAGGCTTACAGACTGTAAAAACCAGGAGCGCAGGCGGGGAGGAAGCCTGGCAAAAACCCGCCCGCTCGCCGTTTCGCCCACCGCCGGCCGAGCCTTCCCGGGCGCCCCCGGCTGCGCTTCCCTTACGTCGGGCGGTGGGGCAGCCCAGGACTCACCAGGCGAACCGACAAAGCGATCCCCGAAACGTCTCCCGGAAGGTCCCCGGCGGCAGCTTCTCCGGGCTCCGTTCGGGAGTGCGCCGGCGACGGGGAGGCGTTCGAGGGGACGCAGGCCGGCCGAGTGCGCCCACTCAACGCCCCGAAGCCCGGCACTCGGATCCCCAACACCGCCAGGCCCGCACGCCGCCTGTTGCCCCAGCAACGCGCTGCCGCGTCGCTATGGCAACGGTCGCACGCTCCGCCCCCGGGAGACGCCTGGAAGCGTGTCGCGCGCGCGGCGGTTTCGTGGGCGCGCCTGCCCCGCCTTCCTCAGTCCGCCTGGACCAGGGGTCTCCAACCTTGGCAACTTTAAGACTTGTGGACTTCAACTCCCAGAATTCTCCAGCAAGCATAGCTGGCTGAGGAACTCTGGGAGTTGAAGTCCACAAGTCTTAAAGTTGCCAAGGTTGGAGACCCCTGGCCTGGACGGTTCCTTCCTCGGCGGCTCCTCAGGCCCGGCAGGCGAGACAGAGCTGCGGGCCGCGGCGAGCTTAGCCGCCCTGGCTGGGTCATCGGCTCACGCGCCCCGACGGCTCCCGTCTCTCCCGCGGAAAGCCGGGTCGCCGCTGTCCCGGTCTGGCGGAGCAGCCTCAGCTCCGGGACTGACTCGGTGCCTCCGAGCGTCTTACAGGGATAAAACCCCAAATAAAAGCAGTGTCCCCACCCCCACCCGCCTTTGCTTAGAATCCCTTTAAAACAGGGGTCTCCCTCTCCAACCTTAGCGACTTTAAGACTTGTGGACTTCAACTCCCAGAATCTCTCAGCCAGCATGTCGACTGGGGAATTCTGGGAGTTGAAGTCCACATGTCGCAGACCTTGCTTTAGAAGGACCCTGTGAACTTCGCACTCCTCACCTACAACGCGGAGTGCACGAGTCACTGCATCTTTGGCTCCGACATAAAATAATTGCGGTTCCTCTCCAATTGCTGATTTTGCTTGGTGAGGTTTCCAGCCTGATTCTCTGATTTCGGTGAAGCATTCAGTTTGCAAGGCTCTGGTTATGGTAGAAAAGCCGCCAAAATGTGGGCTATTCTATAGCATCCTTAGATGAGTATAGTTAGGGGTCCTTGGTGCTCTCTGAACTCGATTGCTTCTATGCAGAGGTTTTATTACCCAAGCTAGGTAACCTTATCAGTGCTAGAATAGTTAGCATGAGAACAGTTAGTTGAATAATGGGACCTGCGTGTATTGACAAGTCCATTGCAAGTTTGAAGGGAAGTAGTGAGTAGAGCATTACAGGGCTCTAAGTTGGGTGAGAGTTTTATTATTTATTTATAGTCCAAGACCAATATTTAAGAAAGGATAGAACACATCAAATAAATTAAGTTAAATAAAATTAAACGTTTACGGAACACTCTGAAGCAATTATTAGAGTAAGGAAAGCTCCGAGTGATTTCTCCAAACCATGATTGTTTTTAAAATTTCAGCAATCTAAAATTTTTAGGTTAAAAATAGCTGATCCCATAGGAGAGAAACGATCATTTCCTATTCAGAAGAGGAGCAATTCAGATTTTGACAGCAAGTGAAATTCCTGCCTTCCTTTTAACGGGCAAAAGGCACTCTCTGGCACTGCACTTGAAACAGATCGCATCGCAATCTACCTGGTACGCCCTGACACTTAACTGCGGACGCGGCCGAGGCGAAGAGCGACCCGCTCAGTGGGCAGGGTTCTCCAACCTTAGACTTGTGGAATTCAACTCCCAGCATTCCCCACCGACCATTAAGCAAACCCATGCTGGCTGAGGAATTCTGGGAGTTGAAGTCTTAAAGTTGCCAACGTTGGAACCCCCTGCAACTGTGACAATCCAGGTTCACGTGCCCCTTAGGTACCCCCTACCTAGTCCCTCCGTGGGTGGGAGGGGCCGAAACGCGCGCGCGCGCGCGCGTGCTCGAGGATCCGCCCCCGCCCTTCGCAGCCAATGGAAAAGCAGCAGGCGCCTGTGGCCGCCGCGCAGGCGCACGGGCTGCCGAAAGGCTCGGAAGGCGCCATGGCGCATCCCTACGCGCCGGTGGAGGCCGCGCTTGGTCCCGACGAGAGCTTCCTTTCGCTGGCCGACATCCTTATGTCGCAGGAGCGGCTGCCGTGCCGCGCCGAGGTCGCCTGGCCTCGCTTGGCTGCCTTCCTGGCCAGGGCCGACGCGGCCGCTGCGCCCGGCAAGGCGCTCCCGGAGGTGAGGGCCGCCCCGCGCCGCTGCGGACTACAGCGCTCGGCGGAACCCTCGGCTGGCTTCTCTCGAGGCGACTCGGCGGCCTCCTTCAGACGGGCGATGGCGGGTCTGAGCCCCGGTGGATTGGAGTCGGCGGCGCTTAAGGCCAGGCTAAGCTGCGCCTGTCTCCAGCCGGCAGCCTCGCTTGGCAGGCAGAGTCCAGGGAAGGGCTGCCCGCAAATGCCCTCGAAGGCCTCCGCCCAGGGAAGCGGAGTGCTGGCATTGCGGTCCCCGGGCTCGGAATCGAGCTGGCTGGGTAGGAAGTTCGCATCCCTCCCTTCACTGAAGAGCCTGGGCGGGGTGGGGGGAAGCGGTTTTCGAAGCACTTCTTGGCGTGGTAGGTTTCCCGTGGGGGGCGCATGGCTGACCGAGGCCCGCCCCATCGCAGAGATGCCCCTGGCTTTGGGTCTGCCTCCGCGACTATCGCAGCTTCTTTCCCTCCAAGTGCAGTCACGGTTGCCTCCTAGATACTGTTTAAAGCGAGGAGTGATGTGGGAAATACGGTTGCTGCAGTCGTCTTGCACTTGGGTGATCTCTATTGAATTTCTCTACTTACAGGGTACTCGGAGTAGCATTAGGGGTGTTGAGTTGTATTCTTTTGCATTTTACCTTTTGTGTTCTGTCCAATTATGCAGGGTTCAAAGTTGGAAATCCCTCTCTGGTTGGCCAAAGGCTTGTATGACAAGCGGAGGATTCTTTCTGTGGAGCTACCAAAGGTTTACAAGGAGAGCTGGCGGACAGTGTTTCATGCCGATGCCAGTGTGGTTGACCTGCATAAATTGGGGCCATATTACTATGGATTTGGGTCCCAGTTACTCAATTTTGACAATCCTGAAAATACTGAATTAGCTCAGTCCATACTACAGGTAAAAGGTCTGCTTCTTGCAGCTTATAATTCTTCATTATTATTTGAAACTTGTTATAGCCACCCATTCCAGTAGACTCTGTTTCCCTTGTAAATAGTACCACAAGCAGCCCAGACTATGAGAGTCATAACAGTAACAAACCAGACCAGAGCCCTGAAAATACATGATTGTAACCCTAGGCCTGACAACAAAGCTTGGATGTAAGGGCTTTTTGGAACCCCAGGAGAGAGGGCATTGTCTATCTCTGGGGGTAGGCTGTTCCAGAGGGTGGGAGCCATGAGAGGGAAGGCATGCTTCCTCACACTTGTAAGGTGACAACATAGAGAGGACTAGAACACAGCCATTCTGCCAGAAGGTACCAGAAAGAAACCAGCAAAAACATTTGGAGATGGGCCTCAGATATCCCCCTCTATGTTACACAGGACTTTATAGGTAATCAGTATCTTTAATTGCACTCAGCAGCCTACTGGCATAGCTTGCATAGCAGCAGTGATCCATGGGCATACCAAGATGCGCCCATTACTGCTCATGTCGCTGCATTTTGTAACAGTGATAGTTTCTGGATGTCTTCAAGGTCAGTCCCATATAAGTGCATTGCAGTAATTCAGTCATGAGGTGACCAGTACATGAGTAACTGAAGGGCCTCCATGTCAATTGGTGCACAAGATGAACCTGTGCAAAGGGCGTCCTGGCCACAGTTGCCACTTGCTCTTTGAACAGTAACCACAAGTTCAGAAGGACTCCCAAGTTGCACAGTCTTGAATAGGGAAGTGCTATACCATCCACGACCAGCAATGGAAACATCTCTGAACCTGGGGTTGGAGTGGGGCAAATACCACCCAGTCTTCTCAAGATTGAGTTGTAGTCTATTCCCGTGAAACAGCTTCCAAACACTGCATTTTTCAGAGCCCTTCAAAAGAAAAAGTTTGTGAATATGACAACAGTCCATTCAATTAATGTACTACTTATCAATTCTGCACTGCACATTAGCCTAATTTGGATATAATTCTGCATCATGATTGTGTACTAACAGCCCAAGCTTAGGTCAGGGTGGTGGGCAGCAGGTGAGTGGATGCCCTAGTGTTAGTACAGGCGCTGCCATGATGGATCTCAAATGACAGGTGCTCTTTAAATCTAAGGACTCATTCTTGCTGGTAGTTAGAATATTTAATATTATTTGCAAACAAAATGAAGGTTTCCTATTTAGCTTGCAGAGCTTGGATTCATTGAATGAGTTTACCAAAAATGTAAATATTGCAAAATATACAGACTCATGCTACATAACTAAGCTCCATTTCATGCTGAATAAACTAAATTATTAATGTATCTTAAATAGAAAGCTATCTTTAGATAGATTTTTACTCCAAAAGCATTTTATTAAAATAAATTTGATAAAAATAAAAAAAATCCGATTTAAATTTAAAAAATCTGATTTTTTAATATATATTTTTTTAAAAATCATCGATTTTTATCCACCCTGCTTAGGGTCCCTGTTCTCTCCTTTCTCTGTATGGACGAGAAGACCCAAACAATTTTCATTTTAAACATTGGACTGAAAAAATACTTCAGATACATTGGTACTTCTTGTGCAATATAGATTTTATTTATCAACCCTTAATATGTAGATGGTAGTTAATTAAGTAGCATTATATTTTCTTGCAGGATCCAATCTGGGTCGGTCATCAGGATCAGACATTTAGTCTTTCAAGCTTTCAGACTCATGATTGGACCCATCCTCAGGGAACTTCTCTCTAGCAAGAGTGTGTGTGTTTTGGGCTATGTTAAAAATGTTTTTATTGGGGTATTTGTTTATTACATTTTACTACTGGAGGCTGATATTTGTGCTATTAAACAAAAGACTGCAATAGTCCAAAAGGCATCATTCTCAAGAGAGAGGCAACCCCAAATATAAGCAGAGAAAAATAGCCATAATTTTCAGCAGTGATACTTAACAAAACTCAGTTTAGCAGACTTAAATTTAATGGACATAATCTATTTTAAAGCTCATTTGTCATTTTATACAGCGTATGCATGTATGAAATTAAAGTTCTCTTTTAAGCATGCATAAAAATATTAAAGCCCTATTTGGGATTTAGCAAAAATTCTGTTTCAATGGACACAAGTTTGATAGTTACTGTGTCCAAGTTATAGAAATCTGGAAAATACAAAATGGTAGCAAAATGCCATTTTCTTATCTTGCTGCAGCCATCTAGCAGTTGCCCAGATGGCAACTTCTTCTATTAGAGCCATCTAAAATATTATTTTGATGCTCGTTATTGCGACTGTAAAACTTCTCATTCCAGAAAGGCTTTGAACTGATCCTTGGGATAGGAGTGGAGTGGTTATTTATCAGTTCTGAGTTATGATTGCAGGCTTGGTTCAGCAATGATATCAATGCTGAGTGAGATGCATATAATCCATTTCAAGGGCACACAGATCTTTCATTTCATTCTGGCAGCCTTTGAATGTGAATTGGGGGTATCTGGCCGTCCAACTGCTGCTGTGTTGCAGCTACCAAAGGCCCCACCTAGTATGGTAATGAGGACGAATGCTAGGATGTCTGGAGCAGGGCGAGGAGTTTCTGGACAACAGCTATGTTGGACTTATTTCTAATGTTAAACGACACTGCCTAGTTTTGCTGGGAATTGAAATTTTAAGACCCCTGTGAGGCACTGAGTTGCCTGTCCCTGATCTGGTGCTGCTCCATCTTCCCATTCCCATTGTCATCATCAATTTTGTGATTAAAATGTAGCCTGGCACAGAAACAGATGTTTTGTATCTATCCCAGAATCAGGTGGTCGCTGTGAAGTCTCTTAAGTGTGAGTGATTGCGTTTCTTGCAGAAGTTACCAATCTTTTTCTTGTGAGAATCCAAGCCAACGTTTTCCATGCTAAATAGGTCTATTTCTGTTGGTAGACATTTATTGGCCGTTTTCGTCACATCATGGACTCTTCCCAGAATACTTTCAATGAGGACACGTCTGCATTGGTGGCCCGGCTGGATGAGTTGGAGCGGGCCTTATTTCAGACTGGCCAGAAGGGACTCCAGGACTTCCAGTGCTGGGAAATGGGCCAGGCCTCCCAGATCACAGTATCTAGCCTCATCCAGAATTACAAAAAGAGAAAATTCACTGACGTGGACAGCTGAGATCACAAAGTCTGGGTGAGGCCTTGTAGGAAACACTTGTGGATTTTGTGGATACTTGGGTTCAGGCGCTGAGAAGAACCAATGTTCACGTATCCAATTAAAATGATTTCCAGTAGTAATTTGAGATTGGATCCAAAAGAATGTTCTGGCTCTGAATGAATAGATACAGCAGCAACAACAAATTGCTTTGGGAAATAACATTTCAATGTTTCTATTTGATTTTTGTTTTAATAATTTAAAGAAGGATTTTAGAAATGCAAGGAATAATTAGCTATTGTCCAGCTAGTTTTCTGTAGCAATAATTGGAACGTAAGCATGTAGCTATCCTTTTTTAGTCCCAGTTTCCTGTTACTTGCCAGTAAGGTGACCTTTCCGAGGACCATCAGAACAGGTCCAAGGAGTGTAGCCTGTGTCTTCGCACTCACAAAGATGATTAGAAATGCGACCTTCTTAAAAGAAAGTATCTGAGCTACAGTTCTGTGACTACATCCAGGGTCTGAGGGCAAACTCTTCTCCCTGTTAAAGAGCTGCCTTTTGGGGTTTAATAGAGTTCTTTGTCAATGCCATCATCATCATTAAATTTATATGTTGCCAGACTCCCAGCCACTTTGGCCAGTTGACCCTTGTTAAAAATACTTAAAAATAAAAGTCAGAACAAAACTCACAAAAACACAGCATCAGACAAAATGATGATGGTAAAGACAATAAACCCAGAGGGGAGCAGCAAAGAAGAAAGGGAGGTTGGTTGTCCTTGCCAAAGGCCAGTCTTTAAGGCTCTTCAAAATAGCAGTGTGGGAGCCATTCAAATTCTGGGGGGAACTTTATTCCAGGGTTGCTACAGAGAAAGTGCACTTCCAGGCACCAGAAAATGGCATTGTTTAATAGATGGAAACTCGAGTGTGCCAATCCTGTTAGAACAAACCAACTGGGCAGATACTGTAGGAAACTGGTGGTTCCTCAAGAGAGGCCCCAAACCATGTATAGAACCATGGAACATGGGCTTGAGATGGAATATTTATAAACTTGAGTCTGAGCCAAGGAGCACCTGTTAATCCTGTCTGACAGATAATAGATCACATAATAGACCATGTGAAAAGTGTGTGGAACATTTTCTTTTAAAGACTTCTATTAAATATGAAAAAGACAATTAAGTCAACTGTTTCTTTGTGTATTATTTATCAACCCACTCCAAAACTGGGAGTTAGCTGAATAACAGAGTTGGAAGAGACCTTGAAGGTCTTCTAGTCCAACCTCCTGCTCAAGCAGGAGAACCTATACTATTCCAGACAAATGGTTGTCCAGTCTCTTCTTAAAAGTCTCCAGTGATGGAGCACCCACACCTTCTGAAGGCAAGCTGTTCCACTGGTTAATTCTACTCACTGTTAGGAAATTTCTCCTTAGTTCCAGGTTGCTTCTCTCCTTGATTAGTTTCCATCCATTGCTTCTTGTCCTGTCTTCTGGTGCTTCGGAGAATAGGTTGACCCCCTCTTCTTAGTGGCAGCCCCCCAAATATTGGAAGACTGCTATTATGTTACCTCTAGTCCTTCTTTTCACTAGATTAGACATAACCCAATTCCTGCAACCGTTGTTCATATGCTTTGGTCTCCAGCCCCCTAATCATCTTTGTTGCTCTTCTCTGCACTCTTTTCAGTCTCAACATCTTTCTTATATTGTGGCGACCAAAACTGGATGCAGTATTTCAAGTGTGGTCTTACCAAGGCATTACAAAGAGGTATTATAAAGACTTATAAAGGATTATAAAGACTTACAACATCTCATATAAAATTTGAAACAATTAAGAACATAACCAGATGGGGGAGTTCCACGCTGGAGGCTGCTGCTGGATTAATGGCAAACTACCTGCCCACCCCTTGCTCTCTGCTCTCCACCTGTCCATCTTTTTGTTATCATATTGACATATTCTTGTGTTCTTTTTCATCGTTTATTTTATTGTTATTTTACTTCTGTTTACACTCCTTTCATTTTCTTCCTTTTTATTTTTGTAAGCCACCTAGAGTAGCCCCACAGTGAGATAGGTGGCAATAAATAATCATAAGCCCAGACAAAAACAGCCATAAGAGTAATTTTTACTCTCGCAGTATTTCAATCGATTTAATTTTACCCTGCGCTACATCCTGGGGGGAAAAATTTTCTAGCGGATGCCCTGTCTAGACTACTACAATACAACAGTGCCAGACCTGAAATTGTCATTCTGTCAAACCAATTCGCAGCAGCAGTAATCACAAGGTCAGGGGAAAGCCGAATCGGACATTACCTGTGAGGTGCTAGACCAGGGGTCCTCAATCTTTTTAAACAGGGCCAATTCACCGTCCCTCAGACTGTTGGGGGTCCGGACTATAGTTTGAAAAAAATATGAACGAATTCCCATGCACACTGCACATATCTTATTTGTAGTGCAAAAAAACATGAAATAATACAATATTTAAAATGAACAATTTTAACCAACATAAACTTACTAGTATTTCAATGGGAAGTGTGGGCCTGCTTTTGGCTGATGAGATAGTCAATGTCCGGTTCCATATTTGTCACTGCCAGTCGTAACAAGTGATGCAAGTGTTCATCAGTTAGTCTGGATCACAGACAATTCACAGACAGTCAGTTCACAGGCAGGTGCTACCAAAGATGGTTACCATTTTGAGCGCATGGTTCCTGAGATGAGGATATGTCTCAGAGGGGAGAGATGCATAGAAATTAGTAAGGCTGCTTGACTTGAATGCGTCTTTCAGAGAGTCACAATTCTGTAGTTCGGCCAGTTCCATTTGGTAAATCGGATCAACAATTTCAATGTCAACAGAAAATGGGTTCCGGAAAAGCTGTATGTCCTGTTCATGTACATGAAGCTCTTTAAATCTCATCTGAAACTCCCTTTGCAACATTTCCAGTGAATCCACACACTTTTTGTTTGGGAATGCAACTGTTGGTTTTTCAGCCAACAGCTTTTGAATAGTAGGGAGATGGCAGAAGTTTTCCTCCTTCACTTGTTTAATGAGGTGGTCCAATTTTACTTCAAATGCCTTCACATGTCAATGCATATCACAGATGAGCTTCCTCTTTTCTTGATTTTGCACATTGAAACTGTTGAGTAGCTCTGTTACATCTGTCAGAAAGGCAAGGTGCCATTTCCATTCATCATCTTTGAGCTCTGGTACTACTTTGTTTTTGAAAGCAGAAACGCAGAAACCTGTGGAAGTAAGTGTAACGATCGCCTCTCCGTCTAACTTAAGAAAGCGAGAACTTCTGAGCCAATGTAGTTCAAAAGGCTCTTTTATTAAGCAGAAGTGAAAGCATGCCATTCAAAGCAACGTCTGAATACCCTTAGGCAAAGCAGGTAGAGTTAAAGCAGTAGAGACCCCTCCCATTAGCCAGAATGCAGATTCTAGCCAATACACAAGTGTGAAAATGTTTTCTTTATCAACTGCTCTGGGAACCGGATAAACATACATTTCTCTGACCATCTTCTGTTATCCATTGAAGTGAAACATCCCACATTGCCCCTCATAAACCTTCTCCAAAAGTGAAGAGATCTCAGGATGCTTGGCGCCTGGGCGTGGATTGTAAATCGTCCATTGACACAGGCAGTGCTAATAAATCAAACCCAAGGCCCCCCCTTCTCTCAACTGAATGGCTCGATCACTCTTTGGGATCTGACAATAAGTCAGAAAGGTTTCAAAACTCTCCCTCGACTCAGGCAACGGACTTCTGTGTAGTACAAAATATCTTCATAGGCA
The DNA here is from genome assembly GCA_003457575.1 of Thermophis baileyi. Lineage (NCBI taxonomy): Eukaryota > Metazoa > Chordata > Lepidosauria > Squamata > Dipsadidae > Thermophis > Thermophis baileyi. The sequence goes on from QLTV01000331.1 coordinate 2,032,330, forward strand.
ACATTTAGCTCAGATAGAAATTCCTGAAACTGACTGTGGTTTAGTGCATGTGCCCTAATGAAGTTAACACAAGACACCACAACTTTCATGACAGAATCCCACTTCAGTGATTTACAACACAGCGCTTGTTGGTGGATGAGGCAGTGTATGGCTATTGGACGTGAGTGGTTGTATTTGTCCATCTCTGTTAATGTGTGCAACCACTCCTTTCATACACTCCACCATGCTAGGAGTACCATCAGTTGTCACAATGGCTAGTTTAGCCCAGTCCAGCTCCAAATCATTCACAGTTTGGCGAACCTTTTCATAGATACCCTCTCCCGTTGTTGTTCCTTTGATGCTTTTCAATGCAGCAAGCTCCTCTGTGACTTCAAAATAATCATTTGTCCCACGAATGAAAATTAGAAGTTGTGCAGAATCACAAACATCATTGCTTTCATCGAGTGCCAACGAAAAATAGCAAAGTTTTTTTGAGGAGTTTTGCAAATGCTGATGGAAATTGTCCCCCATTTCTTAAATCCTTCGTGTAATTGTAGCTCCTGAAAGACTCACTGTACTAAATAAATCAGCCTTCTCTGGACACATCTCTTTGGCAACAGAAAGAAGGCATTCTTTAACAAATTCTCCCTCTACAAATGGTCTTCCAGTGTGCGCTATTAGCTTGGCAACTTGAAAATTGGCTTGCAGTGATGATAGCTACTTCTGCTTCACAAAAGCATTTTGCTGAATTGTCAATCAATTTTTCAGTTTTAATATTTTGTCTTTTCTCACTTGTCCGACCAAACAATCATATTTGTCTTTATGTCGAGTTTCATAGTGTTGACGCAAATTGTATTCCTTGAACAGCCACTAAATCCTGGCATATCAGACAAACAGCTCTTTCCTTGTACTGCATGAAAAAGTAATCATAACTCCACTGTTCTTTGAAGATCCTGCACTCAGAGTCAATTTTTCTTTTCCTGGACATAATTGTTTCCTAGGGATTCAAAATTGCTATTAGTAAGATACCAATAAATACAGCGCTACAAAAAATAGGGATCACTATAGCACGGAAGTAAAGACAGGCTGAGAGAAGCTGTCAGTGAACGCACAGATCCACACACCCAGGGGCTATATTAATTATCAACAAAATAATTGGACTGATCTTTTCCCATTTGCAGAGGTGGTATATAAATAATTTAGTGCATAGCAACATTGGGTTTATTCCCTTTAAGGTAGCCTTGGGCCAGGACTTTGTTGCAATCCCCGAGCTACCCTTGAAAGACCCCCAAACCCCTCATTACTAGAGTGGATACAACAATTGCAGAATATGTGACCAGTAGCCCGCAAAGCATTAGAAGAAGTGTGGGAAGCCTACATATGTCAGGCTGATAAAAAGCGCACCAAGCCAAAGGAGTTGAATGTGGGTGACAGCGTATTAAGGGCCTTTTCTGCCGCTGCCCCTGCTTTGTGGAATATCTGGCCCCCAGAGGTGAGGAAAGCCCCCAAATCTTCTGATCTCCTGCAAAGGGCCCAAAACCTGACTGTGTAGCCTTGCATGGTGGACACAGGGGCCCACAAGCCATAGGCCTGCATCACTTCAGCCTGCCCCATGCTATCCCGGCATGTGCGCAGGAGGCAGCACGTGCAAGCGCACACAGCCCTGGCCACCCCATCCCGGCGTGCACGCATGCATGCAGAAGGCGACGGTCCAGCGTTGCCTCGTCCATAGCTTGCCCATCAGCTGCCACCACCGCCTCCCCCTCTTCCTTGTGGATCAGGGGACGAAGCCGCCGCCGCTGTTGTCAGCAGCCTGCTGACAGGGGGCGGCTGCCGGGCCGCGGCTCTGCCTCCCGGCCACGCCTCCTTCGCTCGCTCGCAGGCTCGGGACGCTCATCCTCCACCTGTCTGAAGGATTATTAGACCTGTCTGAAGGATGCAGGGAGGGCAGGTGGAGGATGAGCGTCCCGACCCTGCGAGCGAGCGAGCGAAGGAGGCGTGGCCGGGAGGCCGAGCCGCGGCCCGGCGCACACTACCGG
>QLTV01000331.1:2060684-2073341 GCA_003457575.1 Thermophis baileyi
GCGCAGCCGCCCGGCGCCTCCGCCAGTACCCGCCGCGGCGCCTCAAGCCCGGCTTGGCGGCCGGAGGGGTCGTCCTGCACGGTCGCCGCAGAGCCGGGAAGGCGATCTGGGCGCGGGCAGGTGGTTCCCCGCCCAGGCGCGTCCCGGAGGCGAGGTCTCCTGTTTCGGGACGGGAGCAATGGCGGGGGAGGCCCCCCTGGGGAAATGCCCGGCCCCCGCAGCCGCTCCTTTGGGGCAGCCGCGGCTTGGCTGGGAAGCCGGCCCGGGGAGGCCTCCCATATGCGTGTATAGGTGCGGTAAATGAATTGCTGCTTCGGGTTTCCTTGGCCGGAAATCTTAGTGGCTGCTTAATGCTCGGATGGAAGCGACCCAGTGCCGCAAGATCTGCGTGGAGCCGCCGGCAGGCGTTGCTGGCAGGGCTGCTCACCGAATCCCCCCTTGGAAATCGCTCTTTTATTCGTTTGCTCCTCCGCGTAAACCCTCGCCTTCGCTCTGACTGCTTTGGGGGAGGAAAGGATGCAAACGGAGAAGCGGAAACCCGCGTTTCTCAAGCGGTGGGTGCCGGAACCTCGCTTGGTGCAAGGACAGGCGCTACGAGACTGCAGCAGCAGAGTCGCTGGCCTGGAGACCCTGCCTTTCCTCCGGAGAGATTCCTCTGCCTCGGAGAGTCTCTCGTGCCAGATGCTCTTTGGGGGGAGCAAAGGAGGAAAGAGAAGGGGGGCAGGGTCAGTGCTGATGGACTACCATTGCTCAGGGGAGGGAAGATGGGGCGCCTGCCTTCCCCAGAACGATCCTCTCAGGTCCCGGATGTCCGTGGGTGGACGCCTCAAGCCAGGCTTTGTCTCGAATAAAAATAAAGGAGACACCCAAAGGGAGAGGAGCAGGACAGGGCAGGGATGCGGAGGCGCGTGGTGAGCACCTGAAGGTCAGCCCTGGCCAGCTGTGCAGAGACCAATAGCAATAGCACTTTAGACTTATATACCGCTTTACAGTGCTTTACAGCACTCTCTAAGCGGTTCACAGAGTCAGCATATTGCCCCCAACAATCTGGGTCCTCATTTTACCCACCTCAGAAGGATGGAAGGCTGAGTCAACCTTGAGCCGGTGAGATTTGAACCGCTGAACTGCAGCTAGCAGTCAACTGAAGTAGCCTGCAGTGCTGCACTCTAACCACTGCGCCACCTCGGCTCTATGAAGCCTTTTTTTGCCCTTCCTTGTCAATGGACTTTGGCTTCTCTTTTTCTGGCCTTGGGAGTCAGGCACATGGGCTTCGACATAGAGTTCTCTTGTCTGAGCATTGCTGGTTCCCAGCTGACTAGCCTTAACTCTTGTGCAGGCCTCTTGCCAAACTCAGAGATGATCTGAACTGTTATCAGTTTGTTCCCTCGGTTGTGGCCAGGAGAGCTTTGACTGGGGTCCCAATTTCTGCCCTTTCTGGAACAGGAGGCCCCATAATTCAACCTCTGGCATTTGCTCTGGGGATGCTCTTGGCATCCAACTGGTTCAAAACGCAGCTGCCCTTGTGAGTGTGGATCCAGGCCGCATGAGCCAGCCATCTAACACCGTTCCTGGTTGCTGCTTGGCTTCCAGGTGCAATTCAAGGTAGACACAGTTGCCTCATGGATCACCTCAGAGGCTGCCTCTTTGGTGGAATCTGCCCCTCCGTGGGCCCTGCCTGCTGAAGGTCTGGATGATGGGCGTTCTGCCACAAGTCTCCTACAGAAGAACCCTCGCCCTGGAGGTGGCCTCAGCTTTTGGATCTGGCTCTTCCACAGAACCTTTAGGGATGAGGTTGATGTGGTGGAGGATAGGATCGAGGGAGGATGGCTGGAGAGCAACAATTTGGTGTCATGTTAAAAGCATGCTAGAAACAGGAGACTGCCTTAGACACAAAGCCAGCCGGGTGCCGGTCACTCTCGGGCCCCAAGAAGGAGGCAGTGGCCCTGGCAAACCACTTCCAAAAGCCTTGCCAGCAAATATGCAGGTACTTGTCCAAGTGTTCACCAGACTCAAAGCCACACACACAAAGGATGGTCGGAAGGTGTCAGACTGATTGTGAATTGGATGTGGCTTATAGTTCAGGGTTTTCTTTCTTTTTAAACTTTCCTGTAGTAATGAATTGGAGTGTAGTTAGTCTCTTAGAGTCTCTGGATTTGTTTTTCATATGGCTGAAACGTTTATAGAGTTCAAATCCTATCCTCTTCACTGACACAAAACAAATTTGCTTCAAATATGAATGTGGTAGCCCGCTGGCAGTACAGCAGAGACCACCATGTCACCTCTTGCCTAGTTGCTTTGTGTTGCCCCCCTGAAGCTCTTTTTGTGGCCTTTCCATGAGTGCAATCCATTACTGGGGAGAGCAAACGTGCCCAGGGGTTTTGTGTGCCTGGTAGAAACAGCCTTCTAATTAAAAGAGAATTAAAGACACCTTTAAATGTTACGATCCAAACTTCATATTTCTATATTGAGGCAACCTGGAACTCTTGCAACCCTTTTCCCTCTTGCCCTGCACTCCTCATGGATGTTCAGGCCTGCAATCTGCAAAATCTTTCGATCACTGTTATGTGTGTGATTGTCTAGCCATCCCATGTGTGAATTTCTGATTTTTCTTCTGTAAGCAGAAATTCATTTTTGTTTATTAGTTTTTCTATGGTTCTTCCTGCCTCATTAGACTTGTTGAAAAGAGGATTACCACCACTACCACATATAATGAACTATTTATAAAGCCATTTATAGCAATGTCACATAAGACGTGCCTGACTGCAGATCCCCTTTTCATTTCCCCCCAGTTGACATAAGGATTGATGAGCAATTTCATCAGAGTCCCTCAAAGAAGAAGGTCCGTGCGGCCCTTTTTGGCTGGCTGGTTGCAGGCAGCCATGTCCGAAGCTGTGCTGAAGTCCACAAGCGCCACGCTATTCCCACGCTCTCCTAAGCCCACAGGTGGAGCGCAGCCATGAGAAGGACACGGCAAAGCCTGTTTTGAAGAAACTCACACCGATTCCCTGTGAGGTCTCTTGCCAGATGTTGGCAGACTGCAGTGCTGTGTGACGACTGGCTTTTGGACAGGGGTCTCTAACTTTGGCAACTTTAAAACTTGTGGACGTCAACTCCTAGAATTCCCCAGCCAGCCTGGCTGAGAAATTCTGGGAGTTGAAGTCCACAAGTCTTAAAGTTGCTAAGGCTGGAGACCCTTGCAAGCATTTCCCAAAGCATTCCCAACCTCACAAATCAATCATTTCTGATTCCTCTGGCATTCCTCTTCCTATATATCAAGAAACAATCTTGGTTTATTCTAATCATGGTGATTTATGCATTGGAGATTTATAGTTGCTAAGACCACCCAGACACATAATGGCCTTGTTTCATTGAGTCCCAGGCGGGATAAGCAATTCTGCCAGCCCACAAGGCCCAAGCAGTCCTCGACTCCTGGCAGCAAATCACCCTTTCCACAGGCCCAAAGCAGCAAAAGGGCGGTGTGGGTCTTCCAAGTCACCTTTTATGTTTCACAGTGATGCTGGCCTTCTTCCCCCAGGGAGAGTGCACAGGCCTGCAACCGGAGCCTCTCTTCTGTTTTGCTGTGGGTCGTTTGGCCAGGGACTCGCATCTTTTCGAGGGGCAGCTCTCTTTTGGCTGAGTGCACAAAGGTGGGGGGAGCAGCCAATGTCAGGGGTCTTTTCAGGGCCTTCTGCCCCATCCCCATGGCCCCATGCAACTCCAGCTTTTAACCCTGGTTAAGCCCAAAGTGCACATGGGCCGCCATTGGGAGAAGGACTTCAAAAGAGCAAACTGCAGCCCTTCCTCCTCAGACCTGGCCAGGTTTCTAGGGGGCTTTAAATCTCCCCCCACTCCCAGGTTGCTGGTGTAGATATGACCAGGTGCATAGTGCTTTGCACTCTTGACCAGGAGGGCCTGCCATCAAAGCGGGACAGATTTTCCCCTGGCATTCCAGGATTGGTGCAAACCACTGACTAATCCAGGTTTGTTTCATTGCCCAGGACTGTTGCTCCAGGAAGTGACCATGGCTAGCCTACATGAGCAGCGATTTACAGAGGAGAAGCCTCTGCTCCGTGGACAAGATGCTGAGATGGTGAGTCCTTCGCTTCTCTCCTGGAGTTCCGATTCTGCTGAGCCTGGAGGCAGATCCCTCGGCTCGGTTAGAGTCTGCCTGGAGCCAGTGATGAGAGCACGGAACGGCAAGCCGGGATTCAGGCAGGCCTGGGCAGTCTGTTCTTGGCTATATCCCAAAGGCCCTTTGCCATCGCTTTGGATCCTGGCAAGAGCCCCTTGTCTGTTCCAGCAGCATCGAGACCTCCGCTGCCTCCCTGGGAGGTGTGCAAGTCATGAGACCGGTGGAAACAGGGGAGGATTGTAATGCTGCTTCCCACGCTTTGGTCCCCCCCATAGATGCAGCTGGTCTGTTTCCTGGCAGGAGGGTGGTGGGAGCAAACAAAGAGGGAAACGGATCCCGAGGACAAGAGAAAGAAAAGAGCAAATGGAAAGAAACATCCAGAGAAGGGACAGAAAGAGCAGCTGACCTCACAGGCCACATCCCAGCCTGGGCTCCCATATCCTGCTTGGCCCTGGAAGCCGCAGGAAAGACTCTTTTCCCCTGGGATCTCTCCCTCAACTTCCCAGTCCAGCATATAATCCTGGCATTTCCAGGTGGTCAGACATCCACACATTAACCTGGCTGAATTTTGGATCAGCCAAAATTCTATTGGACACCTGTGTTTATAATTTGGGTGGGCCCAAAGTTGGCAAATGACCACTTTACGGAGGTTACTAGATGAGTCTCTCTACACGCCACCCTCACACCCCACCCCCCAGTGCTTTTCTGGTGGTGGGATCCATAGGAATCGGAAGTGCCGCAAGAGCCGTGTTTGATTTTATGCCTTTCCTTCCAGGAGAATCCAGACACTTTCCTGCCCGCAGTGAACACTGACTGGAAGGTAAGGTTGCAGGGGGCCCGTTTTGTCTGCCTTACCCAGGAAAGGATGGGGGAGTTGCACTTTGGGAAGACCAACATTTCAGAAGTGGCAGAAATCCAACAAAAAAGAATCACTGGCGGGGGGTGGGGATGTCCCATTCTGGGTGGGTTCATTTTTTTTTAATCCAAGAAGGTCAGAGGGCTGCCTAACTCCTGGCGGGTGAATCTCAGGCCACAAGATATTGGCTAGAAATGTACTTTTCATTCAATGACTGAGGGCCTAAATACTGTAGAAATTGCAGCTTGCATAGAGTGGTGTGAGCAAACCTGGAGTAAAACTGAGCCATGGTGTACTTGTGGCATACTGGCTAAATGTGCCCAAGCTGACTGGTATTGCCTTCACCATCAGCAGGGATGGCTGCATATGGCCCAGCACACCTAAGACTGGTAGCTGGTGGATATTTTGTTTGACATTTAAAATTGCATTATGCAAAAACCTAAGCTGACCAAATCTACAATGGCATCGGGGGGGGGGGGGATATCTGTGGGCCCAGCTGGTGCTGCCCGTGGCCTTTGCAAAGTTGCAGTGGGTAAAAGGCAAATGGCATGAATGGAGAGTAAATGGAAAGGGCAAAGCAGCCGCTGGCTTTCCGTGACCTTAAAGGCTTATTCATGCATCACCCTTGCGTGTTTCCTCTCCGTCCTTGAGATGGCAGGAACTGGAGTCAAGGCAAGGCAAGTGGTGTGCGGAACCCTTGCAGAAATGGTGTGGGTGACTTTCAGGCTGTGGCTGGTTCTCCTGTTTCTCAGAGGAAAGCAGGAATGGTGAAACCCAAGAAGGGGCTGAAAGAAGAATTTGAAGGCAGGATTGAAGACAACCAGAAATAAAGAGATGTGCAGGAACAAGAAAGGGGAGGTGGAATAAAAAGAGGAGTGGGGATTCCTTCCCCTCCCTCCTCTCCTGCTTTTGTGTTCTGTTTTTATCTGGCAGCCATGTTGCTTTCTTTGGCAAAGGGATGAAGTGGCCCATCTTGGTGAAATGAGGACGGTGGTGATTCCTTGGGAGTGGAAAGAGAACCATAGAAAGGGATCTGACAGCACTGGTAGGGGTTGCAGGAGTCCAGCCAGTCTTGTTTGGAACAGTCTTAGCCTGCTCAAGTATATCAACATTAATGCACGTCACCAAGAGTCACGTGTGGCTCAGGAGCCTTGCGTGTTAGTTGCAAGTTTTCCTTGCATAGTTTTCCTTACAGGTGACTATGGTGGTATGAGAGTCCATTCTCTACACTAAACAGAAAGAACCCAGACTGATGCAGACTTGGGCCCAGTGCTCTTCAACATCTACATATTGATCTAGATGAGGGGACAGGATTTGCAGACTACCAAGGTGGGAGAAATTGAGAACACTTTGGAAGATAGACTCAAGATTCAGAAGGATCATCACAGACTTGCACACTGAGCCATATCCAGCAAGATGCAGTTCAGGGGTGAGAGAAGTCAGGAGCTGCACTTAGGCAGGAAAAACCAAATGCATAGGTATAGAATGCACAGACTAAGCAGAAAGTTGGGACATACACTATCTAACAAGGAGCAGAGAAAGTGACCGTATAACGTCTGAGAAAACTAAAAATGAGTGTAGTCAAGCAGGTATCTGGAATTTTTATAAGGTGGTGGTGAAGTTCTTAGCCTTGGGAAATGTCCATTTAGTTGCATTGAGGAAAGGGAAAGAGTTGATCAGAAGACAGGATAAAATCTTGAAGAAAGTGAGAAAGGAGAGTGGAAGATGGAAGAAATAGTGAAGTGAGGGAACAGAGACAACTCATGGTGAAGATTGCAAGATCCAATCTGGGTCGGTCACTGGGGCCAGAGGTTTTGGACTTGTGCTGGAGCCCATCTTCAGGGAACTTCTCTCTAGCAGACACACTTGGATGGGCTCCAGCATGAGTCCAAAAGCTCAGAAGACTAAATCTCTAGTCCTGGTGACTGACGCAGATTTGGATCCTGAAACTCATGGTGGATGAAGGGGATGTCAATGGAGATTATGGAAGATGGGAAAGGAACAGAAGAAGATGGACTGAGGGAAAGGCTTACACAGCACAGCCCAGAAAAACTGGCTGGGGATTTCATGTTTTCCCTGCTTTGAAGCTGTAGGGGAGTCCCTGCAATTTGGGAAATGAGAGAAGCTGCTACAGAATGAGATGAGCGAAGGGATTTGCTGAGGAAGGGATGGTGTTCCACCTCTGACTTTGAAGGGCAGGATGAAGGAAAGGATGGAAGCCCGAGACTGACAGGAATGGGGATTTTGCTTTTAATTGCTTTTGACAATTAGGCAGCCTTGTTTTATTCATATTTTTTTTTCAAATTTATAATATAATAATACAAATTTATAATTACAATAACAATTTTATTATTTTATTTTAATAATTTTAATAATAATTAAAACATTAAAAACTATAAAAATGCAGCTAAAAAGATAAATAAAGGGTGAAGGGATGACAATTATAATGGGACCACTCAGTAGTTTGCGATTTCCCTAGGTCCCCAGGACTGATGGCACCACCAGGACTTGCGGGACCTTTGGAAAGGCAGGGCCAATGGTGCCAACCTTACAATGAAAATATAAATGAGTTTATATCTCCAGGACCTGGTGAATTGCATCCAGATTCTGAAAAAACCTGGTGGTCTGGCCAAACCATTGTGGCTTGTTTTTGAAAAATCCTACACAACTAGTGAAGTGCCCAACTATTGGAAGGCAGGATGAAAGAAACTAAACCACAGTTGTGTTCACATAACACAAATTACCAGGTACTAAATGAACCCATTTTCTGGATTTCCAAATACACTGAATTAGAAGCTAATAAAAATTATTGGAGAGCAAATGTTCCTTTCTCCAAAAACAGAGGAAGATGCAGTAAATCCTAACCCTACACTGACTCCTGAGAAGGGTTTGCAGCAGATCATAAAGTCTTTCACTCAGAATCACAATAATAACCAGATCTGCAAGGATTTGACAAAAACAAATCTTACCAGACCAATTTCATCACATTTTAGCAAGCTAATTAAATATAGCATGGATGGCAAGATATTAAACCGAGTTATAGATGGCTCAAAAATGTAGTCAAAGGCTGCTCATTAAAATTGGGGAGAAGAATTTCAATAGAGGGCCATAACAATCAGTCCTGAGACCTCCATCTCTTCAATATTTGTGTTAATGGCTTGGATGAAGAGGTGGAGGGAATATTTGCCAAATTTGCAGGTGATACAGAATTGGGTGGAAGAACTACTTGTGCCAGAAATAAAATTCAACAGCATCTTGGTAGGTTGGAGGAAATAAGCAGAATGATACTTAATACAGACAATGGAGGTGGCTGGAGATGAGGCCAACACAATTTTAGGCTGCAGGGGAAGTCACCATTCCAATTTGTTCTCCTTGATTAGATCTCAGGATGATGCATTTCCAATGCAAGAAAAAATATCACACGTGTCAAAGAATAGATTCTTCTCAGTCCAAAGTGCCAGACGCCAAATGATGGGTTTTCAGTGGTTACTACATTGCAGCTGTACACTCCCTCTCCATTCTTAAACGGGGGACCAACCCTATGAAAAACACAGTCCCTCGGTCTTATGCTAATGTCAATGCTTTGGGTCCCCTTCCAGACTGAAGCTGCTGCTGTGGGAGGAGGAGGAATATTCAGTGTTTCCCTAAAGTGAGGGATTCACAAAATCCTCCTTCTCCCATGGCTGTTTCTTTAAAGTGCTATTTGGGGCCTGCAGTGGAAGCTGCTACAAGAGCAGCTCTTCAAAGTCTGGCTTTTTGGTGAAGCAATGTCTCCCTTGCCTTGAGAATTGGGGGGCTAATTTGGTGAAGTATCCCTAAGTGCCTCTGAGGTGCTTAAGGTGGGGCAGCAGGTGGAAACCCTTCTTCACAGGAACCGGGCCTCAGTTTATGTTCTTGTCCGAGACTTGTTTTCCTAATGCTGGGCAGCCCCTTCTCTGCCCTGGGAGTCTCACTCGCTAATGGAAGAACCTGCTCTTGGGAAAGGAAGCTCTTTGGGGTTTACCCAAAATGTTGAAGCATAACCCGATTTAACAATTACATGAGACACAGCATTTTTAGGTTGGCTTAACATACTAAACTAGTTGTGTTCACACAACACAAATTACTTGGTACTAAATGAACCCATTTTCTGGATTTGCAAATACACTGAATCAGAAACTAATAAAAAAGGCTGAGTGTTCTAACCCACCCAAAACTAAACAAAATTAAACCTAACCACACATTGTCTTTGTGTGTGTGAATGATGTGCTTGGCTTTTAACTCATCAGATTAAGCTTGTTGTATGAATACAGCTCTTCATTTAAATACACGAACAGGCATTCACTCTTCCTCCTTCCAGTAAGAGAGGAGAGAACAAAGAATGCTTTCAGTTGCACACCCAAATCCACAGAGTGAGCCTACTTTAACCTAGGAACTTATGCTAAGAGGAAAGAATTACTTCTCTGGGTTTCAAGGTAAACAGAGAACTTCTTTGCATGCTACAGTTATTTTGCAATATGCCCTGTAAGGCAGAAAAACAGTCTCTGGTGAACTCCAGTGTTTTGAGCTGTAATTTCCATCAACCAAGGAAGCGTGGCCAATAATTAGGAATGGAGGCGCTTATAGTCCAAAATATCTTAGCTGGACCAAGGGCTGGAATGAAGCTAGCGGGTGAGAGGAGAATTGGTGACAGTGCATGGTGGAAGAGAGAGCGGAGCCCCCTGGTGGCCACAGGCAAGCGTGGTGTGGCCAGCCGGTGGGACCAGGCCGGCTTCAGTACCAAGGACAGGGAACGCTGAGCCTTCGTTTGTCGCCTTCCCACCAGCTTGGGGTGTGTGTGTGTGTGTGTGTGTAAATTGGATTCTTCAAACAGAATCTGCCACATTTGCTGGGTTTTTTTTTTTTCCATTTTAAAATTAGACTATCAGCTTTCCACAATGGCGACAAGCTGAAGATGTAACCATGGAATCCTATAAGTCCCCTGCAAATTGCTTAGATGGTTACATTTTTGTTTTTCCTCTGGCAATTATTGAACATTAGCATCTGGGCCTCATTTATCAAGGCTCTGTAATGAGCTGACAAAATCTGACCTCCTAATGGGGCTGTGGCCAAAGGGGCACACAGAGTCAGCACAGAGAAGGAGGTGACTTCCAGTCTTGAAAGGGGGGCAGAGGGGGGCCTTGGGCTGGTCGCTGGCTCTTAGCTTGTTCAACTCACAGGCAGATTGTAAGCACAAAAACACACATGAGCTTGTCCAAGTTAGAAATATCACAAATAATTCATATTCTTATTTCATAGACAGGCTGCCCCATAATTTGAAGTCAGAGAATCAATAGACAATAGGACGTTCCTGGAAATCAGCTGTTTTGCCACCCCTGGTGGATGGCTAACTCGCCCCTTTTCCAGCCCCTCCACACAGAAGAATTTGGTTCACCCTATTCCTTTGTGGAGCGGTCCAACCAGAGTCTGCTGTCTTGTCACTTAAGCTTTCTTGCCTTCTGCTCTGGAATGATTGGCCTAAGGCCCCTTCAGATGTTGAAAGACAACTGTACTACAGCCGTACTGTGTCCCGGTCCTCTTTTTGACACTAAACATAGCAAACACACCCAACTGTTCCTTTTAGTCCTTTCCTTCCAGGCCTTTTGTCATTTTGGTTACTTCTTGGACTCGATTCTGGTGCCTAGAATTGGATGCAGCATCCAAAAGGTGGTCTGAATGAACTCTGAATAAAGTGGAATGGTGAATTCTCTTGAACACTACTGCTCTTAAGGCAGTTTAGGACAGCATTTGATATTTTTTGGGAGGTGCTGGGAAGTATTCATTTTGTTGGCTCAGATTTGGGTTCTAGTCCACCAAGGCACCCAGATCATTTTCACAACCACTGTACAATCTCCCTAGTCCTATTGCTTCCCTTTGGCTTTTACTAACCGAATGTAGATATTTACATTGGCTCCTGCTGAAATTAATCCTGCTGGGTTTTGCCCATTGCTCCAGCTTATCAAGGTGGTCCTGTCCTCTCTGACTTTGCAATTTTTGTGTCACCTGGAAATGTGATAATCATGCGCCCTAGCCCCTCATCCGATTAATGTATAAGTAGGTTGAACAACACCGGGACTAGAACAGAAGCCAGGAGCCAGGAGTTTGCTCTGTCTTGATGCAGAGCCAGGGAGGGTAAACTCAAAGGATAGGATGGATGAATGGTTACGGTCAGAAAACCAAATGCCTAAATTTTACAGGACACACAAGCCAGCCCACTGGATTAAGACTCATATAAACTGCCCTAGCGGTTAATTTCAGTGTGCTGTGATACTCAGAATTTAGGGTTAATTTAGTAAACCATATTTGACCATGAATCAATGAGTCACACAAACACACTCAATAGTGATTGTACAAATAATGTAGATTTTCAAGAATTATCTTTAGACTCTCTACATGTCTAGCATATGCTTCCCAGAGTCACTTTTTTGTCAGATAGACAGCAATAAGAGAGAGAGAGAGAGAGAGGAGGAGGAGAGAGGGAGGGAGGGAGGGAGGAAGGGAGAGAGAGATGTCCAAAGTTACCAACAGATAAATGTAGTTGGATCTTCTTGCCTGTTCAACCAAGCACAATGTGATTTTGTTGGATTATATTTTTGGGGGGCTGTAACGGATTTGAACTGGCAGACTGAAGCTTGAGCAGGAGTCAGTCCCTTGGAGGGGTGCAGTATTCTTCCCAAGAGTGGAGGAAAGTCAGAGGTAGACGGTCTTAACAGAGTTGGAAGGGACCTTGCAGGTCATCTAGTCCAACCCCCTGCCCAAGCAGGAGACCCTACATCTGCCTCTACCTAGGTTCAAACTCACAACCTCCTGATTGTGAGGCAAGAGCTCCACCTCTAGGCCACAGCAGCTGTATGCTTCTGTCTTCTGTCATTGACATTTAGGCAGTGAACAAACTTATGTGAATTAGGGATTTTATAAAACAAATATTACTGATTTGATTGCAGCTTTCTTGGGAATTTGCTGCTGCTAAAGAAAATCCTGAACAGCATGTTACACATTAATGGATTTTGAAATAGTAACTGCTGACTTAAGGATCTTTAAAAAATCTTAAATAGCTTAAGGTCCAGAGCAGGAAGGACATTGCTTGCTCTTCAGCTGCAGTAAGAAAAGAGGCCCAGCAAATGGGGACAGATGGGGGATTTTGGCAGACTTCTTCCCGGGAGCCATGCGAGGGTGACCTCAGAAGAGGGAGCCAGCCTTAGCACCCCTCCCAGGAGCAGTGGACAAGGAGGGCTGCCCCGCCAACGCCAGAGGGCATCAGGACTGCCTGCAGGAGGCAAGGAAGGGAAAGGGTCAAAACAGGCAAGAGGCACTTGTTGGCCCCTAATTCTGCCCGCACCCTCCCTTCGGGTGCTTCCACCCAAGATCCCCCGCCCCTCGCCGCCATTTCCCACTCCGGCTTCTACTCCGGCGTCGGGGATCTGGAGGCCGCTCACCGGTCATGGGGAGGGCAGCTCCTCCAGGGCCAGCCGCGCCCAGCCAGAAGGCCTGACGCCGGAGCATTGGCCCGCGGGTGGAGAGGGGGCGGGGGGGCGCTGCCTCGTTCCCTTCTTCGGGGCCGCGGAGCGACCCTTTGTTCTTCTTGGGCGCTGCCCTGCCAGGGGTCCCCGCCGCCGCCCTAGTGCGCCCCTTCCCCGAGCGTGGCGGGTCC
>QLTV01000331.1:2073399-2090082 GCA_003457575.1 Thermophis baileyi
CCCTTAAATGCAGCCGGCGAGGCCAGCCCACTGCAGAGCTGCGCGGCGCCGGTGCAGAGAGGCGGAGAGGGACGCGACGCCGCTTCGTCCCCGGAGTCCCCGAGATGCCGGAGTGCTGGGACGGGGTAGGTGACCCGCAGCGGCCGGTCGCGGAGAAGTCGCCGGGGGCTGAGGCGGGGAAGGCGGCAAGCCCTGCTTCGGCCACCGGCATCCCCGCCCGGGCAGGGCGCTGGGCTGCGCTGGGTAGCGCCCTTGCCCCCCTCAGTTCTCGGCCAGCCCTCGGAGGAGCAGCTGCCCGACGCCCGCCGTGGCCGCGCCAAGCGGAGCTTCCTGCGCAGCGCGGTTCCCCGGTTGCCGCGGGAGGGAGCGGGCGGCCGCCCTGCCGGAGGGGCTTAAGGGGCTTCTGGACGAGCGGAGCTTTGCCGATGGCCGGCGGGACGGTTGGGGGGGCGCTTCCAGTTCCCGGGGGACCGCGCCATCCGCCCGCGGTGGAGACGAGGCTGGCCTGCTGGGGCGATGCACGTCGGCAGCGGCTGCAGGTGGGGGCTTCGCTGCGGAGCTGGACGAGACCTTGTCGGCGTCCTTGAAGTTCTCACTGGGGCAGAAAGAAAACGGCGCGTCATCCACGGGGTCTGGGAGCAGTTCGGGCTGAACCATTCGGAGACCGAAGGCTGAGAGGTGTTATTAAATGTTTTGCTGCAAATGCGAAAGAAACGATTCTGAACTTGTGGCTTGCTGTTTGGCAGCTGCAGGCAGAGTCCGAATATCCACCAGCCACAGGTCCCAGCCGGCAGCCGGCCCTTGGATGCTGCCAACTGCTGCCAGTCCTCTAGTGCTTTGTGCTCATGATTTGACGGCTGGCATCTTCTCTGCCCCCCATCCCTGCTGCTGGTCAGCCCTGCTTAAGACATTTGGCCCCGTCTGCGGGAAGGTGCTGCTTTTTTGCAGCTGCTTGAGCCCCCTGGCAAGCCGGCTTTGGGTTTCTTGGCTGCTCCATGTGGGAGAGGAGTCCCCCCCCCCCATCATCCCACAGCTGTACTTCATTAGGGTGCTGAGTGCTGGTTGGCTGGATGAAGCAGGGGGTGCTGGAGGAGGGCTCAGAGCCTCCCTGCAGGAAAGGAGAACCAGGAATCAAGGGCACCTTGGCCAGCAGGCAAACTCAGCCCTGGGAATCTTTCACATCCTTCACAATCTGTGGGTGGCTTGCTCTCGCTGGAACTGTGGACAGTGATGTTTGTGTTTATAATATGTAGGAATGCAGCTGCTGCATTTGCAGAAGACAGCTTGTCTTTTCCTGTGGCCGAGCAGGTGGCAAACACCTTGCGTATCTGGTTTGTTCATGGTTCACTGTATGTTGTGATGGTTCAACCTATGTGTACTCCGCAACCAAGGGAGTTGTGTGAATGCAGTTATGGAGAAGCAGGTTCTGCAGAGCCATAATTCCTCATCCAAGGAATTGGGGGGGGGGTATAAATGCCTGGCTATTTGCTGGAGCAATGCCTGAGGGACTCTGACTGGGGGAATGTAGGCAGAGTAGCAGGAAGGAGGGGCTTTTCTGGGGAGCCAAGAGGCAGAGAAGCTCAGGGTCTTTGGCATGCAGACAAAGGGCAAAGGTTTACAGGTAGATCTAATAGTTATGCAGGCAAGACTTCTGTGCAAGCACCAGTAAGAAGTTCCTCTGAAGGGACTCCTGGTGTCCTTTGTGGTTCCTTGAGCCTGACATTGTAGAAAACCCTGCAGAGGAGACGACATTGTGCAAAGAGTTGTGTAAGTGAAGCTCCTGGGCAGAGGCGAACTATGGCGGCCGGAGGGAAGAATGCAGCCGTCACAGTGGGTTGGGGCTGCCATGGCTCCCCCTGTGCCTCCCTCCTTGGAGCACCCGGCCTAGAGAAGGGGGTAGCAGCAGCAGCCCAGCTCCCTTCAGCCAGGTCGACCTCACGTCGCCATCTCCCCCCCCCCAGGAGCATGACATTGAGACGCCCTATGGACTGCTGCACGTCGTCCTTCGGGGATCCGCCAGAGGGAACCGCCCAGCCCTCCTGACTTACCATGATGTGGGGCTCAATCGTAAGTGGGTCACTTTTAATTCTGGTTGGGGAGGGAGGGCCAGAGACCCCTCTTTTCCCTAAACCTGGCTCTGTTGTGCCGGACTTACAAACTGGCTATTTGTGCTTGGCTACCAGAAGGACAAGTGATCGTGGTCAGTGACAAGGCGGCCATTTTGTTGACATTTGCTGATGTGCCAAGTTTTTCAATGCCATTGAAAAGGCTTAGTTCTGATGGCGTAAACCTAGTGTGCAGACCCAATAGTTTTGGTTAATTTTGATTCACAGCATAATGTGAATCCAGAAAATGTATTAAGTACTTTTGCTGTGTGAACATAGCAAAACAAAAAAACAAAATAACCCACCTTTCCTTTTTGGCCTTAGCCTGGGCCTGTTCTACAGAGGAGGAGATAAATGCTGAAGATGCTGAAAGGGAGTTCTTTTTCCTAATCTTAGTTCAGGAGATAGTTAAAACATTGGCTGTGTTTCCACAAATTGACTAAAAGGGCTTGCAAACACCCAAATCCCCTGAAAACTAACTAAGGCAGCCTGCAAGTTAGCCAGGGTCACCATCCCCATGGCCTAGGAAGAAGGAAGAGATGGGAAGATGGACTGAAGCTGAAGGTCCAGAGGCAGTCAGTGGTGTTTGTTTGCCCTTCTTTCTTAGAGTCCAGCTCTCCTCTTTTACTGCCCAGGCTTATATCAGCTCCTTTCCGCATGGGAGACCTGTGCAGGCAAGGACAGGCAATGGGAGAGAGGCCAGCCAGTCAAAGCTCCTTCAGGCTGAGCGCCGGTTGCGTTCCTCAGCTGGGGCGGAACCTCCATTGAATGGAGTGGATTGGCTGGCTTGCCAGATACTCTCCACTTGTCCTGAGGAGGTTGCCAATTGTTGCCTGGCCTCCATGCAGGAAACACTTTGCAATTCAGCTATCATTTCTTCCAAGGTGACTCAAACTCTTCCTGTTGGTGGATTCAGCCCATTCCGGGATGGGCTGAATCCACCAACAGGAATTGTTTGAGTCACCTTGGAAGAAATGATAGCTGAATTGCAAAGTGTTGTAAAGGCATTAATAAATAACCATTATCTTTGTTCCACTTTTATTCCACATGGAACCCAAATATGCTTTTTTCAAAAGGCAACTGGACTTTTTGTTTTGCTTGAAGACCTTTGGCTTCTCATCCAAGAAGCTTCTTCAGTTCTGACCTCTGACTGAAGAAGCTTCTTCGACAAAGCAAAACAAAGAAAGTCCAGTTGCCTTTTGAAAAAAGCACCTTTGGGATAACGATAACCTGGATGACTGAGAATCTTCATAGACATAGTGTGGAAAGCAGCAGCGGTTTCCACAATCCTGAAAAGCTTTAGTGTTGGAGTAACATGAAACATACTTGGACCGAGAATTCTGAGCTCAAGACTGGGAACGAGGCCTTGGTTGCCTCTGGCATAAAGTGGGGGGGGGGCCTCTCCTGCCCTGCCTGGAATAGTAAGAGAAGTCAACACTCGAGTTCATTGTCAAAGGTGCGTCATTTGATTTTAGTTCTCTAGCTCTAATTTTCTTCCTATTTCTTGCAGACAAGCTCTGTTTCAACACTCTCTTCAACTCTGAGGAAATGCAAGAGATCACGAAACACTTTGTGGTGTGCCATGTGGATGCGCCTGGGCAGCAGTCTGGGGCCTCCCAGTTTCCCCAGGGGTAAGCATCTTCCAGGAAGGCCTCTGTGTCCTCTTAGATGGCCAGCTGTGTGATTGTATCCCTGATGGTTCCTTGCCAGGCCTGTTCTGGATCCTGGACCTGCCTCTGAGTCCCTGTCATGTGGCTCTCAGAGAGGACTCAAATGAAGGCCATAAGTGCTCCCTTGGATGGGTCTCCTTAGTCACAGGGGGGGGGACAGTGTGTGTGTGTGTGTGTGTGAGTGTGTGTGTGTGTGTGAGTGAGAGGTAGCCCTAAGTGGTGGTAGGGCCCTTTTTGCATAAGGTAATCTTTTATCATTGCTTTGATGTTTTATCTTTTTTATGCACATTTTATACGCTGTTTTTGTGCATTTTTATGTATTAATGCTGTATTCTGTTACGCAATATGCAATATAAATATACAGTGTGGAGAGGGAAGGAGGGAGGGAGAGAGAGAGAGAGGATGAATGAATGAATGAATGAATGAATGAATGAGAGAATATATCTTTATGAACTTCTCGCTTCTTCTGTTTCCATAGGTATCAGTACCCATCCATGGACCAGTTAGCTGCCATGTTGCCCAGTGTGGTCCAACATTTTGGGTGAGCATGGGGTTTGGGGGCTCATATTGCCCTGGTAGAATGGCCTTTATGGTGTGGTACAGGAAGGAGAGTCTTGCCAGTCTTGCTTCCTGGCGATTACATGGCCAGGGCTGCTACTGCAGTTTTCTTGGCACATTCTTGGAAGTGGATTGCCATTGCCTCCTGCCTAGGGCTAAGAGAAAGTGATTGGCCCAAGGTCACCCAGCTGATTGTGTGCCTGAGGCAGGACCAGAACTCACCGTTCCCTGGTGCCTTTGAGCATCTGATGAAACTGGCACTTTGCACTTGGCTGCAGTTTGCTATTTAAAGATAATTAGGGTTTCCTGCTTTAGAGGTGGCTGATAATGACTTCTTTCCAAAATGCAGAGTTTGCCCTTTTGAGCAAGTGGTGAAACAGTTGAGGGGCAACCAACTGGTATTCAATAAAGCTTCAGTTGGCGGCCTGGTGGTTGAAGGTTTCAGGCTGATCAGAGCTCACATCAAACCCTGTCCCAGCATAACTTCTCTGGATGATCTCAAAAGTGGCCCTTTTCCTGCTTAGCCTAACAAAATTGTTATGGAGGCACCATGTTTTAGAGCTAGTCCTTGCTTAACAACCAATTGTATGTGATCATTTGGAACCATTTATACTGTAAGCCAATCTGGATGACCCCAATTCTAGTTGGCCATAAACTGAGCCTTGGGAACTGGCAGGGAGTGAAGCAAGGAAGTGATGCCAAAAAGTTTCTGACGCTTCCCTTTTCATAGGTTCAAGTATGTGATTGGAATTGGAGTCGGAGCAGGTGCCTATGTTCTTGCCAAATTTGCCGTAAGTGCTCTGCCTGGTCCGGGTGTAAAAGGGGAGATTCTGGAGGGAGGGAGGGGCCTATATGCATTCTGAGAAGGAACCCTCTCTCTTGGCGTCTTCTAGAGTAGAACTCATGTAACCCCATCTGGTGGATGTTTATTTCGCTGAAAGCTTTTCTGCTTTTATCAGGGCCTGGACCTATTCACCCAAAAGCCAGAAATATGCGCTTTGCCTTGCATGAGCAACCCCTTGAAAATGGTGTCAGACAAGGAGTTCTTGAAAGTTGCCAAGACCTACTCAGCTCTGCCCACCGTGCCCGTATCCATAGAGAAAGAGGTTGGGCTGAGGTTATCAGCAGGGTGTAGATGGCCTTCCATGGCCGCCATATCCAGTGCCTGCAACCAGCCAATTGCAGCTGTTGCCAAACTGGGTCCAGCCCAGCTGGTGGCTGCCGCCACTGGCCCAGCAGATGTCCAGCTATTCCAATGGGTCACTTCCCTGATGATGCTGTGTTGGGACGTCTTTGCTTAGTGTTTCTTTCTCACTGTGCACCAAGTATTTTACTGATGATTCTGTCCTTGTTGTAGTTTATATTTTTTCCTTGAGCTTATTTTTGTAAGCTTCCTAGAGCCATTTTGTGACAGAAATGGCATGCAAGCTGATAAACGTACATCAATAAACTCCAAGCTAAGTGTGCCCGTTTCAAATCTCTGTGGCCCCCGGAATACTCCACCGCAGCATGGATACTCTCCTCCCTGAGCCAGAATGGATGAGGTTCTGCCTAGGAGATCCACAGTGACCAGGAAAATACTCCTGGTCTTCAGGACATTCTGTTCCATTTTGACAAATCCGGTATGGATTTAAAGAGAAAAGTGTGAAATCAGACCTCCTTAGGGCCTTGCTCTGAAAAAGAAACAGGGGCTCAAGCTTTCCTAGGGCTGCTCAGTTTTTAACACATCTTCCTTTCACAAAAGGTGACTTTAAGCAGGATAAACATAGCTATGGCCAAACCCGTAAATCTCCCTGGCTCCATTCCATCCTCGAGGTTAAGGCTAATGCCTGAAACCCTTGTGGGAATTTCTCAGCCTCCCTGCCCTTCCTCACCCACAGAGAGTTGTCCGGTTTCACCCACACGTAGAGCGTGAATTAAGCTGGCTTATGGCGGCCACTTCTGTGCTTGATTTCCTTTGGCTTGTCCCCCCAAGTCCTTCCTTTTTCCATTGCATCATCCTTCCCCAGGCCTGGTTCATCTCAGGGATGGGGTCTTCTGCTGAACTGAAGCCCTTGCTGTTGTGATGGTGTCAGGAAGTTCTGTGGGGGTTTCTGGGACCACATTTTTCAAAGTTCATAATGGCCAGGAGGCTCTTTCAGGAGTCTTCTCAAATAAGAAGCAAAACTTCTTTAATTTTCTAACTTTGAATAAGGACTAGGACTTTGCAACACTTTTCTTTTTGTGTGTGTGACACACAAAACCTTTCTTGTGGAGAAGTAGGCAAAACTGATAGAGAGAGAGCTAGAAAATGCTTCCAAAGCTTGCAGAGGGTGCTTCAGACGAAAGA
Organism: Thermophis baileyi; assembly: GCA_003457575.1. Taxonomy (NCBI): domain Eukaryota; kingdom Metazoa; phylum Chordata; class Lepidosauria; order Squamata; family Dipsadidae; genus Thermophis; species Thermophis baileyi. The sequence continues at coordinate 2,080,062 of QLTV01000331.1, forward strand.
CTGCTTTTCACAACATCTATTTCAAATGCTTTGCACAACCCTAGTTTTGCACATTATCCAAATGTAGCCTCTAGATCTGCTTATGTATGCTGTGTGGATGCAACTTGCAGGTTTTTCTTCCATGTTCCCTTGCCTTTGGATGCTTGCAAATCTGTTAGCCAGAATAAACTCTGTATCTGTTTTGCTGCAGCTGATCTTCCCAGATCTGGTGGAAGGCCTCGTTCTGATCAATGTTGACCCAAATGGCAAAGGCTGGATTGACTGGGCTGCCAGCAAGGTAGTCTTCCAGGGTGGGTTGGGCATAATTTTTCCAGGCTGAGAAAAAAGGACTGAAGAGCGGAGATCTCCTGAGGGCAGAGGTGTAGAGGATCTGGAGAAGTTGCAGGCACATCTGGCAGAGATCAGGTGGAGAAGAGAATAGAGAATAGAGAAAGGAGTAGGAATAGGAGTAGAAAATTTAGAATTTAGAATCTAGAATTTAGAATTGAATAAATTTTTTGGCGATAGAATGCATCTCCGGCACAGAAGCTCTCAGCATACATGCAAAGCAACAGAGTAATAGTAATCATAATAATGATACCAATAATAAGGGGTAGTGGATGGGAAGGATAATAATAATGCAGCATGGGTAAATAAATTTAGACATAAGACAGTACTGTGAGAATTAGGTGTTCAGCAGAGTGATGGCACGAGGGAAGAACCTGTCCCTGTGTCTACTTGTTTTGGCATGCAACGCCCTATAGCGGCATCCCAAGGGAAGGAGTTGAAACTGTTAATGTCTAGGATGTGCGGTGTCTGTAGTTATTTTCTCAGCCCCCCTTCTGACTTGCGTAATGCACAGGTCCTCAGTGGAAGGCAGTCTGATTGCAACTGTTTTTTCTGCAGGTCTAATTATCCCTTGGAGTCTGTACCTGTCCTGTTTAGTTGCTGAATCAAACTGGACAGTTACAGAAGTACTAATGACAGATTCAATAATTCCTCTCTAGAACTCTATCAACAGCTCTTTGGGCAGTCTGAACTTCCTAAGTTGATGCAGGAAGAACATTCTTTGTTGTGCTTTTTCAGTAATGGTTCTAATGTTCATTTCAAATCCTGGGAGATTATAGAACCCAAAAACTTGAAGGACTCTACTGCTGTTGAATATAGTAAGAGGTGGTAGAATAGTAGGGCTTCTCCCTACTATTTGGGCAGCCAAACTCCGAATATCAAAGGCTGGGTCTTGGCAAAGAAGGGGGCCCTGCCCTGCCCTGGCCGTGAGCCTTTGTCTGAAGCTGCTCAGGGCCAGATGATGACTCTCCTGATGGGTGGCTTTGCTGTGTCCCTTGATATCCGTCTCCTTCTTTCAGCTCTCTGGCCTGACCAGCACATTATCTGACATGGTGCTGTCTCATCTGTTCAGCCAGGTAAGACAAAGCAATGGCAGATGGGGAGGTTTACAGGCCTCTCATGTCCTTGCATGGCAGGGAATCCCTTCCCTTCCCCTTTTAGAGGTGGCTGCTTGCAAGACCGGCAGCCACCACAGGATGGTCGTAGAAACTGCTTTAAAAGCTCATTCACACATGCAAAGGTGGGGATGGAGATACCAAGCCGTTCCGCCAACAGTTTCCCCTGACATCCCATGCCACTGAAAGGGGTTATTCTAACACTGGAAATTGGGCCAGGGGGTGGCTGGCAGGCATTGTGGAATCCATGGTCATGTCTCATCTGAATAGTTGGGTTGCATTTCATGCTGAGTAGGAGGGGGTGCCCCCTTCAATGCAGGTGGACCTCTGAATTTCTAGTGGGCAGATAGAAGCTCCAGCCAAAAGCCTCTGTGCCTAGCTTGTCTGTTACTGGTAGTGCAAAAGTCCCTTGCCATGTCCCCCACCCCCACCCCAGGCAAGTTCTCCATCTTTCCCAATCAGCCAGCAACCGGCTGCTGCCTTAGTGAGGTCTGACTCGGCAGAAGTGTGGAGAGCCTTGGCCCCCAAGTGGGGGCTGGGCCTGGGGGGGTTGACTGCCACTTCCACAAGCAGGCCTGGCTCCGGGGGCTGCTTGCCAGACCTGCATTTGCCTGTGCCATCTCCATGCCCACAGGAGGAGTTGGCCAATAACATGGAACTGGTGCAGAGCTATCGCCAGCAAATTGCCAGCACGGTGAACCAGTTCAACCTGCAGCTCTTCTGGAGTATGTACAACAGGTAAAGCGGCCCCTCCCCCAAACTGCCCATGGACCCAGAGCCCCTTTGGACTGCGGCAGAGCCTGTTCTGAAAGGCAGTGGGAGAAAAGGGGCTCTAATTTCCACGTCATGGGAATTGCTTTCTTCGTGCCCTCATCCTGTGTGTAGAAGCCAGAACTAGCAAGCTTGGCTGCTGTGCCCCTTGGCAAGTTAAGCTTGCACAGCAGGGAAGCAGCATCCAGACCAGGTTCCTGCCATCTGGAAAGTTTGTGTTTCCCCCCATTTCAAAGATTACACACAGGCGGTTTGTGACACATCTCTCTTGGCAGTGAGGGCCCTTGGCGGGCAGAGGGGTCCAAGATAATCTTGGAACCTGAGGTGGTGACACTATGGGGAGGAGGCTTTTCTGTGGTGGCACCCTGAACTTGTGTGAGGTTGCCTCTGCCACTGCTGTACAGTGAACTCTCTTACATTTTAAAAAGTTTCTGCTACACCCTTTATTTCCCTGCCTCTCTTGGACAGTTGCTCTCACTGCTTGTAAACCTGCATATTTCTAAAAAAAAAAAAAAAATCTGCTTCGCTGTGTTCCTTGGAGCATTAGGTTGCTTGGGCTTCTGAGTCATTCTGTAGCCAAAGTCTCAGGGTGAACAGTTACACCAGAATAAGCCAATGAAATAACTGAAAAACCGTCACCAAGGAGGACAGGCAGTAGCAATACCCCATTAGAAGGTGCAAGTACCAAATGGAAACACAGCCTGGATCTAGAATCAAAGTTTAAAAGGCATTCTCCCCCAGTCTGGAACTGGGATGGGCCCCCTAAACCTGGGTAAAAAGGCAGCTCCATTAAAAAGTGAGGCTGGGTCTGCACTGAAAGGAGGTTCCTCTTGGGGAGATTTGGGCTCATGATTAGACTGGGCCTTGGAAGCTCCCAATGGCCAGGGGGCCCGCAGCTTGGCTGGTCAAAGACTCTCCTTGAAATGTCCTCCGCATCTTCTTGAACGGCTCCCTGAAATCCCTCTTTCTCTCAGCCGCAGAGATCTGGAGATGAACCGCCCTGGCAGTGCGCCCAATGCCAAGACGCTCCGGTAAGTCCCAGCAGGACAGCAGGATGGTGGTGGCCAGGAGGGAGGCTGTTCTGCTGACTGCATTTCTCCCCTTGGGTTCGCAGCTGCCCGGTGATGCTGGTGGTAGGCGACAACGCCCCTGCAGAAGATGGTGTGGTGAGTGGAGCTGTTGAGCCAGCCGGGCTGAAGGGCTGCCCGCTTGTGGCTGCAAGCTCGCTCAAATCTTTTGATCTTTGCAAGGCCCATTTCTCAGCCGCAGAAGGGCAACTGGTAGCAAATGCTGCCATAGTGCCCAGAGTGCATCTGCGGTGCTGTGTTGCATTTGACTTCTTTGGAATAGTTTTGGCCCCAACTTACCCTCTGGTGACCTCCAGATGAAGTAGGCTCCAATTATGGCCACTGGGATCGCTGCAGCTGAAGTGCACTGCCAAGAAACAGTGGCCCGGCCTGTTTCTTGACTGACTGTTCCTGTATCCATCTGAGAAAGGCTGCAGAAGACCTGGAGCAGCCAGTCTTCCCTTCTTGGGTGACCTGCAAGTGACTGGCAGCTGCCTCAAACTTGCACTTCCATGGTTGTTCCCAAGGAAGCCAAGACAATCAAACCTTTTAGGGGTAGAGGTGGAAGTTTCATCAGGCTACTCTTGGGATAGAGTAGAATAGATATTGAATGGGCACAGTCCCCCCCTTTTTACATAAAGGTGGCTGCCATATCTAGGTTGTGAGAATTCGCATTTACGAATCCTGTCACCAGTTGCTTCCTTTTGCTTAAAAATTATTTTCTCCAGTTGTAGAACGAGACTATGCATGTTTAACACTGAGTGTAGGGTTTCCTGGGATTTAACTGAAGGGGGGTCCTGCTCGTTTGGGTGCCTGCCTGCCAGGGGAAAGAGCTTAGGCCACACGGCCCTCCACTCCTGGTGTTAGTGGGAGCTTTGCTCTTTGCAGGTTGAATGCAACTCCAAGCTGGACCCAACCACCACCACTTTCCTGAAGGTGAGTTGGCAGACCAGCACATGCCAGCCCTTACCAGGGGTTCCTGGATGTTCTCCTTCCCTCTGATGGTAGCAGTGTTCCTCTGCTCGGTTGCCTAGTTATTTGTGCATCCTGCCTGTGGGATCTTACAAATCCAGCCTGCGGTGTTATCTCTTTTTCCTTACAATCTCAATCCAAGCAAAGGCATGGGCACCGGCCCGGGGGGGGGGGCTTGCACACCAAAGAGACACTTGGGCATGCCAAGTTTGAAGGAAAGTGCCCGTTGGCGCCTATGGCAAAGAGTGGATTTTGCTACCGCTGTGGCACAGATGCAAAGCACTATGGTCCCTCCTTCCACTGACTGGCACCTCATCCCACTTACCTGAATGCAGAAGTGGAGTTCTTTGCTCCAAAATTGTGTCCATATTGCCTGGGCAGCACCTTTCCAGCTGTTGTCGATACTGAGAAAGGAGGGCAGCTGTCACCTGCTTCTTTTAAATATTTATATTAATATAATTAATATATAATTAATTTAATTAACATATACATATTAATGTGTATGGGGGGGATGTTGCTGAACTACAGCTCAGGCTTGGAGTTTTAGTCCCATCCAGAGGGTCCACAAGGAATGAATGGACGGAGGCCTTTTCTTGCAGGGCCTCTGTAGTCTTTGGCTCCCCCCCCGCTGGGGCTGTTAAAGACCAATTCCAACTTTACAGACATTGGTGTCCCCCCCAATAATTTTGATAGAAGGGGGCAGAAAATCATGATGTCCAAAGCACCTTTCCATCTGCGCAAGCATCCACATTCAAGCGCTGCCCTGAAGAAAGGTGGAAGAAGCATCTGGGCAGCCTCCCTCAGAGCCAGGGCAGGCCGGGCCATCTGGGGGTGGGCTGTGGGGATGATCTCGAGGGCAGGAGGAGCCTGCTCAGATGAACCTCTGCTTTCCTCTTAGATGGCTGATTCTGGAGGGCTTCCCCAAGTGACTCAGGTGAGCTCTCCCACTTTCAGTACCCTGCCTGCAGAGGAGCCTGGAGCTGGGCCAGAACCAAGCCCACCTCCCTCCACACGGCTTCCTGGTGGGCCAGGTAGGCCCTCTGGGAAATGGGCTACGGCTTCTTGGTCAGAGGCCCTCCTCTCAACCTCTGAGTTCAGAAAAGGCTCTATCGACTTTGAACATTTCTTTTTTTCCCCTTCCCTTTGGTTTTGATGGAGAATTTGTACCATTTGTGAATTAGAATTAAATTCACAAACTGGATTTGAATATGAAATGTCCCAAATGTTTATTTAACAGAATAACAGAGTTGGAAGGGACCTTTGAGGTCTTCTAGTCCAACCCCTTGCCCAAGCAGGAGACTCTATTTCTGGACAAGTGGCTGTCCAGTCCTTTCTTAAAAGCCTCGAGTGATGGAGCAACCCACAATTTTAGAATATATATACCAATATTCATATTTTGTGTCTCCTTTGTTTTCTTACCAGCCTGGGAAACTGACTGAGGCGTTCAAGTACTTCCTGCAAGGAATGGGCTACGGTGAGGCCACCTGGGCTTTGGGTCACTATGTGGGAAAAGAAGCCACTGGCCTGGCCGGAGAGGGGCTCATCACTAGCCCCAAGGCGGGCCAAGTCTTGCTGAATCAGAGCGGTGACCTTAAGTGCCATCCACCATTTGCCCGAATTGCATGGGGGAGCAGCAGCCCCTGCAGCTGGGCTCCCTTTCTCTTGTTGGTCCAACTTGGAGGATCTTTGCTTTGAAGGGACAGGAAATGGGGACAAATGCCCACGAGGCTGCTCCTTTTTCAAGCAGATCCCCAAAGTGGGAGACTTTTCTCCAGAGCTGCTCAGGGCTGCTCCATCAGCTAAGCAAGAAGGAGCGCTGGTGCCCACAGCAGCCACATTGAGACAAACTGGGGAGGCTGGGGTAACAGGAGCCAAGCGGCCCCTCCCACCTCTACCCATGCTGGAAAGCTTAAAGGAAGCGTGGATGCCCCCTCCCCACCGCTGGGTTTGGCCTCCTACCCAGATTCCTTGAGAGGGTCTCGGGAGCCCCACAGTTTCCCAGCAGCTCCCACAACCCCTTTTCCCAAGGGCTGCCCCCCTGGCTTCTTTGGTGGGAGCCACCTTCGGCCAGGCACTTTGCATATGTCTGGTGACTGCTGGAAAATAAGAAAGGAAGCCCACAATGCCCAGACTGCCTAAAGCGGGCAGCTGTGCTTTGGTGTTTCCTCAGTTCATCCAGAGCTCCTGCCTGCCTCTTGTCCAGTGGCCCAGTTTGGCCAGGGCTCACACCTCGAGGGTGCCTGTCCTCTCACCCCTTCCCCAGAGTTGTCTTGCCTTTTGCCTCCTGTTCAACCCTCCACCTTTTTTTCAGTGGCGTACCTGAAGGACCGGCGGCTGAGTGGAGGATCAGGTACAGGCAGTCCTGCAGGGTCTGCTCCCTTCCTGCTTGCTGTGTGTGCCCCCAGCCCAGGGGTGAAATCCAGCAGGTTCTGACAGGTTCTGGAGAACCGGTAGCGGAAATTTTGAGTAGTTTGGAGAACTGGCAAATATCACCTCTGGCTGGCCCCAGAGTGGGGTGGGAATGGAGATTTTGCAGTATTCTTCCACTGGAGTGGGGTGGGAATGGAGATTTTGCAGTATCCTTCCCCTGGAGTGGGGAGGGAATAGGGATTTTGCAGTATCCTTCCCCTGGAGTGGGGAGGGAATGGGATTTTGCAGTATCATTCCCCTGGAGTGGGGAGGGAATAGGGATTTTGCAGTATCCTTCCCCTGGAGTGGGGAGGGAATGGGGATTTTGCAGTATCCTTCCCCTGCCACGCCCACCAAGCCACGCCCACCAAGCCACACCCACAGAACCAGTAGTAAAAAAATTTGGATTTCCCCACTGCCCCAGCCCCTCCTCTGCCATACATTGCCTGCTCCACACTCCTTTGTGGAGTGTGTCCTACTGTGAAGGGGAAGTCATGGAGCTGCTGAAAGCAAAGGAACTCCCCTCGGTCATGCTTTGGGGGTTCCCTAACAACTCCTACAAAAATGGCCAGGCCAAGAGGGGAGGCATCCAAAGGACCCCATTTCCAATTTGACAAGCAAAAGGAGTGGGAGCAACGGCTCTCCAGGGGCTGATGGTCAATAATTCCTCAGGGCCATAAATGGGGGGCACAGGGCCCCTTGTCCTCTGGGGAGAGGCTGATGTTCCTCTCCATTTTGCTGCCATTTTGCACCCTATGGCCCCTCCCCAGTGCCTGGGGTGAGATGAGCCACAGAGGGCCCCACTTGGCCCCAGGTAAAAGCTTTGCCAGTTGGGGCCCTGCACCCCAAGTCATCGGCTGCCATCCTTTGGGGAGAAGCAGCCCGGTGCCCTTCTTCTTGGCAGCCAGAGCCAGCCTGGCCAATGGCAAAGTGCCCCTCAGCACTTAGGAGTGCTTGCACAGCCGAGTCTGCCGGAAAGGCTCGCCTTCCGAAACAGGCTGGGATCCATATTGAGAGTCTAGGACAACTCGCTGCCTCTGGCTCGCCCTGGCCAGCTCAGTCTGGCCACCATGCCTGACTCGATGTGGGACAATTCCTTTTATTAGTTACATCAATCTAATGTAATATAATGGGAGAATGCTGGAGCTGAGGGGAACCTCCTCCTTCTCTGTAGCTCGGACTGAGAAAAAAAATTGGGGAGGAGGAAGCAGAGGAGGAAGAGGAGGTTCCCCTCGCCTCTGGCATTCTCCCATGGTGAGTTGTCCCACCCAGAATTGCCCTGTGGCAAGCTGGCCAGGGTGAGCCGGCTGTGGAGAGTTGTTCCATTCTGCCATACTGAACGATCCCAGCATGCTCCAAACAAGTCAGGGCAGAATGCCGCTTCCCTGGTTGTGCCATTTGGGCTCTTCTCAGGTGCCGGGGTTAATCTCTGCCCAGCCCCTTCCGCCCCACTCCAGTGATCCTTGTTCTGCCTCTCTGCAGTGCCCTCGGCCAGCATGACGCGCTTGGCCCGCTCGCGCACAGCCTCCCTCACCAGCGCCAGTTCGGTGGATAGCAGCCGTCCCAGAGCCTGCACCCACTCCGAAAGCAGCGAAGCTATGGGCCAGATCAACCACACCATGGAGGTGTCCTGCTGAGAGTCCCGATGCCTTCCCTTGGCCACCATCTTTGTTTGGGGAGCTGTGGCCATCCACCATTGCATCACTCGTCAGCTGCTGTTTATGCCGCTTCTCGTGGCTTCCCCTTGTCTGCCCATCTCTCCCAATGCCATTACAGATACAAAGTTGAAGCAGGAAGCAGCAGCTTCCTATCCAAGGCTGCCTTCCTGTTTGTTAGAGATGTCATTTTAGAGTAGCCGCGTCCCCTTGCTCCAATCCGTCCTTCACAAGCAGCCCCATTGGTTCCTGTAGCAACAGAACGGGCCCCGTCTCCCCCAGAGCCTGGAGGCAAGCAGGGCACAGCTTGGGATTGGCCGGCCTGAGGGCGTTTCCCATTGGAGCTTCTCTGCTTGGTGTGCCCAGCATTTCCCTAGCAAGTCTCAGCTCCTGGCCATTGGTGGGGATGGAAAATGGCAGCGTTCAAGGCTAGTCTAGCCTTGTACTTGGAAGTTGATCTGTAACTCAAGTGCTGAGCCAGCCACAGCTCCGGCAGACGCTTGGGCTGCAGTTGATTCCAGCCACTGGGTGCGGTCATAAAGGGCAGGAACGGCTAAGTGGGCCAGGCACAAGGCTTGCAAGCCGTAGGAGCTTGTGTGGAAAGTTCCTTTGCCCTCGACTGCCTGGGTATCAGAGTGGCAGCCCCAGCAGGCAGCCCCTGATGGAGCAAGGCTGCTTGAGGGGCCCACAGTGGGAGCAGCAGGAGCCTCTGGTCACAGGGAAGATCAGATCTGTTCCGAGAATTCTCTGAAGCCGCTTGATCCTCGTCAACAGCCGGGCTCCCACTTAGGGGGCAGTATGGTGCTGATCCGCCCTCCTCGCAGCCTTCCTCCCCCGCCCCCAGCGATGGGGAGGAGTGCTGGCTGGGGTGGGTCAGCAGCATTCGCACCTCCACCAAGGCGCTTAGATGAGAGCAGGTGGACATCGGAGCGCCACAGCTACGCAGGCAGGAAGGAAGCTCCCCTTACGAGGCTAGGAAAGCGGCCTAAGCGAATAAAGACAGGCCGGGGGACGATGGCAGGAGCCCCAAACAGGAAAGTCGGAAGCTCGCTCTCATTCAAAGCGCCTGCTAGTCGGGCCGATTCCCAGTCAAGGCCCCGCTTGCTTTCCCACGGGGAGGGGGGGAGGATAAAGAGGAGGCGGACTCGGCCCCCTCCGGAGGGACCGCCTGGTTCATTTTGCGTGGAGCAGGGAGTCCCCGCGGAGAGCCTGGCTGGGCGGCCCCTTCGAGCCCCGGGCACCCAACTCTCCGCTCCCCTGCGGCCTCGGGTTGAGAGGCATCCAGGCTCCGGCAGGGAACTGGCGGCCTCGAAGCAGCTTCTCGAGACCGGAGGGCCGCCCCTTCCCGTTGGTGGGCGGGGGCTGCTGTCCGGGGAAGGCCGGGGGGGGGTCTCTCCCGGGGCACGTCAAGTCTCCCGCATTGCCAGAACCGACGTCGAGCCCCTCCGCAGGGCCGCGTCACCGCGATCGCGAGCATCTTCCTTTGCCTCGTTCCGGCTCCGGGGCGGAAACCGACCGACTTGTCATGTTTTGCAGCGCATTGTAGACTTGGAACACATTAAACCACCGCATCTTTATTTCAGAGGCGGCTCTCGCTCATTTCCTCGCGGCGTTTCGGGGCGGGGGGGGGACGAGCGGGGTTTCTTGGCCGGCGGTGGGGCGCCTCGGGGCTCCGGCCTCCCCTTCCGGCCCATTGCCCTCCTTC